>CM033646.1:14570718-14977840 GCA_019512145.1 Engystomops pustulosus | reverse complement strand
CCTATCCAAATTAAAATTGTCTCCATAGCCGCCTCAGACGTGGTCTCAATTGCTACCTCCCAAAGTCGTCCATATAGCTGCCTCCAAATCGTACCCCTTATCAACGAGGGGTTCAGGCAAAGACTTGTGGTTGTTTCATGGAGTCCACATCAAAGTTGTTAACTTTGTCGCCACATGCTGTTTTAGTCAACAAAAATATACTGGCAAACTTTTATCATTACCATATTATTTCAGCGTTCTTGCGCATTGTTTACATTCCTACCCGGCATTCATAAACTTATAAGACGCCTACTACAACTTGATCTTCTTACAAAAGGTTCTTAGAAGTGCTGTTTGGGGAGTAGCTAGAGACAGGGGCGTGGATTGCGAAAAAGATCGCCGCCGCGGAGCGCCAGCTCATGCGATAATGAGATTCTTGCGCATATGTTTACCTTACCCCACCCGCCATATACCAACCTTATAAGAACGTATACACTAAATGGGGCAGGATGGGACCCGCGTGGACCGGGGGTGGTCATATACTGCCGCCGCAGAGAATGCGGGGCACTAACGCGGTAGCAGGTCTCAAAGGTATAGAACCATCCTCCTCCTCCCACCCCTTCTCCACCTCCTCTCCTCGAATTACATCGTGGCCATGGCGCCATCAGTCGGTAGCTCTAGGAACAGCCCAGTGCCGTCGACAGCGACAGCAGGCGGTGCTCAAACTGCTGAGCCTAGGCGTAAAGGAACACCGACCAAGAGCTATTACAGGGCAGTCCACATCAAACTATGTTAAACTTTGTCGCCACCCTGCTGTGAAGCCACAAAATATACTTGCCAAACTGTTATCATTTCCGATAATTTCAGAGTTCGTGCGAATCTGTTACAGTCCCCTCACCCGCAAATCCTAAACTTATAAGAACGCTAATACACTTGATCTTATACAAACAGGTCTTAGCAGTGCGGTTTGGGGAGTAGCCAGAGACAGGGGTTGGATTGGCGCAAGATACCTGGAAGCGGAGCGCCAGCTCTGGATCCTTGCGCTTCTGCGCATCTGTTTACATTCCTCCACCCAGCCATATCCCAAACTTTATAAGAAAGCTACTACACTTGATCTTATACAAAAGGTTTTAGAAGTGCTGTTGGGGAGTAGCATAGAGACAGGGGCTTGATGGCCGAAAGCTCGGACTGGCAGGGAGCGCAGTACATGCGCATCATGCGCTCTGCGCATTGTTTAAATTCCACTACCGCGATATCCCCAACTTGATAAGAACGTCTGATCTTATTACAAAGGCTTAAGTCTGTTTGGAGTCCTGAGCAGGGGCGGATTGGCGAAAGGGCCTGCTGGCCGCGGAGCGCCAGCTCAATGCCAGATCCAAACTAACATAGTTTTAACTGCAGCACCTTTAATCTCTACTATTCTACGCCTCCATACATGGTCCCTTATCAAACGAGCGTGTCAGGCGAATTTTGGTGTTTTGTTTAATGGCTTCCATGTTACACTTTGTCCGCCACCCTGCTGTGTAATCCCACAAAAATATACTGGCAAATGTTAATTAGACTACGATATATTGAGCGCTTGCTTGCTCACCTCCTTTGGTTCCTCTCTGCACCCATTGGTTGTAAGCCTGAGTCCGTTAGGTATGTCGCCATGACCCTCTAAGCCTGCTGCCGCTGCCTCTGCGATGCTCCCTATAGGGTCAGGTTCAATTATTGGATGTTTTATGCTATCTAGCTTCATTCATGTCACTTATGGCCCTGCTGTGTGCCCATAATTTTGGCATAATGGCATGCCGTTGTAAGCAGCTCAGATGGCATCATATGCATGAGCCCGCTCGTTTCCTGTCCACTTTCCGTTGGCTGTTTCCTACCTTTCTGAGGTTCTACGCTAGTGTTTGGCCAACTGTCCCTGTGCAGGCTATGGTCCCTTATTGAAAAATGCTCGAGTCCCCATGACTTCAAATGGGGCTCGTTTTCGGCGAGTGCACTCGAGGTCGTCGGGGAAAAGTCCAGCTATCGAATAACGCAGTACCGAGCATGTTTAGTGCTCGCTCAGCTCTTAATCCTGAGGTTTCCAACTGTCCTGCTCTATTAGCGAAGACCAGCAGTGACAAGTTGAAATAGAGAAGGATGGAGGAGGCTGTCACAGATATTGCTTTGGGTCCAGGTATTTTAAGATCTGAATATGGTATTGGGGTACTGGTCATTTCTGATATCTGACCTACTTGTGGTGAATTACGCCTGAGCACTATGTAATTGCTTATTGAGTAGTTCCAAAATGCAATAACATTTGTCCATTAAATGATATATTTTATGTGCTCCGTAGCCGAAAGAAGACGACTGCCGCAGTGTTCATTTCTGCGGCGGGTCTATAGGAAGGAAGGTTCTACCAAGGATAAGATTTCTTCACGGTCATGGGAGTCAGATCCTAACACCTAATGAAGAACGGGTAATCATGTGGCCGTCCGAGTACGGGAAGGAGGATCTTTGTTTTTGTACAATAAAAAACCTCCACGTCTTGTTTGAGTGATTCATTCACTATATGTGAGGAAAAGCAATAATCTGGACACATCACTACTGAGAGTCAACCCTTTTTACCGTACAATTAGACGAAAATAACAGGGACGAGTAAAGCGATTAGACCAACTTTCAGAAAAATTATGATAAATATTTATTTTTCAAATTTTTTTCAATTTTCAAATTTTGATTATTACTTACAGTTTCTAAATCTCTGCTTGCTGTAATTCATAGGAAAGTGTCCAGCGTCCTTCCTGTGGATAGAAAACGGACTTGGTCATGTGAGGTCACACAGGTGCAAGCTCATTATATCCATGAGTCATGTAATGTCACAAAAGTAAAAAGGATAGACACACCTTCAGAAAAAGGGTTGATAAATAGTTTTTGAATTTTCTTTCTGTATTAATTTTCCACAGTTTCGAAATCTCTGCTGCTGTCATTCTATAGGAAGCTTTGATAATACTTGCTGTTGATAGAAACCAGAACCCTAGTCATTTGATGTCAACCGGTGCATGGCTCACTATAGCCTGGTCATGTGATGTCAAAAGGTGCATGGCTCACTATCTCCGTTCATGTGTGTCACACCGGTGCATGGCCATCACTATATCCTGGTCATGTGATGTCACAAAGGTGATGGCTCACTATATCCCTCGTAGTGAGTCACACCAGTGAGCTCATATATCCCTTGTCTGTGATGTCACACAGGTGCAGGGATGGTGTTATCTCTGGTCTGTGATGCACAAGGTGCACCGGCCCATTGTATACACACCAGCTAGATTTTAAGATTATTAAAGTGAACTAAAAAAGTTTAGAGGAGAGGGCTGTGGGAATAATAATAGAGGCACTTTCCTCTGATAAGATATATGACATTGACAACTGTTGTTAATGTCCCGATCATCACTAAGATTAGCCTCCACTTAGGTTCTGGTTGGCTGGAGATGGTCGGGCCAGCTCTCTGATACTACTTTAGACTTCCTTCCCTAAGCCGCCCAAATAAAATTAAACACTACCCACGGGAGCTCAGCCCCTTTAACCCAACTAAGATTCGCGATTAAACTAAACACACCGCGAGACTGCGATTAACGTTAAATTATGTGGGTGACACGTGAGGGTCGGCCAAAGCGTTATATAAGGTAATAAAATTCTTAAATGTTTTATATTTAGTTTTGTATTTTTTTAAACATAATCTTACAGTACAAAATAAACAATAAACAAGAGACAAACAAAACCCTCCCACATGTAGCATGCCCAGCAAATGGGCCAGGTAGGCCAAATAACAACAACTAACCGCCAGCGGACAAAAGCAACGCCGAAAGTACCTGAAACAAAGGGAGGGCCGGGTGGAAACGCAATCCGGAAACGGGTGAGGGAACGTCTGCCGCCCAGATTTATGCTATGCTACTTCCTTTCCACACCACGCCACAAGCCCGCCCCTAGTCAAGTAGACCCCCACCTCACTGGTATGCGCCGGAGACAGAAAGGAAAGGGAAAAACCAACTAAGGTAAAGAGGGCCTAGTCATGTTAATTATAACCCCGAACAACTAAGACCCCTTGTTCAGTCATTAGCCCAAAGGCTATACGCCTTCCGGGCTTGCACGGCGGAGTTCCTTTTGTCGGACGTCATCCAATAGCTATTCCTTTGCGGCACCTACTTCCTCAAAGTAGTATGGACTTCTGAGTATACCAGGGAATACTACTGAAGGGTGAAGATGTGATATTTTGTTATGTGAAAGTCTATCTTCCCGAGAATCTAGGTGTTTGGTGGCTCACCATATTTTGAAATTAGCTCTGCACACAGTTTAAAAATAGGAGGCCATTCTAAGGCTTCTGGGTCTTGTTCAGTCTTCAGTCAAGTCAGTCCTTTCTGAATGTGCATCTCTGTTTGCTGCTACCACAGGGACTTCCATCTTGCTGCCCAAAGCAGCAAGCCAATCCAGATACTAGCCGCCAACAGACCACTGGATTAGGGCTAGGTAATCTCAAATTCTTGCTCCACAGTCAAACATACCCAACCACACCTTGGTGTCCCTACAGAAAGGATTGGTTACAGCCGGTAATTGCTTGATGTTCTGGACGTGTGCATTAAAGGAAAAAATATCCACGTGTGATCATTACATGCTGATAACATCACGGGCATCCCCCCTGATGGTTCTCCCTTACCACACCCCTCAGGGGATCAAATAACTATAGACGAAATTTAATCTAGGTCCACGTCCCGCGGGAATGCAGGTGTAGATAAGGTTGTTCTGTGGCCACGCTACCATTCAGGTGCTAGGCCGCACTTAAGCCATGCCAATCTAGTCATGGGAATCCAGCTGTCCCCCACAATGCGCAAGGCCCCAGTTGTGTAACATGCCAGACCTTTCTTATATCCTCATGAAATATTTATCTCTCCCAAAATGAAATATAAAAAATTTGCTCTTAACATAACAGATAAACCTCACCTTGATGATATCCCCCCCCTATGCTGCTTTACACACAATTTGGGAAGAACATCTTCATGATAACAACAGAGCTTGCTATCAACACACAACTACCACAAACTAAAAGATTCAAACGTGTAAAGGAGTAAATATTTTTTCCCTGAACCACTGCCATACATATATTGCACAAAACCTGTAGGGTAATGATTGTTACATAGGAGACCATGCAAACCTGACCAAGGTTCAAACTGCGTTAGGATTAGCCAAAGCATCTGAAAGCAAAAAAAACATAAAAATTTTGAGCCTTAACCAACCAGTTGCCTGTTGTTAAATGACGAGCAGGCGTCATTCTCAATGCAATTATTGTATTATCCTATTTCTTAGCTTTTAAGTCATTGTGGATGCTCCGGGCAGCAATGAGACTACAAATGGACATTTTCTGTTAGATTATTCAAGGGCTTTTGGGTACGTGGACCACCGAGTGACAGAGCGAGCAACCAGGACAATAGTGCAGTGTGAGACGGAATGAGGTCAGCTGGGGGTCTGGATGATGGAGAAGGGACAGGATAAGAATATGAGTGACAACAAGGAGCCGATGGACCCTGTCCCCCCTATGTCTCCTTCACCACCCATTTACCCAACAATCTCCCGTCCAACTTCCCTCCACCCTCTTCACAGTACTTTCATAGGAAAGAAGTTCATCCAATGGGATCTCTTCAGGCATCTTTCAATTCCTAAATATGACAAAAACAGCGCGACATCTCACAACGAGGGGCAAACATGTGATTCACTGAGCAGCCATTCACCAGAGGCGGGATGGCAATGACTGGACACGAGGCACGAGTTATGTTCCTCGGACAGGTCTGGCATTGGAGAGGACCTGATGGTCTGGATCGTTTCTTTTTTTATGCTGTGTCCATCCAACATGACTGGAAGTTTGTTTCAATGATCCCGGTTTCTGCAACGCACTATAGTGAACGACAGTCACTTGAATTCAGTGGTATACATATAATAGTCATTCGTTCATCCTGATGTACGAATAATACTAAAATGATAACTAATAGCGCTTATAAATTAGCTATGGAGGACAAATTCTTAGTAGTTCTGAGCTGGTGGTTGGAGGCTAGCCCTACTATGATGTCTCCCCTACACTGCACATGAATGTGAAGGAAACATTTTCCGACTCCCTCACTCTAAAGGAAGTACAGACCTTATCATGTGAATAAAGCAACTGGGGGGCAGATAGGAAACTTATCAGGCTTTGGAAACCAGTTTTCTGGTGGCAAACCTGAAATAATCTAAATCTAAACTTACAAATCACTTCCACCTTATGCCACCTCCACGCTAGTGAAATTCAGACCAGAAGGTATAGCGTCAGGAGGACCTGGGGTAGAAATGGCTCAAGAGGCAGAGGCTTATGATGTCTCTGATGAAGTGAGGAGCAGGGTCGGCTCCAGGTTTCAGTAGGCCCTGGCAAACAGAAACCTCAGTAGCCCCCCTGGCAAGTGGTGGCTTAAATTCTGTGTGAAATTAACAAACGTCTCCTGTTCCTAAAATCGTCCCTAGTTTATTATCCAAAGACCTATCATGGTAGTTTGTATAAAGCTCCCAGACCCTAGGATTCATTAGAACCCCAAATGGATTCCTTCTGTACAGCCCTTTGTGGCCCAAAGCAGCCCGGGCCCCGCACTTGCCTGGGCGTGCCCAGTGCTAGCGCAGGCCATGGACAGGGCTTACACGTCATCAATCTGATCAATCGTGATATATCACCAATTTACTATTTAGCATTTGAAGCCTTTATCGAAGTCTCTCCTAGCACCACCTAAATTACTAGACTCTAGGGCCTCAGAGACATAGTGATTCCGCCCTATTAGTGGGAGTATCAGGTTAAGAGAAAGAAGAGGAGAAAAGAGAAAAATATCAACATGTTTAGAATGTTAAAAAAACATGTCATCATGATTTAACATTAGGGACTTAATGAGAGGTCCCCATAGGTGTTAATTTAATATCAAATGTCCTGTTTATAAAACAGAGATGAGGAACATGCTCGTCAGAGCTTGATGCCGTTCGGCATTAGCGTACTCGAAACTTGTCGTTGCTCGGAAGATACCTTCGCCCCGCTCGAGAAATGGCAAGCTCACGCAGTTTTGATTTTTTGGCGGCCAGAAAAAGAGCCAATCACAAGCCAGGAGACTCTGCCACTCACCCAGCATTGACGGGTACCCTTACCGTCGATGCAGTTGGTTGGATTGCAAGATCAGTGACCCTGGGGTAGACTAGCCGCTGCCCGCGCTGCTCGGATCATTCGGGTGTCTGGATGCGCTAGGGAGAGGAAGCTGCTGCTGGTAAGGGAAAGCGTTAGGGTGTTATAGAGCTTAATGTTAGGCAGGAGTGATTCTCCAAGAAACCCAACAGCCCTCTCTTAGGGATACAATAAAGTTCTAATTTTTTTGTTTTATTGGGCATTATTTAGTACCATTTTGGGAGGAATTAGCAGGGGACTTGCTACAGTTGTGTTTAGATCGTAGTGGCACACATTCCCATCAAACACAAAGTGAAAATTTATTAGGTTGCGATTTCAATTAGGCCCAGTCTGACATTTTTCTTTTTTATTTACGATTTATTTGTTTAATAACTCAGTGTCATCTCATTGGCATAGTAGTGTTGCTTTCCTACTGGCTAGAAAATAGCCATAGGAGAATCCAAAAGGCTTATTACGCATACAGTAGCGTGATAATTTGATTTGGTTGATTGTGGTGGCGTACTTGCTGCAGTGCATATACTAGCCAATTGTGAGCATTTGTATGAGACTGCGCCCGCTGTGTTTTGCGCTTGTGACGCACATATCCATGCCAAGACCGAAGTGGAAAATTAGTAGGGTTGGATTTCAATTAGGCCACAGTCTGCCATTTGTCCTGTAGCCCGATTTAGTTTATTTGTTTAATAATCGTGTTCATCTCATCTGGCATCGTAGTGTGCTTTCATACTTGGCTAGAAAATAGCAATAGGAGAATCCAACGGCTTACTTAGCCTACAGTAGCGTTATTATATTTGATTTCTGGTTGATTGTGGTGGCCGTACTGCTGCAGTGCATCTACTAGCCACTTGTGAGCCATTGCTAGTGAGATTGCGACCGCCGGTTTTGCGAGTAGTGACGCACATATCCATTGCAAAAGACCGAAGTGGGAAAATTTAGTAGGGGTTGGATTTTCAGTAGCACCAGTATGCACATTTGTCCTTTTTATTTTTACGTTTCTTGTTGTTAATAATCAGCGTCATCTCTCTGGATAGTAGTGTGCTTTCATAATTGGACTAGAAAATAGCATAGGAGAATCCCAACGGCTTACTGACGCACTACAGTAGCGTTATTATATTTGTTTCTGGTGATCTGCTGGTAGTGGCTGTACTTGCTGCAGTGCACTACTAGCCAATTGTGAGCAATTTGTAGTGAGACTTGCCGACCGCTGTGTTTTGCCTTAGTGAAGAACATATCCATTGCAAAGAACGAAGTGGGAAATTTAGGGGTGGATTTCAATAGCAAGTCTGCCTTTGTCCTTTTTTATTGTACGTTATTTTGTTAATAACTCAGCGCATCTATCGGCATAGTTAGTGGCTTTCATACTTGGCTAGAAAACTAGCCAGAGGAGAAACAAACCGGCTTTTACTTCCGCTACAGTAGCGTTTAATATTGATTTGGTGATTGTGGTGGCTGTACTGGATGCAGAGAAATCTACTACAAATTGTGAGACACTTTGTGTGGAGACTTGGACCGACTGTGTGTGGCGCTTAGTGAAAGCAAATATCAATGCAAAGATCGAAGTGGGAAAATTTAGTAGGGGTGGATTTCAATTAGGCCCCAGTCTGCCATTTGTGCCTTTTCTTTTCCGTTTATTGTTGTTAATAACTCAGTGTTCATATCATATTTTTATGGCATAGTAGTGTGCTTTATACTTGCTAGAAAATAGCCATACAAATAGGCTAGCAGAGTTTGTTTTAAAAACTCAAAACACAAAAAAAAAAAAAAAAACACAAAACAAAGTTCAAAAAAATTAAAGCTAAACTCTCATTTAAAAATGTAACCAGAGGGTAGGGTAGAGGACGAGGGCGGGGACGTGGGCGTCCACACTACGCAGGGGTCAGAGGCGGTCCTGCCGGGGGAGACACCACTGCTTACTGAGGGAGCGGGGAACGCCGCCCCAGAGCTACACTCCTAGGTTCATGTCTGAAGGTAATGGGAACTCGGGTAGAGCCAACTGTTGAGGCCAGAACAGTGCCGACCAGGTGATGTAGTGGATTTTTTGGATGACAATGCTTCGAGCAATTGTCCACCAGTCAGTCTTCCACGCGCCCCAGTCACCGAAATCGCCACTCTCCAGCTCCTGAACCTCGGCATCCGCCCCCAGTCTGCCCCCTCCAAGTAAAAAGTGCAATTGAACGGCATACTCTGAGGAACTGTTTTCGGACCTTCCCCAGTCCACAAACACGTGTCCGGATGCTGCTGAGCAATTTCCGTATATGCCCAGGTTTCCACCATTCACAGTTGTGGGTGATGATTGACCTTATTGACGTAGTGGAAGTGTTGGAAAGAGGTGTCCGACGATGAGGAGACACGGTGTCAGACCGTGGGGAAGTGGTTGTCAGGGGCAGGAAGTCCGAGGGGGAGCAGGACTGAGGGATCGGAGGATGCTGACGGGGCGCCCCCCCACCCCCCTCCCCCCCCACCACCCCCCGACCCCCCCCACCAAGCTTGGGTGAGAGGCGGGTGAACACAGTGCTTCTGAGACGGAGGAGCGTCCTCCCAGAACAGGTTGGAAGAGGCATTGGTGGGGCCAGACGGAGAGGCAGGGCCAGAGGAGGTGCATCAGCGCCAAATGGGTCAACTAGTGCAGCTCCAGTGGCGAGGGCTCTTGCAGGCGAGGGGCGAGAGCTTCGAAGTATGGAGGTTATTAAGGAAACACGATGACCGAAGGAATGTGTGTGCAACATTGCCCCCCAACCCAGGATCAGCAGGGGTTCCACCACTACTAGCTTAAACCTACCACCCAGTATGCGCAGGCATATGAATGCTAAACACCCCACTAGTGGCAACAAGCCCGTTTTCACCTCCGGCCGTGCACACCATGCTCCTTCCCCTGTGTCAGATGATAGTCAGCCCCCTGACCAGGGACCCTGCCCACAAAAACCCCATCGTCGCCTCCCAAGATCCTCCACAGAATCCCACCAGCGGCAGATCCCATACCCAGACGCGGAGCGAAACGCAAATATAGTGCAACCCCGACCGCCCAAGCCTTAATGTGCACATATCCAGATTGCTTAGGCCTGGAGCTGCTGCCCGATAGGCTAGTAGAGAACGAGGCCTTTCGCAAACTCATTGGCGGCGGCCGCCCATCGGTATCTGTCCCCGCCGCAATACTTTTCCGATGTGCAGTCCCAGCATGCACCGAAGTGTCACCCCCCCCAACACAACACCCACCCACCCACCCCCCCCCCCCCCTCCCCCCCCCCCCCCCCCCCCCCCCCCCCCCCCCCCCCCCCCCCCCTCACCACAAACACCACCAACAAACCCACCCCCCCACAACCACCCCCCCCCCCCCCCCCCCCCCCACCCCCCCCCCCCCCCCCCCCCCCCCCCCCCCCCCCCCCCCCCCCCACCCCCCCCCCCCCCTCCCTTCCCCCCCCCCCCACCCCCCCCCCCCCCCCCCCCCCCCCCCCCCCCCCCCCCCCCCCCCCCCCCCCCCCCCCCCCCCCCACCCCCCCCTCCCTCCCCCCCCCCCCCCGGAAAACAGCATACGTGCCCTGGACCAACGCCGTTTCTGACAAGGTCACCTGACCACGGACACGTGGACGAGTGCTTGCCGGGCAGGCACTATATATCGCTGACGGCACCTTGGGAAACTTGGTGGAGGCTGGAGCGCGTCTGACCCTGGGCGGTCATATACTGACGACGACGGAAAGGGATGCGTGGCTACCTCGGTCCCAGGTGTTTCAGGCCTAATATGCCTCCTACTACTCCAACCATCCTCCACATTCCTCCTCGAACTACCATACGGGCCCGGCGCCATCCAGTCGGTCGATCTAGGCCCAGCAAGCAGTGACGTCGTAAGCGACAGAAGGCGGGGCTCAAACTGCTGAGCCTAGGCGATAAAGGCAAACCGCCCAAGAGCTATTAAGGGCATTCACGGCGCAGGACTGACCTGTGGTGGCAACGCTGAACCTGAAGCCAGGGGCATGGTTGTGTTGACACGGCCGGAACATGGTGGCGGCTCTGCAAATCGCAGATGAAACATGTGCCATGCCTGGCCCATGTGTTAAATCTGATAGTTCAGCGTTTACTCAAGACATACCCCAATCTGTTCTGATTTGCCAAGCGGTGCCGCCGCATCGGTGCGAATTTTCAGAAGTCCAGACAGATGCTGCCTATCAGGGCAGCGCAGCGACGCCTCCAACTGCCCGCTCACCGACTGTTGTGCGGACGTGCCCAAGAGGTGAATCAACACGGACCATGTTAGCCAGAGTTACCCGCGCGCCGAGCGATTGTAGACTGCCAGATGTCAAAACTTCCACCAAACTGGTAGTAAGGTCAGTAAGATCCTAAAGTCACAAGGAGGCGTGGACGTGGATGTCTGAATATGTCAGGTGTGAGAATTTGAGGAGTCAACCACAGATGGTCAGTGCGATGCGACATTCATCAGCTCACACATCCCGTTGCTTGGCTCTGTTGAAAACTCTATGATCAGCAGCGTCGAAGCTTTGCGTCGTCACAAGAGACGGGGGAAGCAATTACCTTGTGATCGCAAAACAACCACAGGTCGTTTCTCAGCGGCATATCGGAGGAAGGTGGAGGTGGAGGAGGATGAGGAGGAAGCGGAGGAGAATGTTGCGAGACACAAGCAGGGACCATTGTTGAGTCCCACTGTTCGCGTGTATGGGCAGAAGAAGAGGAGTGGAGGAGGGAGGGGAGGGAAAGGGGACAGTCAGGACGTGAGGGGAGTGAATTCTTACGCGGTGGTACTTGAGCATATGGCAGAATTTCATGCTAGGCTGCCCTATCCCTTGACCTCGCGTTCAAAGAATTTATTCCAGCCGATTACTGGGTGTTCATTCTTCATGGACCCACGGTACAAGCAAAATCTTTCCCACTCTCATCCCTGCAGAGGACGGAGTGTGAGAAGCATGAATTCCCAGCAGGCCATGGGCACAAGCTGAAAAAAGTATTTCCCTTCTGACAGCGCTAAGCGGCAGAGTGCGTTTTCTGCGGGACCCAGTAGGAGGGAGAGTAGGCGAGCAGGCAGCGTGTCCAGCCTGGCAAGGGTAAGCTTACAAGGCTTTTGCCAGCTTTATGTCACCCCAGCAAGGCACTGTCACCGTCCCATCTCGGCAGAGTAGGGCCTGATCTTTCAGAAAGATGGTGAGGAGTACGTAAGCTGAACCTCCATCGTCTAAATGATTCACAACAGCTCCAACAACTACTCGGTTTCAAAGCTGGACATGTGGCACGGGAACTGGCGCTGTACGCATTGGAGGTTCTGACTGCCCTGCGCTAGCCGTTCTTGTCGAGCGGGGTTTTCACGTGCAGCTGGTGGCATCATCCCGATACGCGTACACGCCTGTCGACTGACAGCCGATGACAGGCTGACGCTTATTAAGAGGATAATGCCTGGAATTCTCATAATTGACAATTCCACCAGGTGAAGGAAGCTCAACTGCATAATTGATTCCACTCCTCCTCATCCTCATTTTCCTCCTTCTCATCAATTGTACAGTAAAGCAGAGGGGAAAATGGCTATTTTTTGACCGGCCACTGGCTCTCGTATGTATTTTGCTTAATTTTTTGGAGGCCACCGTACCCGGGTCTTGCTGTTTTAAAAAATTTTTGGGGTGCCACATACAGGCACTCAATTATTCAATTTTTCTGGAGGCCACTTACCTGCTCCTGGTTGAAAAGTTTTTGGAATGCGCCACACCAGGCCTCATCGAGGCAATTTTTTTTTCTGGAGGGCCACACTACCTGCTCCTCTGTTTGAAAAAATTTTTGGGGACTGCCACATACAGCACATCCAATTAATTGTCTCATAGCAGGGTCCCACCGGTGTCTCCATTGCATACTTCCAAAGTCGTGCCTAAGCTGCCTCCATACATCGTCCCTTTTATCAAACGAGGTGTGTCAGGCAGAAATTGGGTTGTTTTGGATTACCATCAAAGTTGTTAACCTTTGTCGCCCACCCAGCTGTGTGTATCCACAAAAATTTCTGGCAAACTTTTTCAGCTTACCCAATAGTATTGCAGAGCTTCTGCAGATCTGTTCATTCCCCTCACCGGCTAGCTCCTATACTTTTAAGACGTAGCCACTTGATTTATAACAAAAGGTCTTAGAAGTGATGTTTGGGGATAGCTAGAGACAGGGGCTGGATTGCGAAAGCTCGCCTGGCCGCGGAGCGCCAGCTCCATGGCATCAGCCGCTTTTTGCGACTGTTTACATCCCCTCACCCGCCATTCCCAAATTATAAGAACGCTACACTAAATCTGGTGCAGGTGGGGCACCGAGTCTAGGACCTGGGGTCTGTGTCTATATACTGCGACGCAGCAGAATTGCGGGGCCTACATCGGTCAGGTCTCAAAGGCCTACTATTACCTACACTCCCAACCCATCCCTCCACCTCTCCTTCCTTCCGAATTTAACATCAGTGGGCATGGCGCATCAGTCGGTGCTCCAGCACAGCAGCAGTGCCGTCGTAAAGAGACAGAGGCGGTGCTCAAACTGTCTGAGCCTGGACGATAATAAGCACACCGCCAAGAGCTAATTAAGGCATTCCACATCAAAACTTGTAACCTTTGTCGCCACCTGCTGTGTAATCTGCACAAAATTGCAAACTGGTTATCATTTACCGATTTTTTCAGCGCTTCTGCGCCATTGTTACATTGCCCCTCACCCGGATCATCCTAAACGTATACGACCGCTACTACACTTGATCTTATACAAAAGTCTTTAGTAAGTGCCTTGTTGGGAGGTAGCCTGCGAGACAGGGAGCTTGGATTGGCGAAAGCTCGCCTGGCAGCGGGCGCCAGCTCCATGCCAGATCCACAACATAGTTTTAACTGCAGCACTCTTAATCATACTACTAGTTCAAACGCTCTTCCATACATGGTCCCATTATCAAACGAGCTGTGTCAGGCAGAATTTTGGGTTGTTTTCATGGCTTCCATGTTAACTTTGTCGCCACCCTGCTGTGTAATCCACAAAATATACTGGCAAACTTTTATCATGTACCGATATTATTTGAGCGCTTCTTGCTCACCTCCTTTGGTTCCTCTCTGCCACCCATTGGTTTGAAGCCTGAGTCCATTTAGGGTATGTCGCCATGCCACTCTCTAGCCTGCTGCCGCTGCCTCTGCATGCCGTCCCCTATAGTGTCAGGGTCAATTATTGGATGTTTTAGATGCTATCTAGCTTCATTCTGTCACTCTGTCATGGCCATGCTGTTGCCCATAATTTTGGCATAATGGTGCGTTTAAGCAGCCTCAGAGGCATCCATGCATGCTGCCCCTGCTGTTTCCTGTCCATTTCCGTGGTGTTTCCATCCTTTTCTGAGGTTCCCAGGTGTTTGGCCAAGCTTCCCTGTGCAGAGCCTTGGTCCCCTTGAAAAATGCTCGAGTCTCCCATTGACTTCAATGGGGCTCGTTATTCCCTATCCAAATTAAAATTGTCTCCATAGCCGCCTCAGACGTGGTCTCAATTGCTACCTCCCAAAGTCGTCCATATAGCTGCCTCCAAATCGTACCCCTTATCAACGAGGGGTTCAGGCAAAGACTTGTGGTTGTTTCATGGAGTCCACATCAAAGTTGTTAACTTTGTCGCCACATGCTGTTTTAGTCAACAAAAATATACTGGCAAACTTTTATCATTACCATATTATTTCAGCGTTCTTGCGCATTGTTTACATTCCTACCCGGCATTCATAAACTTATAAGACGCCTACTACAACTTGATCTTCTTACAAAAGGTTCTTAGAAGTGCTGTTTGGGGAGTAGCTAGAGACAGGGGCGTGGATTGCGAAAAAGATCGCCGCCGCGGAGCGCCAGCTCATGCGATAATGAGATTCTTGCGCATATGTTTACCTTACCCCACCCGCCATATACCAACCTTATAAGAACGTATACACTAAATGGGGCAGGATGGGACCCGCGTGGACCGGGGGTGGTCATATACTGCCGCCGCAGAGAATGCGGGGCACTAACGCGGTAGCAGGTCTCAAAGGTATAGAACCATCCTCCTCCTCCCACCCCTTCTCCACCTCCTCTCCTCGAATTACATCGTGGCCATGGCGCCATCAGTCGGTAGCTCTAGGAACAGCCCAGTGCCGTCGACAGCGACAGCAGGCGGTGCTCAAACTGCTGAGCCTAGGCGTAAAGGAACACCGACCAAGAGCTATTACAGGGCAGTCCACATCAAACTATGTTAAACTTTGTCGCCACCCTGCTGTGAAGCCACAAAATATACTTGCCAAACTGTTATCATTTCCGATAATTTCAGAGTTCGTGCGAATCTGTTACAGTCCCCTCACCCGCAAATCCTAAACTTATAAGAACGCTAATACACTTGATCTTATACAAACAGGTCTTAGCAGTGCGGTTTGGGGAGTAGCCAGAGACAGGGGTTGGATTGGCGCAAGATACCTGGAAGCGGAGCGCCAGCTCTGGATCCTTGCGCTTCTGCGCATCTGTTTACATTCCTCCACCCAGCCATATCCCAAACTTTATAAGAAAGCTACTACACTTGATCTTATACAAAAGGTTTTAGAAGTGCTGTTGGGGAGTAGCATAGAGACAGGGGCTTGATGGCCGAAAGCTCGGACTGGCAGGGAGCGCAGTACATGCGCATCATGCGCTCTGCGCATTGTTGTAAATTCCATCAACCCGTATCCCGAACTTGATAAGAACGTATCCATATCTTACAAAGGCTTAAATGCGTTTGGGAGTCTGACAGGGGCTGGATTGGCGAAAAGGGCTGCTGGCCGCGGAGCGCCAGCTCCAATGCCAAGATCAACTAACATAGTTTTAAACTGCAGCACTTTAATCTACTACTAGTTTACGCCTCCATACATGGGTCCCTTATACAAACCAGCTGTGTCAGGCGAATTTTGGGTGGTTGTTTAATGGCTTCACATGTTACACTTTGTCCGCCAACCTGCTGTGTAATCCACAAAAAATATACTGGCAAACTTTATATTAGCTACCGATAGTATTGAGCGTTGTTGCTCACCTCCATTTGGTTCCTCTCTGCCACCCATTGGTTTAAGCCTGGTCCAGCTTTAGGTATGTCGGCCATGCCACTCTAAGCCTGCTGCCGTGCCTCTCGAATGCGTCCCCTATAGGTCAGGTCAATATTGGATGTTTAGCTGCTATCTAGCTTCATTCTGTCCTTATGGCCATGCTGTGGCCCATAATTTGGATAATGGTGCCGTTTAAGCAGCTCAGATGGCATATATGCATGCTGCCCGCTGCGTTCCTGTCCCTTTCCGTTGGCTGTTTCCATACCTTTATGAGGTTCACGGACATGTTTGGCCAAGCGTCCCTGTGCAGAGCTTGGTCCCCTTGAAAAATGCTCGAGTCTCCCATGACTTATGGGGTCGTTATTCGAGCGATGCACTTCGAGTCGTCGGGGACAAAGTCAGCATCGAATAACGAGTACCGAGCATTTTAGGTGCTCGCTCAGCTCTTAATCCTGAGGTTTCCAACTGTCCTGCTCTATTAGCGAAGACCAGCAGTGACAAGTTGAAATAGAGAAGGATGGAGGAGGCTGTCACAGATATTGCTTTGGGTCCAGGTATTTTAAGATCTGAATATGGTATTGGGGTACTGGTCATTTCTGATATCTGACCTACTTGTGGTGAATTACGCCTGAGCACTATGTAATTGCTTATTGAGTAGTTCCAAAATGCAATAACATTTGTCCATTAAATGATATATTTTATGTGCTCCGTAGCCGAAAGAAGACGACTGCCGCAGTGTTCATTTCTGCGGCGGGTCTATAGGAAGGAAGGTTCTACCAAGGATAAGATTTCTTCACGGTCATGGGAGTCAGATCCTAACACCTAATGAAGAACGGGTAATCATGTGGCCGTCCGAGTACGGGAAGGAGGATCTTTGTTTTTGTACAATAAAAAACCTCCACGTCTTGTTTGAGTGATTCATTCACTATATGTGAGGAAAAGCAATAATCTGGACACATCACTACTGAGAGTCAACCCTTTTTACCGTACAATTAGACGAAAATAACAGGGACGAGTAAAGCGATTAGACCAACTTTCAGAAAAATTATGATAAATATTTATTTTTCAAATTTTTTTCAATTTTCAAATTTTGATTATTACTTACAGTTTCTAAATCTCTGCTTGCTGTAATTCATAGGAAAGTGTCCAGCGTCCTTCCTGTGGATAGAAAACGGACTTGGTCATGTGAGGTCACACAGGTGCAAGCTCATTATATCCATGAGTCATGTAATGTCACAAAAGTAAAAAGGATAGACACACCTTCAGAAAAAGGGTTGATAAATAGTTTTTGAATTTTCTTTCTGTATTAATTTTCCACAGTTTCGAAATCTCTGCTGCTGTCATTCTATAGGAAGCTTTGATAATACTTGCTGTTGATAGAAACCAGAACCCTAGTCATTTGATGTCAACCGGTGCATGGCTCACTATAGCCTGGTCATGTGATGTCAAAAGGTGCATGGCTCACTATCTCCGTTCATGTGTGTCACACCGGTGCATGGCCATCACTATATCCTGGTCATGTGATGTCACAAAGGTGATGGCTCACTATATCCCTCGTAGTGAGTCACACCAGTGAGCTCATATATCCCTTGTCTGTGATGTCACACAGGTGCAGGGATGGTGTTATCTCTGGTCTGTGATGCACAAGGTGCACCGGCCCATTGTATACACACCAGCTAGATTTTAAGATTATTAAAGTGAACTAAAAAAGTTTAGAGGAGAGGGCTGTGGGAATAATAATAGAGGCACTTTCCTCTGATAAGATATATGACATTGACAACTGTTGTTAATGTCCCGATCATCACTAAGATTAGCCTCCACTTAGGTTCTGGTTGGCTGGAGATGGTCGGGCCAGCTCTCTGATACTACTTTAGACTTCCTTCCCTAAGCCGCCCAAATAAAATTAAACACTACCCACGGGAGCTCAGCCCCTTTAACCCAACTAAGATTCGCGATTAAACTAAACACACCGCGAGACTGCGATTAACGTTAAATTATGTGGGTGACACGTGAGGGTCGGCCAAAGCGTTATATAAGGTAATAAAATTCTTAAATGTTTTATATTTAGTTTTGTATTTTTTTAAACATAATCTTACAGTACAAAATAAACAATAAACAAGAGACAAACAAAACCCTCCCACATGTAGCATGCCCAGCAAATGGGCCAGGTAGGCCAAATAACAACAACTAACCGCCAGCGGACAAAAGCAACGCCGAAAGTACCTGAAACAAAGGGAGGGCCGGGTGGAAACGCAATCCGGAAACGGGTGAGGGAACGTCTGCCGCCCAGATTTATGCTATGCTACTTCCTTTCCACACCACGCCACAAGCCCGCCCCTAGTCAAGTAGACCCCCACCTCACTGGTATGCGCCGGAGACAGAAAGGAAAGGGAAAAACCAACTAAGGTAAAGAGGGCCTAGTCATGTTAATTATAACCCCGAACAACTAAGACCCCTTGTTCAGTCATTAGCCCAAAGGCTATACGCCTTCCGGGCTTGCACGGCGGAGTTCCTTTTGTCGGACGTCATCCAATAGCTATTCCTTTGCGGCACCTACTTCCTCAAAGTAGTATGGACTTCTGAGTATACCAGGGAATACTACTGAAGGGTGAAGATGTGATATTTTGTTATGTGAAAGTCTATCTTCCCGAGAATCTAGGTGTTTGGTGGCTCACCATATTTTGAAATTAGCTCTGCACACAGTTTAAAAATAGGAGGCCATTCTAAGGCTTCTGGGTCTTGTTCAGTCTTCAGTCAAGTCAGTCCTTTCTGAATGTGCATCTCTGTTTGCTGCTACCACAGGGACTTCCATCTTGCTGCCCAAAGCAGCAAGCCAATCCAGATACTAGCCGCCAACAGACCACTGGATTAGGGCTAGGTAATCTCAAATTCTTGCTCCACAGTCAAACATACCCAACCACACCTTGGTGTCCCTACAGAAAGGATTGGTTACAGCCGGTAATTGCTTGATGTTCTGGACGTGTGCATTAAAGGAAAAAATATCCACGTGTGATCATTACATGCTGATAACATCACGGGCATCCCCCCTGATGGTTCTCCCTTACCACACCCCTCAGGGGATCAAATAACTATAGACGAAATTTAATCTAGGTCCACGTCCCGCGGGAATGCAGGTGTAGATAAGGTTGTTCTGTGGCCACGCTACCATTCAGGTGCTAGGCCGCACTTAAGCCATGCCAATCTAGTCATGGGAATCCAGCTGTCCCCCACAATGCGCAAGGCCCCAGTTGTGTAACATGCCAGACCTTTCTTATATCCTCATGAAATATTTATCTCTCCCAAAATGAAATATAAAAAATTTGCTCTTAACATAACAGATAAACCTCACCTTGATGATATCCCCCCCTATGCTTGCTTTACACACATTTTGGAAGAACATCTCTCATGTATAACAACCTAGACTTCTATCAACACACAACATACCACCAACTAAAAGATCCTTCAAATCGTGTAAATGAGTAAATATTTTTTCCCTGACCACTGGCCTACATACTATTTGTCGCAAATCCTGTAGGTAATGATTGTTACCCATAGAGAGACCATGCACACCTGACCAAGAGTTCAAACTGCTGTTGGATTAGGCCAAAGCATCTGAAAGCAAAAAACATAAAAATTTTGAGCCTTACCAACCAGTTGCCTGTTGTTAAATGACGAGCAGGGGCATTCATCATGCACATTATTGTATTATCCTATTGTCTTAGGCTTTTAGATCATTGTGGATTGGCTCTTCGGGCGCAATAGGAGACTACAAATGACATTTTCTGTTAGATTATTCAAGGGGCTTTTGGGTATCCGTCCGTGACCCCCGAGTTGACAGACGATGGCAACCGAAGGACCAATTAGTCAGTGTTGAGTTACGGCTAATAGTTCAGTCTGGGGTTTCTGGATGATGGAGAAGTACAGGATAACAAATTATGAGTGACATACAAGAGCGATATGCCCTTGCTCTCACAACACAATCCGCCAACTCCCTCCCCCACATACTTCATAGGAAAGAAGTTCATCCAATGGTATCTCTTCAATGGCATCTTTCTCATTCCTAAATATGACAAAAACAGCGCTGACATCTCTACAACGAGGGCAAACATGGTGATTCACTGAGCAATGCCATTCACGCAGAGGACGTGATGGCAATGTACCTGGACAGCGAGGCACAGAGTTGTTCGCTCGGATCAGGTCTGGCATTGGAGATGACACTGATGGTCTGGATCTTTCCTTCTTTTTATTGTGTCCATCCAACATGACTGGAGTCTTGTTCAATGATCACCTTTTTTTTTCAACACGTCAAGCTGTAAGTAACAGCTCACTTGACATTCAGTGTGTATACATATAATAGTCATTGTCATCCTGATGTACGTAATAATACTAAAATGATAACTAATAGCGCTTATAAATTATGCCTATGGTAGGACAAATTCTCTAGTATTCCTGAGCTGGTGGTTGGAGGCTAGCTACTATTATGTCTCCCCTACACTGCACATGGATTGAAGGATAACATATTCTCCACTCCCTCACTCTAAAGAAGTCACAGACCTTTCTCATTTGAATAAAGCACTTGGGGCAAGATAGAAACTTATCATGGATTTGGAAAAACGCAGTTTTCTGGTGGCAAACCTGAGAATAATCTAAATCTAACTTACAAATCACTTTCCACACTTTGGCCACCTCCACGCTAGTGAGACGGTTCAGACCCAGAAGGTATAGCGTCAGAGGACCTGGGTGTAGAAAGTTGGCATCAAGAGGCCAGAGGCTTATGATGTCTCTGATGAATCTGAGGGCAGGGTCGGCTCCAGGTTTCAGTTAGGCCCTGGGCAACAGAACCTCGTAGCCGCCGCCTGGTCAATGTGTGGCTTAAAAAAAATTCTGTGAAATTAAACAAACGTCTCCTGTTTCCTCAAATCTCCCTAGTTTATTATCCAAAGAACCTGGTCATGGTTAGATTTTTTATAAAGCTCCGCAGACCCTTATGGATTCAAGAAACCCCACATGGATTCCTTATTACAAGCCATTTGTGGCCCAACAGCATCAGCCCGGGCCCCGGCACCTTGCGCTGGGCGTCCCATGCTGCGCAGGCCATGGACAGGGCTTACTAATCGTCATCATATTGATATCATATCGGTGATATACCCCTTTACTATAGTTAGCATTTGAAGACCTTTACGCACTTCTCCCTCCTACACCCCACCTAAATTATTCTAGACTCTAGGTGCCTCAGTCAGAGACATAGTGATTCCGCCCTATTAGTGGGAGTATCAGGTTAAGAGAAAGAAGAGGAGAAAAGAGAAAAATATCAACATGTTTAGAATGTTAAAAAAACATGTCATCATGATTTAACATTAGGGACTTAATGAGAGGTCCCCATAGGTGTTAATTTAATATCAAATGTCCTGTTTATAAAACAGAGATGAGGAACATGCTCGTCAGAGCTTGATGCCGTTCGGCATTAGCGTACTCGAAACTTGTCGTTGCTCGGAAGATACCTTCGCCCCGCTCGAGAAATGGCAAGCTCACGCAGTTTTGATTTTTTGGCGGCCAGAAAAAGAGCCAATCACAAGCCAGGAGACTCTGCCACTCACCCAGCATTGACGGGTACCCTTACCGTCGATGCAGTTGGTTGGATTGCAAGATCAGTGACCCTGGGGTAGACTAGCCGCTGCCCGCGCTGCTCGGATCATTCGGGTGTCTGGATGCGCTAGGGAGAGGAAGCTGCTGCTGGTAAGGGAAAGCGTTAGGGTGTTATAGAGCTTAATGTTAGGCAGGAGTGATTCTCCAAGAAACCCAACAGCCCTCTCTTAGGGATACAATAAAGTTCTAATTTTTTTGTTTTATTGGGCATTATTTAGTACCATTTTGGGAGGAATTAGCAGGGGACTTGCTACAGTTGTGTTTAGATCGTAGTGGCACACATTCCCATCAAACACAAAGTGAAAATTTATTAGGTTGCGATTTCAATTAGGCCCAGTCTGACATTTTTCTTTTTTATTTACGATTTATTTGTTTAATAACTCAGTGTCATCTCATTGGCATAGTAGTGTTGCTTTCCTACTGGCTAGAAAATAGCCATAGGAGAATCCAAAAGGCTTATTACGCATACAGTAGCGTGATAATTTGATTTGGTTGATTGTGGTGGCGTACTTGCTGCAGTGCATATACTAGCCAATTGTGAGCATTTGTATGAGACTGCGCCCGCTGTGTTTTGCGCTTGTGACGCACATATCCATGCCAAGACCGAAGTGGAAAATTAGTAGGGTTGGATTTCAATTAGGCCACAGTCTGCCATTTGTCCTGTAGCCCGATTTAGTTTATTTGTTTAATAATCGTGTTCATCTCATCTGGCATCGTAGTGTGCTTTCATACTTGGCTAGAAAATAGCAATAGGAGAATCCAACGGCTTACTTAGCCTACAGTAGCGTTATTATATTTGATTTCTGGTTGATTGTGGTGGCCGTACTGCTGCAGTGCATCTACTAGCCACTTGTGAGCCATTGCTAGTGAGATTGCGACCGCCGGTTTTGCGAGTAGTGACGCACATATCCATTGCAAAAGACCGAAGTGGGAAAATTTAGTAGGGGTTGGATTTTCAGTAGCACCAGTATGCACATTTGTCCTTTTTATTTTTACGTTTCTTGTTGTTAATAATCAGCGTCATCTCTCTGGATAGTAGTGTGCTTTCATAATTGGACTAGAAAATAGCATAGGAGAATCCCAACGGCTTACTGACGCACTACAGTAGCGTTATTATATTTGTTTCTGGTGATCTGCTGGTAGTGGCTGTACTTGCTGCAGTGCACTACTAGCCAATTGTGAGCAATTTGTAGTGAGACTTGCCGACCGCTGTGTTTTGCCTTAGTGAAGAACATATCCATTGCAAAGAACGAAGTGGGAAATTTAGGGGTGGATTTCAATAGCAAGTCTGCCTTTGTCCTTTTTTATTGTACGTTATTTTGTTAATAACTCAGCGCATCTATCGGCATAGTTAGTGGCTTTCATACTTGGCTAGAAAACTAGCCAGAGGAGAAACAAACCGGCTTTTACTTCCGCTACAGTAGCGTTTAATATTGATTTGGTGATTGTGGTGGCTGTACTGGATGCAGAGAAATCTACTACAAATTGTGAGACACTTTGTGTGGAGACTTGGACCGACTGTGTGTGGCGCTTAGTGAAAGCAAATATCAATGCAAAGATCGAAGTGGGAAAATTTAGTAGGGGTGGATTTCAATTAGGCCCCAGTCTGCCATTTGTGCCTTTTCTTTTCCGTTTATTGTTGTTAATAACTCAGTGTTCATATCATATTTTTATGGCATAGTAGTGTGCTTTATACTTGCTAGAAAATAGCCATACAAATAGGCTAGCAGAGTTTGTTTTAAAAACTCAAAACACAAAAAAAAAAAAAAAAACACAAAACAAAGTTCAAAAAAATTAAAGCTAAACTCTCATTTAAAAATGTAACCAGAGGGTAGGGTAGAGGACGAGGGCGGGGACGTGGGCGTCCACACTACGCAGGGGTCAGAGGCGGTCCTGCCGGGGGAGACACCACTGCTTACTGAGGGAGCGGGGAACGCCGCCCCAGAGCTACACTCCTAGGTTCATGTCTGAAGGTAATGGGAACTCGGGTAGAGCCAACTGTTGAGGCCAGAACAGTGCCGACCAGGTGATGTAGTGGATTTTTTGGATGACAATGCTTCGAGCAATTGTCCACCAGTCAGTCTTCCACGCGCCCCAGTCACCGAAATCGCCACTCTCCAGCTCCTGAACCTCGGCATCCGCCCCCAGTCTGCCCCCTCCAAGTAAAAAGTGCAATTGAACGGCATACTCTGAGGAACTGTTTTCGGACCTTCCCCAGTCCACAAACACGTGTCCGGATGCTGCTGAGCAATTTCCGTATATGCCCAGGTTTCCACCATTCACAGTTGTGGGTGATGATTGACCTTATTGACGTAGTGGAAGTGTTGGAAAGAGGTGTCCGACGATGAGGAGACACGGTGTCAGACCGTGGGGAAGTGGTTGTCAGGGGCAGGAAGTCCGAGGGGGAGCAGGACTGAGGGATCGGAGGATGCTGACGGGGCGCCCCCCCACCCCCCTCCCCCCCCACCACCCCCCGACCCCCCCCACCAAGCTTGGGTGAGAGGCGGGTGAACACAGTGCTTCTGAGACGGAGGAGCGTCCTCCCAGAACAGGTTGGAAGAGGCATTGGTGGGGCCAGACGGAGAGGCAGGGCCAGAGGAGGTGCATCAGCGCCAAATGGGTCAACTAGTGCAGCTCCAGTGGCGAGGGCTCTTGCAGGCGAGGGGCGAGAGCTTCGAAGTATGGAGGTTATTAAGGAAACACGATGACCGAAGGAATGTGTGTGCAACATTGCCCCCCAACCCAGGATCAGCAGGGGTTCCACCACTACTAGCTTAAACCTACCACCCAGTATGCGCAGGCATATGAATGCTAAACACCCCACTAGTGGCAACAAGCCCGTTTTCACCTCCGGCCGTGCACACCATGCTCCTTCCCCTGTGTCAGATGATAGTCAGCCCCCTGACCAGGGACCCTGCCCACAAAAACCCCATCGTCGCCTCCCAAGATCCTCCACAGAATCCCACCAGCGGCAGATCCCATACCCAGACGCGGAGCGAAACGCAAATATAGTGCAACCCCGACCGCCCAAGCCTTAATGTGCACATATCCAGATTGCTTAGGCCTGGAGCTGCTGCCCGATAGGCTAGTAGAGAACGAGGCCTTTCGCAAACTCATTGGCGGCGGCCGCCCATCGGTATCTGTCCCCGCCGCAATACTTTTCCGATGTGCAGTCCCAGCATGCACCGAAGTGTCACCCCCCCCAACACAACACCCACCCACCCACCCCCCCCCCCCCCTCCCCCCCCCCCCCCCCCCCCCCCCCCCCCCCCCCCCCCCCCCCCCTCACCACAAACACCACCAACAAACCCACCCCCCCACAACCACCCCCCCCCCCCCCCCCCCCCCCACCCCCCCCCCCCCCCCCCCCCCCCCCCCCCCCCCCCCCCCCCCCCACCCCCCCCCCCCCCTCCCTTCCCCCCCCCCCCACCCCCCCCCCCCCCCCCCCCCCCCCCCCCCCCCCCCCCCCCCCCCCCCCCCCCCCCCCCCCCCCCACCCCCCCCTCCCTCCCCCCCCCCCCCCGGAAAACAGCATACGTGCCCTGGACCAACGCCGTTTCTGACAAGGTCACCTGACCACGGACACGTGGACGAGTGCTTGCCGGGCAGGCACTATATATCGCTGACGGCACCTTGGGAAACTTGGTGGAGGCTGGAGCGCGTCTGACCCTGGGCGGTCATATACTGACGACGACGGAAAGGGATGCGTGGCTACCTCGGTCCCAGGTGTTTCAGGCCTAATATGCCTCCTACTACTCCAACCATCCTCCACATTCCTCCTCGAACTACCATACGGGCCCGGCGCCATCCAGTCGGTCGATCTAGGCCCAGCAAGCAGTGACGTCGTAAGCGACAGAAGGCGGGGCTCAAACTGCTGAGCCTAGGCGATAAAGGCAAACCGCCCAAGAGCTATTAAGGGCATTCACGGCGCAGGACTGACCTGTGGTGGCAACGCTGAACCTGAAGCCAGGGGCATGGTTGTGTTGACACGGCCGGAACATGGTGGCGGCTCTGCAAATCGCAGATGAAACATGTGCCATGCCTGGCCCATGTGTTAAATCTGATAGTTCAGCGTTTACTCAAGACATACCCCAATCTGTTCTGATTTGCCAAGCGGTGCCGCCGCATCGGTGCGAATTTTCAGAAGTCCAGACAGATGCTGCCTATCAGGGCAGCGCAGCGACGCCTCCAACTGCCCGCTCACCGACTGTTGTGCGGACGTGCCCAAGAGGTGAATCAACACGGACCATGTTAGCCAGAGTTACCCGCGCGCCGAGCGATTGTAGACTGCCAGATGTCAAAACTTCCACCAAACTGGTAGTAAGGTCAGTAAGATCCTAAAGTCACAAGGAGGCGTGGACGTGGATGTCTGAATATGTCAGGTGTGAGAATTTGAGGAGTCAACCACAGATGGTCAGTGCGATGCGACATTCATCAGCTCACACATCCCGTTGCTTGGCTCTGTTGAAAACTCTATGATCAGCAGCGTCGAAGCTTTGCGTCGTCACAAGAGACGGGGGAAGCAATTACCTTGTGATCGCAAAACAACCACAGGTCGTTTCTCAGCGGCATATCGGAGGAAGGTGGAGGTGGAGGAGGATGAGGAGGAAGCGGAGGAGAATGTTGCGAGACACAAGCAGGGACCATTGTTGAGTCCCACTGTTCGCGTGTATGGGCAGAAGAAGAGGAGTGGAGGAGGGAGGGGAGGGAAAGGGGACAGTCAGGACGTGAGGGGAGTGAATTCTTACGCGGTGGTACTTGAGCATATGGCAGAATTTCATGCTAGGCTGCCCTATCCCTTGACCTCGCGTTCAAAGAATTTATTCCAGCCGATTACTGGGTGTTCATTCTTCATGGACCCACGGTACAAGCAAAATCTTTCCCACTCTCATCCCTGCAGAGGACGGAGTGTGAGAAGCATGAATTCCCAGCAGGCCATGGGCACAAGCTGAAAAAAGTATTTCCCTTCTGACAGCGCTAAGCGGCAGAGTGCGTTTTCTGCGGGACCCAGTAGGAGGGAGAGTAGGCGAGCAGGCAGCGTGTCCAGCCTGGCAAGGGTAAGCTTACAAGGCTTTTGCCAGCTTTATGTCACCCCAGCAAGGCACTGTCACCGTCCCATCTCGGCAGAGTAGGGCCTGATCTTTCAGAAAGATGGTGAGGAGTACGTAAGCTGAACCTCCATCGTCTAAATGATTCACAACAGCTCCAACAACTACTCGGTTTCAAAGCTGGACATGTGGCACGGGAACTGGCGCTGTACGCATTGGAGGTTCTGACTGCCCTGCGCTAGCCGTTCTTGTCGAGCGGGGTTTTCACGTGCAGCTGGTGGCATCATCCCGATACGCGTACACGCCTGTCGACTGACAGCCGATGACAGGCTGACGCTTATTAAGAGGATAATGCCTGGAATTCTCATAATTGACAATTCCACCAGGTGAAGGAAGCTCAACTGCATAATTGATTCCACTCCTCCTCATCCTCATTTTCCTCCTTCTCATCAATTGTACAGTAAAGCAGAGGGGAAAATGGCTATTTTTTGACAGGGCCCACTGGCTCTGTATAGTACTTTTGCATTAATTTTTTGGAGGCCACCGTACCCGGTCTTCTGTGTTAAAAAATTTTTGGGAGTGCCACATACAGGCACTCATCTATTCAATTTTTCTGGAGGGCCACATACTGCTCTGGTTGAAAATTTTTTTGGATGGCCACATCAGGCACTCCATCGATTCAATTTTTCTGGAGGGCCACCTACCTGCTCCTCTGGTTGAAAAAATTTTTGGGACTGCACACATACAGGCACTATCCAAATTAAATTGTTCTCATAGCAGGTCCCACACGTTGTCTCCATTGCTACTCCAAAAGTCGTCCATATAGCTGCCTCCATACATCGTCCCTTTTCAAACGAGGTGTGTCAGGCAGAAATGGGTTGTTTTCTGGATTCCCCATCAAAGTTGTTACTTTGTCGCCACCCAGCTGTGTTATCCACAAAATTACTGGCAAACTTTTTCAGTTACCAATAGTATCAGAGCTTCTTGCGATCTGTTACATTCCCCTCACCCGGCATATCCTAAACTTTAAGAACGTACTACACTTGATTTATACAAAAGGTTCTTAGAAGTGCTGTTTGGGGAGTAGCCTAGAGACAGGGGCTGGATTAGCGAAAGCTCGCCTGGCAGCGGGAGCGCCAGCTCCATGCGCATCAGCCGTCTTGCGATCTGTTTACATTCCCCTCACCCGCCATATCCCAAAACTTATAAGAACGCTACTACCTAAATTGGTGCAGGGAGGGACCGAGTCTGGCCTGGGGCTGGTCATATACTGCGACGCAGAGAATGCGGGGCCTACATCGGTCCAGGTCTCAAAGGCCTACTATACCACACTCCCAACCTCCTCACCTCTCCTCCTCCGAATTAACATCGTGGGCATGGCGCCATCAGTCGGTAGTCTAGGCACAGCAGCAGTGCCGTGCGAAGACGACAGCAGGCGGTGCTCAAACTGCTGAGGCCTAGGCGATAAAAGCACACCGCCCAAGAGCTATTAAGGCATTCCACATCAAACTTGTTAACTTTGTCGCCAACCTGCTGTGTATCCACAAATAATTGCAAACTTTTATCATTTACCGATTTATTTCAGCGCTTCTTGCGCATCTGTTTACATTCCCCTCACCCGGATTCCTAAACGTATAAGAACGCTACTACACTTGATCTTATACAAAAGTCTTAGAAATGCTGGTTGGGAGGTAGCCTCTGAGACAGGGGCTTGGATTGGCGAAATCTCGCCTGGCAGCGGAGCGCCAGCTCCATGCCAGATCCAACTAACATAGTTTTAACTGCAGCACCTTAATCTACTACTAGTTCAACTGCCTCCATACATGGTCCCTATCAAACGAGCTGTTTCAGGCAGATTTTGGGTTGTTTCATGGCTTCCATGTAACTTTGTCGCCACCCTGGTGTAATCCACAAAATATACTGGCAAGTTTTATCATGTATACGAATTAGTTTGAGAGCTTCTGCATCACTCCTTTGGTTACCTCTCTGCCACCCATTGGTTGTGAAGCCTGAGTCCATTAGTGATGTCGCAATGACACTCTTCGCCTGATGCCCGCTGCCTCGATGACGTCCCCTTAGGTCAGGTCAATTATGGATGTTTTAGATGCTATCTCGCTTGTCATGTCCACTCTTTCATGGCCATGCCTGTGCCCATAATTTTGGCAATAATTGTGCGTTTAAGGCCTCAGAGCATCCATGCCATGCGGCCCTGCTGTTTCCTGTCATTTCCGTGTTGTTTCCATCCTTTTCTGAGGGTTACAGGGTGTTGGCCAAGCTTCACCTGTGCAGAGCTTGTGTCCCCTTTGAAAAAGCTCGAGTTCCCATTGGACTCACATGGGGTTCGTTATTCGAGGACGAAGCACCGAGCATCGGGAAAAGTTCGTTCTCGAATACGAGTACCCGAGCATTTTTAGTGTCGCCTCACTCTACTAATAATAATAAACATTCTTAGTTCCATTCAGTTTTAAAACCATTTCTCTTAATAATTCTTTCTTATTTATATAGCGCACACAGATTACGCAGCGCTGCACAGAGCTTTCCAAATCGGTCCCTGTCCCCAATGGGGCTCACAATCTAATCAACCTACCAGTATGTTTTGGAAGGTGGGAGGAAACTGGAGGACCCGGAGGCAAACACAGAGAGAACATACAAACTCTTTGCAGATGTTGCCAGGTCCCCAGCGCTGCAAGGCTGTAATTCTAACCACTAAGCCCCCGTGCTGCCCGCTATTTAAAAGTATACCTGGCTCCCTGTCAGCTAAACTCTACATGAAGCAGAGGTAGGAAGGAGCAGAAAGGAGAGGAAGGATGGAGCAGGGACGAGGGGGAAGAGGGAGAGCTAGGAGAGCAGTGGTAACTCAGAGACTAGCAGCCTTGAAGAGATGTCCCCATGACTTGATTCTCTATGCTGTCAAAGAGCCAGGTATACTATTATATACTGAAGCCTAGGGGAACATGTCAATGAGTCAAAATGTAAAATCCTGATAACAGGTTCCCTTTAAAAAGTAACCATGGATTCCTTTTTCTACTAATAGCCACATTGAAAATGCATCATTATGGCATTAAACTAGTTTTTCCAATACTGCAACTAACCCATCTATGTATAGAATAGGTCATTGGTAGACAATCAGTGAAACCCAGGGACACCCGGCAACCCAACAATAATCTATAAACTACAGTCAGGGCAGTGTGATCAATACACTCTACCAGCCATAGTGTATAACAAGTGATCTGCAGGGGGGGTGTCTGTCACCCTGATCAGATACAAATAACTTATATTATACATAGTTCATCAGCGGCATAGGAAAGGGACTACCCTTTCAAGTGATAGCTACCAAATCCACATTCAGATATATTGTATGAAATGGAAATACTATTCTATTAACTACGATAAATATAGTGAAATTACTAAAATCATAGTTATCCCTTACATTGCAGTTATTCCACTATACACTCGCTATTTGTAGCATTTAGGCAGATATACCCTGCATTATTATGTCTGCTTTAGTAAAAAAGATATTAAAAATCAATTGCATGATCACAATGGATTCATAAAGGTCTGTTGGCGCCACCTACAGTTCAGCCTTACAGACCTTCAAGATTTCTTTATTCACTGTGTATTGTACGGGTAGCAGTGAGATTTTGCTTAAAAACACCTTAGAGGTAATCTGTCAGCTTTTTGGTTACATATAAACTGAACGTTTTACCTTGTAGCTGAAATGTCCAATATATCTGCTTTTCTCCCTCTTTCACCAATGTAAAAGTTGAGATACAATCAGCTATTGACATATTTGGAAATGCAAGCTGCAGATAAAGATCCAATTCCTGACTATGTCATTATCTTTAACTGTCGTATCTCCACTTCTATAGTACACAGAAATAAAGATGAGATTCTTATCTTTAAAATGACACCAGAATGATTGTTCTAGGTGCTATAGGGGCAAAGATAGCGCTATCAACGGATTAGTAATAAGGATATTTCATACCTTATCTAAGGACCTGGGTAACAGCGTAAAAGTTGGTAACAGTGTCCCTGTGATAACCCAGCAGCAGGGCAGGTGACACAAATTTGTTGCTGATTAGGGGCAGGATTGATTCATTACTGTTTTCTTTTTACAAACAGAGGGAAACTGATAGAATATAGTATTTTTTTTTTACAGTAAAATGGAAAGCAAGGCAGAGGGGAGAAAACAAATGGGGCATTATAAGTGTGGGTTATTACAAGGACAAAGGGGACATAAGTAGCCATTATAAGCATGAGGCCACTATAGGAAAGGGGGCCTTATATGGAGGAGGTACAGACAATGGGGCATTTCAAGGGCAGCGCTACATAAAATTTGCCATTATGAGTAGTGGGCTACAGAAAGTTAGCAATAGAGGTAAGAGGGAAAGGAATGGGGCATTATACTACATAATGTGGGACCACATTTTATCACTCTCCTTTATCACCCCTAATGGAAATCTACTGCCTTGAATCTACTTACCAATGTAGATCCAGACAGGGGTGTAACTAGAAGAGACAGGGCCCCATTGCAGACTTTTGCATGGGGCTCCCTTTTACCCTTAAAAAATATAGATATTTTTACAGTTATAATCTCACACATTTATACACTCATATATACAAACATTTATATACTTATATACATGTACAACACATATACACCATATACACACATACAGTATATACACACCGTATATACATACATACAGCATAAACACACATACATACAGTACCATATACAGCCATGAAGCTTATACACAAACATAAAGCATATACACATCACATATATATAGCAAATACAAACATGTATACAATACCATATACAGACATACAGCAATACCCACACACATACAGCATATGCATACACATACAGTATATACAAACCACACACACACATACAGTATATACACACCACAGACCCACATACAACATATACACACACCCAGTACTCACGATGCAGGGCCCCAGTGACAGTGTGGGCCCCATAGCAGCTGATATGTGTCATAGGGGCCCCTGCTTTGCGGCAGGCTCTGGAGAAAACCGCTACCACTTAGACTCTGGTTCCAGGTGTCGGAGTGGTGGTCCAGTGGGTCCTCTACCCCGGATCCTGACAGTCAGATCCGGCCTTGGATCCCGCCAAGGTTCTGCTACCTGAAGTGGCTGATCTTACCACCGACATGTTCCAGCAGACCCATCAGATTGCCACACAAGGTCATGTTGCAGCAATTGATGGCTACTCAACAGCTGCTTCAAGTCCCTGTGGCTCCTCCCACTGCTTTGGTTCCTCCACTATCTGCAGAGCCCAAGCTGAGACTCTCCATGCCATCTAAGTATGATGGGGACCCCAAGTTGTGCAGGGGCTTTATCACCCAGTGCTCCTTGCATATTGAACTTCTGCCGACACAGTTTGTCACGGAATGGTCCAAGGTGGCTTTCATCATCAGCCTCCTCTCCGGGAAGCCCCTGGCATGGGCTACTCCCCTCTGGGACAGAAAAGACCCATTCACAGCTACGATTACCTCCTTCTTCACTAAGTTGCGTTCCGTCTTTGAAGAACCTACACGGGCATCTTCTGCGGAGACCGAATTGAGGACTCGTCTGTCGGTGATTATGCGGTTCAGTTCCGTATTCTGGTTTCTGAACTGGAATCCTTGCTCCTGTCTTCCAAAGCCCGTGCCTGCCACCTTCTGTTTCCGCTGCAGAGGAACCAATGCAGGTGGATAGAGCTTGTCTGACCGCCCAAGAGCGTTCCAGACTCATCCCCATTGTACCTTTGGTGAAAAGGTGTACCCACTTAAATGTACCTGCTCCCACCAGTTAAATCGTTTCCCAAACTTTTTCTGTCCATGCTGGCTCTGACCATCACCACCTGGCTCCGCCCACTGCTGCTTTGCCCCACCTAACGCTGGGTGCATGAGATGGTGAGAAGACCTGCAGTTTTCCACACTGTGCTCACTGCTAAATTCACCATGCCGTGAGAGGGACAGGACAGGAAGAGGACTGTCGGTCTGAAGAGAAACTTAGATGTCAATCAAAAGAAGGAGGCGTGGTTTACTGACAGCCTGGAGAAAACATGACTCTTTTATTGTCTAGACCAGTGTTCCCCAACCACCGGTCCATGGCCCAAGACCGGGCCATGGAACACCTTGTTCCAGGCCGCGCTGGACCTCTGTAAAAACAAACAAAAGAAAATATACTCACCTTCCCCATTCCCCTGCAGCAGTCTTCTCTCCCATTACTTAATTCCCATGTAAATGCACTGTTCTATTGACGGTGAGCGAAGAGAAGACTGCTGCAGGGGAACAGGGAAGGTGAGTATTTTTTTTTTTTTTAGTTCAGCTGGGATAGTAGAAGGTGGGGGGGCTTTTTAAGAAAATTGGACAATATAAGCTAGGCACACAGGGAGTTTTGTGGGGCATGCAAACTTACATTTTTGGCTATGAAACAGAAACCAGACTGTATCCCCCCACCTACTGGTCCCTGGAGAAAATATATGTTTACAGCCGGTCCCTGGGCAAAAAAAGGTTGGGGACCACTGGTCTAGACATTTGCATATCAGAAAAATTACTGTATTTAAGGTACAGTGTCTCAGGAGGAAGATCATTTTAGGTGATATAGGGAGGACTTTACCAGCAACTATTGTTGGTGTCAGGTGTAAAATTCGGGTGACAGGTCTTAATTAAAGTACTTTGCTGGAGTAAAAGAATATCCAAATTTTGCCTCTTGCCAACAGCCAGTCAATGTTATACACATAAAGTAAAGTGGTACAACTCTGCATTCAAGTATTGGTTTTGCTATAGGCCTTTAGACCTTGTCGTGCTGGTTTTGCATTTGCACAGCGAGCAAAAATTTCATACCACCCAAAAAAAAACCTATCCAAGGTATTCAAAATATGGTAACTTGGAAAATTTTAAACTTTTATAAAACATTCCATTAAAAAAATGTTTGTTTTTTTTAAACTTTGTTATCTGTTTATGAAAAATTACAGGAAAGTGGGATCCAGTAGCTGGAGATCACTCCCCAACACTGGGTTTTGTAGTATTGTTGGAAATCCACCATTAAAATCCATCCTGATAAAACAGGGGCACTATAGACACAATGGGGCTTATTTACTAAGGTCCTGCGGCCGCATTTCCGTCGGGTTTTCCGTCATTTTCGAGGATTGCGCTGTGGATTGTGTCGCACGCGATCGTTTTGTGTCACAATTGTGCCACAAAACGACGGATTCGGACTACGCACGGCATTTAACAAATCAATTTGTGCCGCAAGACAAGCACTTACATGCACCGGCGGACCTGAGCGGGGAAGCGACACATGCAGGAAATCGGGGGCGCAATCTTCATGAATCGTGGCAGATGTGCATTCCGGCAGACAACGCACATCGGGGATCGCGCAGGGACCAGGTAAGTAAATGTGCACCAATAGATCCAGGGACTGTGACTTAAGGTATTCTTCTTATATTTGTTATCCATGGCCTCCTTTCTTCTAAAATCAACTTTTTAAATTATGCTAATGTGACAGTGGAGCTCCTGGGGGTGTTACCACAGGCTCTCCATGCTGTAACTTCAGAGGCTGTTACACTGTGCAAGAGCACTCCCCCTCCTCCCACTGTGTGATCCAGGCACAGTGACTGTGGTAATCTTCTTATATTTGTTATCCATGGCCTCCTTCCTTATAAAATCTACTTTTTAAATTATGCTAATGTGACAGAGGGACTCCTGGGGGTGTTACCAGAACCCCTTCATGCTATAACTTCAGAGGCTGTTACACTGTTCAATAGTACTTCCCCTCCCACTGTGTGAGATTACAGCTGGCAGAGAGAAGTGCTGATAGTTATGCCCCCAGAGCCTCTCTGGCACATTAGCATAATTATATAATTGATTTTAGAAGGAAGGAGGCCATGGATGAGATTTTAATAGTCATGTTACCTGGATTTAAGTGTCCTTGGCTTATCAAAATGGATTTCAATGGTAAATTTCCTTTAAATATTTTCAGTCTTATTTTAGACCTAGTGAACACCCATGAGTTTTTACATCATTCTTGGCTAAATCTTTAATAGATTTGTTGTGATCAGTTTTCCTGAAAACATAATTGACAATAAAATAGCAGTTGTATATAAAGGACTATACATAATTCACTTCAGGAAATACATTGAATAAAACACTTTCAGCTGCGCGTTTGTAGAAAGATTGACCGCAGTCGGCCACTGTAGTCCACTTTTCAATCCAGGAAGAGAGAATGTCTGTGCCGCTGTGCATTGTGGTCATTGTAGTTTCCTCGCTGCCGCTCGCCTTGTCTATACTGGGACTTCAGAACTACAAGCTTTCCCGTGATGCTCCGCGCCGCCCGAGCTGCCTGCTCTGGAAACATGGCGGCGCCTTTGGTGCTGGTGGTGCTGGTGGCAGTTACGATCAGGGCCATTCTCTTTCGCTCCAGCCTCGCTGCCTTCATCTCTGAGCGCGTGGAGGTCGTGTCTCCGCTCAACTCATGGAAAAGAGGTGAGGAGCGGCGGCGGCCATGTGCCGGGCGTGCAGGTGTCAGTGTATGAATGAGCGCATGACAGCAGGGAAGGGCTGGGCTGGGGGGCTCCGGGGGTCTCCATCATGGGAGGCAGGTGTAGGGAATAGCTGCTGCACAAGGACTGGAGGAGGAGAGTCACTATAAGGGATTATGCTGTAATAATGACAATTGCTGGAAGTTATTTCCTTCCTGCATCTTCTTAGGGGCCTGACATGGCGGCCTCCTGCTCCTGCCTCAGTGTCTCCTCATCTGCATCACATCCAGTATGGAAATAAGCAAATCTCTCTCTCTGGTTTCTAGGAAAACACAGGATTGTTAGTGAGCAGGAGCCTGGCAACCAGTCCTGTCTGCAGCCCCACACACTGATCAGGAGCCTAGCAACCAGTCCTGTCTGCAGCCCCACACACTGAGCAGGAGCTTAGCAACCAGCTCTGTCTGCAGCCCCACACACTGATCAGGAGCTTAGCAACCAGTCCTGTCTGCAGCCCCACACACTGATCAGGAGCCTAGCAACCAGCCCTGTCTGCAGACCCATACACTGATCAGGAGCCTAGCAACCAGCCCTGTCTGCAGACCCATACACCAAGCAGGAAGGCCTGACCAGACTTGAAGTGGATTTCCAGGCATAAGGGTGGACAAATGACCACATCAGAAGCCGTTGTCACTAGACTATTCTCGGAGCAGGACTCCTCTCTGACAGCTGCACCTGCAGGTGTAACCTCTGGCGGACACTCTGGTCGGATCTATCGGCCTCCTGCTCGGAGTGTAGTGTAAGGACACGCAGATACCACTGCATTCAGCTGGGCAGTTGTGGACCAACTACTAATAAGCTATGTGGCCAGTGTTACAAGCAGTGGCCATGTGTATGAGAATGTCACCTTGGCTTGGTTGACCTGGCGTACAAAGAGATGTAAAACTCTAGTCACTTCTTGCCTGTACATGACGTCTGATATAACCGGGTTATGAATGATTAAGATTTTTATTTAATATTTTTGCAGTTGTGGAGGGAATGTCCCTTTTGGACCTTGATGTTTCACCCTACTCCGGAGACGTCTTCCATGAGGTGGGTAACCAGATACATCTATTGGCCTCTTTGCTATGAGATTCACACTTTACTGTGCCGTATGTTAGGGGCTTCCACCCAGGAACCTACAGGATACGGGTGACTACATGGAGCATATAGTGATCCTGTACCCGCATAAGGGTGCGGTCTTGTTCAATTCTTGGTGGGTTTTTAAACGCACTGAAAACATGAAAATGTGTTTTTATATGTTTACCATGCCTTTGGTTTGTTTGGATCTGTTTGAATTTATTTCTATAAGTGTGAGCAGGTGTGAAGCGGATTAAATGCAGCCAAACGCATGGTAAACCTGCAAAAACACATGCGCCACAGAGTCCGTACTTGGTGCGTTTTTAAATGCACTAAAATACATGCGGGTTTTTTTTCATGTGTTTGGCTAATGACGCCTCCTAAGGCTGCATTCACGCTGCTGTATGGGGGGACGTATATACGGCCTATATACATCCCCCATAGACGGCAATAGATGTACCGTTCCGTACCCCGTGAAAAGATAGAACATGTCCTATCTTTCCTCAGAATGCGGCGCCATGTTCCTCTTTGGAGAGGGGCGGGGTGAGCAGTGCTCCTCCTCTTCTCCCCAGTGCCGCCGTGTGCCTGCCGTGCTATGGTACAGCGGGCACGCGTCAATGTGAATGCAGCCTTAGAGGAAATTGGAGTGCGACTGTGGGGGTACATGTCATATAACACGTGTATACCTGTCTGAAGACACTTGTTCATACGTCCTATTAAGGCATATTTTCGACATAGAGGGGATCCCTTCTTCAGGAAATTCCTTCTGTTAGCCAAAAAACAAGATCTCCCATTGGGGTGAACCTAAACTGGCAGTAACCATATTCATTGGTGGAATGTAAATTTCCTCTAGAAACAACTCTGCTAGTTAGTTTTGCTTTTAGGAATCAGTTGAAAAACGTGGCGGATTTCTTCTAAAACCAGCAGCCCCACTGATGAGCAGGGTATGTGCTGTATAGAGATTGGGGAATGCAGCTTAGTGGCAGGACACAGAACTCAGGGTCAGGTTTGGTGGTGTTTTTGAAAGAAAGCAACCATGTCCTTCAAACAACCCCTTTAAAGGGGTTAAGATAGCATGTTATCCCCACCACACTGCATAGAAGATAAGAATCTGATCAGTGAGGGTCCGACTGTGGGGTCCCCTAAATATCAAGACGATTGGTAGTGCTCCTGTTTGTGGTCCATACGCTAATGACAGGTTCTGTTTACGTTTAACTCCAATGCAAGTAAAAGGGATCCGCACTGCAGTAACCTGGCTTGGACACTATTTAGAGAATGGAGCTGTGCTGTAGGGTATGTTCTAAGGACAGTTACTCTGTGGGGTTGCTATCTGTTGTATAGATGACCGCTACAACCTCCCTTAAGTAAAGATGTCCTCACAGAATCAAGATTGTACTGTATGTCCGGTGTAGTAATATGTCCATCATAGCAAACCTTGTCTTTTCTCTCTGTCTCTGCAGACGCCGCTTATTATTTATCTCTTCCATTTCCTCGTAGACTACTCGGAGATAGTCTTTATGGTAAGTACACACCTACAAGGCGCGGTGCTGGTGTAATGGCTATGAGCTGCTTAGAAAAAAAATAATTTCCTTGTGTTCCCAGATAACAGACGCACTTACAGCCGTGGCACTTTATTTGGCAGTCCAGGAGTATAACAAAGTATTGGTAAGGATTATTATATTGTATGTATGTAATAAAGATTGCAAATGATGTCATGTCCAGAAAAGGTTACTCCTCGTCTACATACATAGAACTACTCATTTCTGAAGGTTTTTATTAAAACTTGAGATTCATTTTAAAGGGGTTGTCCCAATTTCAGAAGTTGTGCCCAATCCACAGAATAGGGGATAACGTCTTCATTGTTGAGAGTTCTACAGCTGCTACCCCCAACATGAGACCTGGGCCGGAGAACGCACATGACCCTGCCGACTCCATTCAGTTCTATGAGGGGCATCCGAAAATTGCTGACTCCTGTGGAACATTGGTAGGGCACTTGCTCATCCTGCCCCTCCACCAATTAGTGAGAATGGGATTCCTGGTCTCCTAATATCAAGGAGTCCTATTTTCATGGTCGATGGGGGTTCCGGCTGTTGGATTAGGACAACCCCTTTAAGCGAAACCAGTGCCTTCAGATTATTTTAAGGGAGCTGTTTCCATATTTAGACCTCATGCACATGACTATGGGCTCACCGGGGTCGTAACCTGGGCGCAGCACATGGACAGGTGGGGGGTGAACTCTCCTCTTCAGATAGAGCTGAGCGGCCGCTCTGCAAATCCTTCCAAGTATAGGACACGTCCTATATTTCACAGCATGGCCGCCCAGCTCAGTCACGGTGCATTGAGAAAGTGGCCGGGTCTATTACCAGCCTATGGCGGCTGCCATTTTCGTGGCTAGTAACAGCCGCTGCCTATGTTTGTGTGCAAGAAGGGGCCTTACAATGATTTCCCACCATCTCCCTGTGGTCATTGATCTTCGTAGTCACCAGTACAGACACAGGATTATATAGATGAGCACAGTCATGCAATGTATAGTGAGCTATAGGTTACCAACGTCTGGGTATCACTTGTGCTTTATTTCCGATTTATATGTAGTCACTCCCAGTCTTTTTCTCAAATTTCTTGTTTCTTCCTTCAGTTTAAAAGGCAGAAACTGTACCTGGAGCTAAAAAAGTATGCGGCAGGAGCTCACGACCTTCTCCGGGTGCCGACAGAAATGCACTATATTCCACTAAAGGTGGCAATTTTGTAAGTCTTGTTCCATGTCAAAAATATGTTTGTGTCTCTTCTAAAAATTAACATCACAACCTGCGTATGTCATGTCTGTGTCTACTTATGTGCTGCAGCGGTCACATGTCATTTATAGAAAACCTACCATCAGGAGTGCACTAACTGAGGTATTCCTGATGGCAGATGCCTTTCGGCCTTCGGCCTGAAGTTTTTAGTGGGGTATGGTTAAAAATTAGGTAAAATAGATAAATGCTGTGTACAGTGGCGTAACTAGAAGCTGATGGGCCCCAGTGCAAAGTCCGTGCCAGGCCCCCGACTATAATGTATGGGTTATAGTACTAGTCTTCTCATATGGAAATGTGACACCATAAGGGCCCCCTAAACCTCTTGGGCCCGGGTGCGACCGCAACCTCTGCACCCCCTCGAGTTACGCCCCTAGCTGTGTAGGGCTTAGAAGATAGAAAGGTATCTACCATTAGGAATACCTCTGTTATATTCCAGGTATATTCCTGATGGTAGGTTTCCTATGAATGCATGAGCTGGATCTCCTACCGTTAACATGTAATAAGCTGTCAGAATAGTTTGCCTTGTTATTCTGTATCCATGTTGAGTAATATCTTTTATTTGACCCATCTTCACAATAACACAAGTGACCTCAGCAATCAGATGACTCCTCCATATATAATTCTCTCTGCAGCTACTTGCTGAACCCTTACACCGTCCTGTCCTGTGTGGCCAAATCTACCTGCGCCATCAATAATGCAATAATCGCTCTGTTTATCCTGGCCACGGTGAAAGGTGAGTCCTGTTATTACAGTATAGTGGTCTTCTTATCTGTACATGAAGTGGAGACAACTAAATCACAAGTCCTGATAATATATGAAAAGAATTTGCCCTGTATGTTCAGAGATTTATTTTTTAATTGTGTATCTTTAGTTAGTTTGTTTGTACTGTATAGGGAATATAGTTATGGCGTTACAATGTCTCTTCTATACTATGGTAAATCCAGCCTAAATGGAGTGAGATGCGATCAATTTATTTCTAGACCAAGTTATTATAAATCCGACAACGAGACTGTATACTAGGGCTAAGCCCTTCCTTACTTGGCCATCTACTCCGTTTCCATGAGGTTATGACCGTATTTGATGTCCAGAATTATTTTTCCTCTGGTTTCCTCACACACTCCAAAACATACAGGTAGGGTGATTAGATTGTGAGCCCCATTGGGGACAGGAACTGATTTGGCAAGTGCTGTGCAGCGCTACGTAATCTGTGTGCGCTATATAAATAAAGGAATTATTATTATTGTGACGTTACATAACCGGCATGTTTTATTTCTGTTGTCCTGTTTCCCCTTAGGTAGCCCGCTCCTGAGTGCAGTGTTCTTGTCATTGGCCACCTACCAGTCTCTGTACCCCATTACCTTGTTCCCTGCAGCTCTCTTATATCTACTACAGGTACCACATTAAAGCCATTCATGTATAGTAACAATGTCGAAAGACCTAAAGACAAAGTTCTGATCATATTTTCTCCTCCGCAGAAAGAGTTTATACCTGTGAAGATGTCCAGTCCCAGCTTCTGGATTTGGACCTGTCAGTATTCTTCCCTGTACTTGGGCTGCTTGACCATATTGATTTGCCATTCCTTCTTCTTATTGGACTCCTGGGATTTCATACACTCTGTATATGGGTTTATGTAAGTCTAACACAATTACCTTATATACTCGAGTATAAGCCTAGTTTTTCAGCACAAAAAAATGTGCTGAAAACCCAAACTCGGCTTATACTCGAGTAAAAAAATATATAGGTTTTACCAAGTTTTTGTGGTAAAATGAGGGGCCTCGGCTTATACTTGGGTCGGCTTATACTCGAGTATATACGGTATCAGTTTTCTGGGAAGACATAACATACAATAAGATTATACATTCTTTCAATGTCCAAGATGATACCAGGTCATGACTGTGATCCATGTTATAAATGTTTTTTCATTTCTTTTCTAGACTTTCCGTTCCTGACCTGACTCCGAACATCGGCCTCTTCTGGTACTTCTTTGCCGAAATGTTTGCACACTTCAGCCTGTTCTTCGTCTGTGTCTTTCAGATTAATGTGTTCTTCTACACTGTCCCACTGACCATCAAGTTAAAGTAAGTTATATACGGGAATCTGCTCAGTGTTAGGATTTATCATTTCTCTTCCTTCTGGTTGAGCTGTTGTGATGTAACATTATAGTTAAAGGAAATTTGACCTCAAAATCCATCATGATAAACCATAGATCCAGGCACAGTGACTGTGATAATTTTATTTTTGTTATCCATGGCCTCCTTTCTTCTAAAATCAACTTGTCAAATTATGCTAATGAGGCAGAAGTGCTCCTGGGGGTGTTACCAGAGCCCCTCCCCTTTACAGGCTTTAACACTGTCTCCCTCTCATAACCTCTCCCATATCTGTGGTTTGAGGGACCTGTAGATGTCTTTGGCAAATGTGAAACTCTCTTATGATTTTCTGGCAATCTACAACCAGGATTCTATAATATATGGGGGTCATCAGGGAAACCCCAAGTTTCCACAATTTATTTCTAAATACTTTGATGTTTTTGTTTTTGCAGAGAGCATCCAGTGTTCCTGATGTTCATGCAGATTGCCATTATCTCCATATTCAAATCTTACCCCACCGTGGGGGATGTGGCCCTATACATGGCCCTCCTGCCCATGTGGTCTCATCTGTCAAGGTGTAAGTTTCTGGAAAGACGTCACTATAAATATAAGTACCATATGGATGTAGCAGAGCTGCGTGTAAGCCTATGGATGTAGCAGAGCTGCGTGTAAGCCTATGGATGTAGCAGAGCTGCGTGTGCTGTGCTGTTTTTAATTGCTGTGAAATACTTTTTATTGGGTCCTTTTGGTTTTCATTTGGCCATTGAAGTTATACCCAGATATACATTCACCGGCCACTTTATTAGGTACACCATGCTAGTAGCGGGTTGGACCCCCTTTTGCCTTCAGAACTGCCGCAATTCTTCGTGGCATAGATACAACAAGGTGCTGAAAGCATTCCTCAGAGATTTTGGTCCATATTGACATGATGGCATCACAAGCAGTTGGACAGGTGTACCTAATAAAGTGGCCGGTGAGTGTATATAGAGACCTCTGCGTAGTATGTTTAGTTTGCAGCGCCATATGTAATGGGCATCTCTTGAGCTTATATGTTGGGAAATCTTCCTGAAAGATCCCCTATGAGGGTTTAGGGATTAAGAATTTAAAAGGTGGCTGCTTTGTTCAAAAACAGCACCACACCTGCCTTCAGGTTGCATTCGGTATTGCACCTCAGCCCTATTCGCCCCAATGTAGCTGAGCTGCTGTGAGATTATGTGAACCACAGAGAATTTTGGGTAAAAAATATACAACTCTATATAATGCACTTACTGTAGGGGTAACGGGGGGGGGATGTAGTGGGGTTGGATCCTTGTCTGCAGGTAAAAAAATTCTTCTGTTAGCTCAAAAAACAAGATCTCCGCTTGGGGTGAACCTAAACTGCTATCAACACATTATCATTGGTAGATGTAAATTTTTCCTCTAGAAACACCGCTAGTTAGTTTTCTTGCTCTTGAGGAGCCATGGTGAAAAACATTGGCAGATATTCTTCTAAACCACGCTAAGCCGCCACTTGATGAGCAGTGGTATTAGTGCTTTGTAAAGATGATTGGGGAATGCACTTGTGGCAGGTACAAGTCGAACTACTAGGGTAGGTTTGCGTGGTGTTCTTTTGAAACAGAGTATAGCAACCATGGAGTCCTTCAAACAAACCCCTTTAAAAGAAAGGTTATGGCTAAGATACGCATGTTATATCTCCTCCCAATCACACTGACATAGTGAGATAAGAATCTATGTCAGTGAGGGTCCGACTGGTGGGTCACCCTAAATATCAAAGACGATGGTAGTGCTACCGTTGTGATCCATACGACTAATGACAGGTTAGACTGTTTACGTTAATACCAATGCAAGTAAAGGGAATCCGCACTGCAGTAACCTGGCTTGGACACTATTAGAGAGATCTGAAAGAATGCACTTGCTAGAGGGTATGTTAACGAGGACCAAGTTAATCTGTGGGGTTGACTATCTGATTGTAATAGATCATTTGACGGCTATACCTCAAAATCTTAAGTACACAGATCACCTTGAGATCATCACTGAGATCGATAACAGATTGTACTGATGACCGTACACTGTTATGTCGTCTATAATAATGTACAAAGTCTGCTAGAATCATATAGCAACCTTGTCTTTTCCCTTCGGTCTCTGCAGACGCCAGGCTCTTTATTTACTCTTCCATTTCCGTAGACATACTCAGGAGACGAGTCTGTTATGGTAACGTACACACCTCAGGGTGCGTGGTGCTGTGTGTATGGCTATGAGCTGCTTAGAAAAAAAAATTTCCTTGTAGTTCCCAGATAACAGACTCAATGTACGCCTGGCCCTTTAATTTGGGGCCAGCTCCAGGAGTATAACAAAGTATTGGTAAGGATTGTTATATTGGATGTATGTAATAAAGATTGCAATGCTGTCATGTCCAGAAATCGGTTATCCGCGTTACATACATAGAACAACTACTCACTCTTTCTGAAGGATTTGTTTAATTAAACTTGAGAATTCATTTTAAAGGGTTGTATCCAATTTCAGAAGTATTACGTGTGCCCAATCCCAGATAAGGGATAACGTCTTCCTATGGCTGCACAGTTCTACAGCCATGACCTATACTACCCCATACATGAGACCTGGCGATCGGAGACCAACATGACCTGCACCCGTCTCCATTTCCAGTTACTCTATGAGGGGCATCCGAAAATTGCTGACCCTGTGAGAACATTGGTAGGAGCACACTTTGCCTTCATCCCTTCCCCTCCTACCAATTATGTGAGAATGGGATTCCTGGACTCCTAAATAAATATAGGGAGCTGTCCATTTTCTACATGGTCGATGGGGGTTCGTGCCTGGCTTAGGAACTTTAGGACAACCCTTTAAGAATCGACCAGTGCCTAGATTATTCTTAAGGGAGCTGTTTCCAATTTAGACTTCACTACTAGCACGATTAGTGGCTCTAAACCGGGTCGTATACCTGGGGACAGGCGCAGCACATGGACGGTGGGGGGTGAACTCTCCTCTTCAGAAGAGCGCTGAGCGGCGCTCTGCAATCCTTTCCAAGTATAGGACACGTCCTATATTTCCACGCAGTGAACCGCACCAGCTCAGTACCGGTGCATTGAGAAAGTGGCCGGGCATCTAGGCTATTACCGAGCCTATGGCAGGCTGCCATTTTCGGTAGTAGTAACAGCGCGGCTATGTTTGTGTGCAAGAAGGGGCTCTGATCAATGATTTCCCACATCTCCCGCTGGTCATTGATCTCTCGTAGTCACCAGTACAGACACACGGATCTATATAGATGAGCATCAAGTCATGCAATGTATAGTGAGCTATAGGTTCCCACGTTGGGTATCACTTTGCTTATTTAACGATTTTATGTAGTCACTCCCAGTCTGTTTCTAAAATTTGTTTTCTTCCTTCAGTTTAAAAGGCAAGAAAGAAAAGAGAAACTGTAACTAGTCTAAAATAGTATGCGTATGGGCTGGCAGGAGTACACGACCTTCTCCGGTGCGCGACAGAAATGCACTATATTCACTAAAGGTGGCAATTTTGTAAGTCTTGTTCCACATGTCAAAAATTGTTTGTGTCTCTTCTAAAAAATTAACATCAACCCTGCGTATGTCATGTCTGTGTCCTATCTATGTGCTGCAGCGGCCACATGTCATTATAGAAAACCTACCATCAGGAGTGCACTAACTGAGTATTCCTGATGGCAGATGCCTTCGGCCTTCGCCCTGAAGAAGTTTAGGGGTTGGGTATGGTTTAAAATTAGGTAAATAGTCATAAGCTGTGTACAGTGCGTAACTAGAAGCTGAGATGGGCCCCAGCTGCAAAGTCCGTGCCCAGGCCCCGACTATAATTTGTATGGGTTCTAGTACTAGTCTTCTCATATGGAAATGTGACACCATAAAGGGCCCCGTAAACCTCTTGGGCCCGGCGGTGCGGACCAGATACACTGCACCCCTAGAGTTACGCCCCTAGCTGTGTGTGGCTTAGAAGACGATGAAAAGGTTATCTACCATTAGGAATACCTCTGTATATGCCAGGTATATTCTCACTGATGGTAGGTTTCTATGAATGCAATGAAGCTCGGATCTCCGACTCGTTAAAGTAATAAGCGTCAGAATAGTTTCGCTTGTTATTCTGTATCATGTTGAGTAATATCTGTTAATTTGACCATCTTCACACAAACACAAGGTGACTCAGCACATCAGATGACTCCTCCATTATAATCATTCTCATCGGCAGTCATTGCTGACCCATTAACACGTCCGTCCTGTGTGGCCACCATCTACCTGCCCATAAATAATGCATAATCGTGTCTGGTTGTTATCCTGGCACGGTTGTGAAGAAGTGGAGTTCCGTATTAGTACAGTATTTAGTGGTCTCTTATCGGACATGAGTGGAGACAAACTAAATCTACTAACCCGTGCCGATAATAATATGAAAAGACTTGTGCCCGTATGTTCAGAGATTATATTTTTAGTTGTGATCTTTAGTATAGGTTGTTTGTGTACTGTTTAGGGAATATAGTTATGGCGGTTACAAACTGTTTCTTCTATACTATGGTAAATACAGCCTAAATGGAGTGAGAGCGATCAATTTATTCCTAGTCACAAGTTATGATAAATCCGACAACGAGATGTTATACTAGGGCTAAAGCCCTACTTACTATGGCCAATCTACTCAGTTTCCATGAGGGTTTGACCGTATATTGAGTTCCTAGAATATTTTTCCTATCGGTTTCCTCACACACTCCAAAAACAATACAGGTAGGGTGGATGATTGAATTGTGAGCCCCATGTGGGGACTAAGGAGATGGATTTGGAAGTGCTGTGTGGCAGCGGGTACGTATGGTGTGTAGGCTCATAAATAAAGGAATGATTATCTTATTGTGACGTTACAAGCAGCATTTTCTTTGTGTCGTTTTACTGATCCTTTAGGTAGCCGTATCCTGAGTGCGAGTGTTCTTGTCAGATGGCCCCAGCCAGTTCTCTTGTCCCAATTACCTAGTTCCCATGCAGCTCTCTTATTAACGACAAGGTATAGCCAGAATTAAAAGCACCATTCAGGGTTATAGTAAATCAAATGTGCGAAAGATACCTAACGACAAGTTCTGTCATTAGTGGTTTCTCACTCCGCAGAAAGAGTTTTACTGTGAGATGACCCAGTACCAGTTCTGGATTTGGACCCTTCCGTGTCACAGTATTCTTCCCTGGTACATTAGTGACGCTGCCTGTGACATATTGATTGCCTTTGTTCTTCCTTATGGCACGTCCATGGGATTCATACACTCGTATATGGGTTTATGTAAGTTCTAACTACAATTACCTTATATACTCGAGTATAAGCCGATATGTTTTTGCAGTCACAAAAAAAATAAACTGGTATGTGTTGAAAACTCCAACTGGCTTATACGAGGTCGCAGTTAAAAAAATTATATAGGTTTATTACCAAGTTTAGTGGTAGGTTAACATGAGGGGCTCGGCTTATAGATTGGGTCCAGGGTTAAGATATACCGAGTATTTACGGTATTCAGTTTTCTGGGAAGCAAGACATAAACATACAATAAGATATAAATTCTTCAATGTCCAAGATGATACCAGGGTCTGATGTGACTCCTATGTTATAAATTTTTTTCTTTCTTTTCTGAGACTTTCGTTCTGACCTGACTCACGAACATCGGCTCTTGTCTGAGTACTCTTTGGCCGAATGATTTGCACATCTAAGCTGTTCTTGTGCTTTGTTTCAGTAGATGTGTTCTTCACACTGTTCCACATGACCCATTTCAATAGTTAAAGTAAGTTTATTATGATGGGAATGCAATCTGCTCAGTGCTAGGATTTCTACATTTTATTCTTCATTTCTGTTGAGCGTTGTGAGTGTAACATTACGTTAAAGGAAAAATTTGACCTCAAAATCCATTTCATGATTAAACATAGACCAGGTCACCGTGACTCTGGGATAATTGTATTTTTGTGTACTCATCGCCTCCGTTCTTCTAAATCATCAAAAATTTTCATATACATATATCTTGCAGTATGAGGACGATAGTGCTCCTGGGGCTGTTACCAGCGACCCTCCCTTTAAAGGCTCCCCTCATAATACCTTCCGCATATATGGGTTTGGGGAAACTGCCAGATGTCTTTGGCATAATGAAACTTCTTAATGTTTATCTGGCAATCTGACAACCAGGGATTCTATAAGATATGAGGGTCTCAGGGAAACCCCCAAAGTGTCAGCCAACAATTTATTCACAATCACTGTGTGCTGTTTTTGTTTTTGCAGAAGAGCATCAGGGTTCTGAAGTTATGCAGATTGCTTCCATTATCTCCCATTACCTCAAATCTTACTCACCACGTGGTGGGATGTTTGGCCCTAACATGGCCCTCTGCCCATGTGGTCTCATCTGTCAAGGTGGTTTTGGAAAGACGTCACTATTAACTGATACCAGGTACCATTGGACTGTAGCAAGCGCTCTGTCCTCGTGCCTAGTGAGTAGACAGAGCTCCGTTGGGGGTGCTCTCTGTACCGGCAGGAGCCTTCTGATGAGCAACTGTGAACTGGGCAGAGCTTGCCGTGTCAGCCTATGGGTGTAGACAGAGCGTCCTGTGAACAGGCCTAATGGGTTATTGTATGTGTAGAAGAGATGCAGTGTAAGCCTGTTAATGGGTGGGTAGCCAAGCTGCGTTGTATTGCCTGTTTATGGGCTTGTAGGCAGAAAGTGCCGTGTAAAGCCGTATGGAGGTAGACAAGACTGCTGTGTAAGCTATTGGATTTGTAAGCCAGAGCTGCGTGTAAGCCTATGGATGTAGCAGAGATGCGTGTAAGGCTATGGATTTGTTTGTATAGCGCCAGAGCTGCGTTTGTAAGCCTAGGCTATGTAGGGCAGACGCGCGAGGGTTATAGTCCTTATGCTGTAGCAGAGTCTGAGTGGAAAGCTATCTTCTAATGGGAAATAAGTCGACCCAAGAGATGAGATTGTTGTAAGACTATGGGGTAATAGCAGAGTGCAGTGTGTAGGCCTATGGCCTGCGAGAGAGCTGCGTGTAAGACACACTATCTTGGCTATTCCTTTGTTATGTGTCGTAGCAGAGAATGCTAGTTATGCTAGGACCTTGGCTGCTTGTAGCAGAGGTGCGTGCCAAGCCTATGATGTAGCGAGCTGCGTGCGACCACTAAGGCCCTCTAATGGACTGGTAGCGAGCTTGCAGGTGCTAAGCCTATGTGCGGTAGCAAGAAGCTGTCGTTAAACGCCTGTATAGCTGTAAGCAGAGCATGGTGCTGACGCACTATGGCATATAGGAACAGAGCTGCGTGCCCCGACGCACATATGGCTTTTGTAGCACAGAGCTGCGCCGTTGACAGACGGCCTAATAGGCTGTGGTAGCAGCAGTGCGTGCGAGCCTATGGCTGTAGCAGAGCTGCTGTGCTGATCGCCCCAACTATGGACTGTAGCAGAGCCTGCGTGCGAGCATATGGCTGTTATGTAAGAAGCGATGACTGGTGCGAGATAGGCTGTAGCTGAGATGCGGGATGAGAGAGGGCTGTAGATGAGCTGCGCCGTGGAGCGCAGATGGCTGTAGATCGAGAGAGGCGGGCAGCGAATATGGGGTAGATGGAGCCAACTGCGTGCAAGCGAATATGGCTGTAGAGGAGCGGCCGTGAGCGCATATGGCTTAGATGAGAACGTGCGTGCGCGCTATGGCTGTAGGCTTTTTGGGCTGCGTCGACGCGCCATAGGGCTGTAGCTGAGGCCGTGCGCGCCTAGGCTGTAGCTGAGCTGCCGTGTGGCGGCCTATGGTGTAGCTGGCTGCACGACAGGTGCCGCCTAATTGGCTGGTAGCGAGCTCGCGGTTTCACTGCCGTCGACATATGGCGCTGTACTGTAGCTGAGCTGCACTTGGTTAGATTAGCAGAATATGGAAGATAGCTGAAGCTAGAGATTGACCATTGGGCGGTGCGACAATATGGATATTGTAGCTGGGAGGTCTGGCATGGGTTGGCCGCCGGTGCCTAATGGCTGTAAGCTGAGGGACGACTAAGGATCGCCGCTTCCATCTATCACACCAAACAATGTGCGCGCCCTATTGGCTGCTTAGTAGCTGAGCTGCGTGCGCGCCTATGGCTGTAGCTGAGCTGCGTGCGCGCCTATGGCTGTAGCTGAGCTGCGTGCGCGCCTATGGCTGTAGCGGATGGCATGCTGTCGCGCGCGCTCTATTGTGCTGCTTCAAGCTGAGATCTTCGAGCGAGCCGTAGTGGCTGTAGCTGAGCTGCTCGCGGTCGTGGCTAAGCGCTAAAGGTTGTAGTTCTAGCTGCGGAGGACGGCATGATGGCCTGTAGACTTGAAGCGAGCAGTGCGCCGCCTATGGCTGTAGCTGAGCTCGCGTGCGGCGCCTATGTTGTAGCTGAGCTGCGGCGACCATATGGCCTGATAGATGATCTTCGATTATCGCAAATATAAAAAGAGCTGCGCGCCTATGGGCGTAGCTGCAGCTGCGCTGCGAGCCTATGGCTGTAGCTGAAATGATTAAAGGACATGGTGTGAAGCGGGCCATATGGATGATAGCATGACACTGCCAATACTCGAGCGTAGCCCTAATGGCATGTAGCTGAGCTGAGCTCGTGCGCGCATATGGATGTAGCTGAGGTGGAAGTGCGAGGCTAGGGCTGTAGACTGAGCTATAGCATAGGAGCCGCCTTGGCTGTTAGCGTGATGCCTGCAGCACTGCGTTGACGACACTATGGCTGTAGGAATGAGGCTGCACAGTGAGCGCTATGCGGTAGCGCAGCGGTGCAAAGTGCGCGCCACCTATGCTGTAGACACTGAGCGCAATGTTATGCCAGGGCCTATTGGCTGGATAGCTGAGCTGGATTGACGCTGCGCGGCCTGTGCATGTTTTGTTTGTGTATGAATGAGCTCTAATGCCCTAACGATATTGCGCGCCTATGGCTGTAGTCTGAGGCTGGTTTCATGATGCGCGCATATGGTGTGTAGATGAGCTGCAGTACGTAGCTGCCGCATATGGCTGTAGCTGAGCTGCCCTGTGCGCGGCCTATGGCTGTAGACTGGGCTGCGTGGCGCTGTGTGATGTTTTAATTGCTGTGAAATACTTTGTATTGGGTCCTTTTGGTCTTCATTTGGCCATGAGTTATAACCCAGATAACACTCACCGGCCACTTATTAGAGTACACCATGCTAGTAACGGGTTGGACCCCATTGTGCCTTAGAACTGCCTCAATTCTTCGTGCGGATAGATCAACCAAGGTGCTGGAAGCTTCTCAAGATTTTGGTCACCAATATTGACATACAGATAGGCATCAACAGTTGGCCAGATTTGTCCGGCTTCCTGATGCGAATCATCATCCAGGTTCCACCACATCACAAAGTATGACTCGTATTTGGATTGAGATATGTGGACCTGTGGAGGCCAGTTGGTCATCAGGCACCTCATGTGTTCATGTTTCACAAGGAAACCAGTCGGGAAGAATGTAAGACCTATCACAGCCTTTATGACAATGGCGCCATATCCGCGGTGTAAGCAAGCCATCAGATGTTACAGAGGTCATTGTGGTACTAAAGAGGACATGGAAATGGTCGAGCAACAATTACTTCAGGAGTACGGCTGTGGCGTTGATGACCAGGACAAGGGGCCCAAAGAAAGTGTCCAACGAAACACTAGATTCCCAACACCAGACCCCATACATCTACACCCTGAGACGCCTGAACCGTTTATACAAGGCAGGATGGATCATGCTTTCATGTTGTTGACGCCAAATTCGACACTACCATCCGAATGTCGCAGACAGAAATCGAGACATCAGACCAGAAAGTTTTTCCATCCTCTACTGTCCAATTTCAATGATGAGTTGTGCAAATTGTAGACTCAGTTTCTGATTCTTTAGAGGAAAGGAGTGGCACCCGGCGGTGTGGTCTTCTGCGTGGTTGTAGCCCATCTGACTCCGACAGTTTGCGTTACTGTGCGTTCAGAGTGCTCTTTGCCTGACCTTGGTGTAACGGGTCGGCGGTATTCTACGGAGTCACTGTTGCCTTTCTATCAGCTCAACACAGTTGACCCATTATCCTTCTACCTCTTGCATCAACAAGGGCTTTCCGCCCAACATTGAGACTGCGCTCACTGGTATGTTTTTGTCTTTTACTCGCTATTGTGTTGATTTTCTCACTTCTCCTGTAAACCCCAGAGGAGATGGTTGTGTGTGAAATCAGTTAGCCCAGTTAGGATCAGCAGTTTCTGAAATACTCAGCACAGCCGCTTCTGGGCACCAACAAGCCATGACCCGTTTTCTACCACAAAGGACCACCAAATACACGTCTTCCAGCACCATAACTGATGCTCGACAGGTTTGACCACTACTAGAGATTGTTTGACCAGTCTACATGCCTCCTAAAATGCCCTGTGACGTGCTGCCGCACATGAGGATTGGCCGAGGGTATTATGAAGATAAATACAAGTCAGATTGTTGATACGAGAGTGTTGGAACAGGTGTACAATATAGCTGAAAGATGAGGTCACCTCGGCGGGTGTAGTCTTGAGTTGTATATAGAGACATCTGCGAATAGTACTGTTTACAGATTTTGCTAAGCGCGCCAGTATGTGTAAAAGGGACTCTCTTGAGATTACTATGTGGAAATTTCCTGAAAGATCACACCTACTGAGGGTATTAGGGATTATTAAGATTTCAAAACGGGGCGCTTTGTTCAAAAAACGCCCACAGCCTGCCATTCATGGTCTTGACATTCGGTATCGAGACGTCTCAAGCCCTATTAGCGCCCCCCCATATGTAGCTGAGCTTGCAGGAGTTATGTGAAGGGCACACAGAGAATTTGGGTATAAGGGTAAAAAATATACAACTCTATATAATGCACTTACTGTAGGGGTAACCTGTGGTGGTCACTGTCCAGTGAGAGGACATAATAGTCACAATGAAGTCAGATGATGGTGACCGATGCTCTGCGGTGACCCTGTATTATGTGACTGGGGTACAAATATCACTATTAAATGTTCATGTGTTTGTTTTTTGTTTTATTCTTTTAGTTTTGCGTAACATCTTCATCGTCTCCTGCATGCTGGTGGTGTGTTCGCTCCTGTTCCCGGTCCTTTGGCACCTGTGGATATATGCGGGTAGCGCCAACTCAAATTTCTATTATGCCATCACACTGTCGTTTAATGTGGCACAGGTAAGTCTGGGTTATGTTCTGGTAAATGATTCCACTGGGTCGTGTTCTGATATCAGTGTTGGCATGTAACGTTCATGTATGTGCCCTATACCATCTGCTTATACTATACTTTCAGATTCTTCTGGTGTCCGATTACTTTTATGCCTTCTTACGGAGAGAGTACCATCTTCACCACGGCCTTTACCTCACCAAGAAAGATGGGACTGAAGCCACCTTAATCTTGAAGTAAAGCCCCGGTGGGTACAAGATGTTTTGTTTACAACATGGGATGTGGTGAGATGAGGGCAGTGCCCAATCTGTGGAGCAGCCTGGCTACATACCCCCCGAGCCTGTCCATCCACATCCCAAAGGACAAACAAGGACGACTGCGTATTCATACTTTTTACAGTTTCAATGGTTCTGACAAGGTAAAGCGGCATGGGAAGTGAGTGTTCCCTTCTACCAAACATGGCGCCCCACAGATCTCTGCTATGCATGAAGCACTGGTGAGAGCAGGCCAACACTGGTCAGGCTGAGATGACTTGTCCGGAGGAGCGGAGGTGACTGTTTTTTACTTGTACTAGTCCTGGTGGCTACTACATATGGATCAGGGAAGAGATGTGGCATGTTTGGATAGAAGGCAGGTGGACATTGGACCAGAACTGGATGTATATGGTACTGTAACCCGAGAGTCCTTCTCCTGCAATTTCTCTTTGTATGTTTTCGTTACAGTGCAGCTGTTCTATTGAAAATTTTAAATCATCGAATGTAAGAAATTTTGTAATATACACCTTTTATTTTTACTAAAATACTCGGATCAGACCGGATGCAACATAATGGAGAATCTATGGAGAGCGGAGAGACGCTTATTACCTGCTGCAGCCAGCAGTGAGTTTCTATCTCACCAGATTGTACTTACTATATTATTGGATATTGTTAAAATACTTACTACTAGCTGCAGCATGTCTGTAAGTATCCAATTCCCCGCATTTCCCTCTCCATAGGTGTTTTGGCTGCACAGAAATTCGGAGCAGATCTATTACAGAGTTCCTAATGCTCACTTGCCCTATTAATTGCGACCATTACACTCCTTTATTTTATCGTTCCACTCCTATCGTAAAGAAGTCAGTGGGGAGACACAGATTACTTATTAAGGCCGGCGGCACACGTGGCGGTTTGAACCCGTTTTTTGGCCCGTTTTTAAGCAGTCTGTTAAAAAACACATGCGTTTTTGACATTTTTTTTTTCCCAATGATTTTAATGAGGATAATTGGAAAACGGACAAAAACGCATGCTTTTTTTTAACGGACTGTTTAAAAACGCCCCCAAAATGGGTTCAAAATGCTACGTGTGCCACCGGCCTGATTGTATAACTTTTCAGTACACAGATATCAATTATTTGCTAAAAGTGGACAATCCCTTTAAGTAGTTGGACTGTATCTGCTATGATGCTCTTTGTGATCACAATGCAAACACTATGTGCCAGACTCTGCGTCTCAGGGCGGACGCAACCAGAAAATCTGTGATATGACCTTGTTTTAATGGCCAAATGTTCAATTCTGTGAAGTCTTTTAAAGGTTTCTGTTATTTCAGCATCGGTTATTGTGAGCCAAAATCTGATGTGACGACTACACAGAGATGAGGTATAATGGAATGATCCTCACCTGTTCTGTGTGTTAAACCACTTCTGGTTGTGGCTCAAAATAACCGATGGCAAAAATAACTGATAACTAAATGATAACTGGCTCTTAGTCACATTTTACTTTACTGTCATTTCTCTGCTTTCCCATTAGAAATTGTTATTAAATTCCAAATCAAAATCTGCACATCAGGATTTTTGATATTGTTTTTCGAGATTTTTCTTTTAACATGTTCCATGCTGGTTCAACACAGAATGTAGGACAGGTTGCTTTGGGTTCGGCCTCCTATTGCCGTCCATATGAGTGGGATTCCATCGTCCTCTGTACTGATGGAGGTTGTATTTGGTTTCTCTTATGTGGCCTATTTTGGCTCTGACAGTATTGACAAATATGAACATTTTTCCTAATCTTCTGCAGTTTTAATGTTTACTATTCAGAATTATCTTATGGTTGCTGTAATCAAAGATTCAGAAAATAATCATAATCGTAGACGCCAGAATGGCGCCAAATGATACCATTATAGTGTATGGGATTCATTGGGCTGATGTGAACAATTATAGGTCTGGGCTGGTGTATTAACAGCTATTCCTAAAGGAAATCTACCATCAGAATCCATCCTGATAAACCAGGGACATTACTCATAGATCCAGGCACCGGGACTGTGGTAATATTCTTATATTTATTATCCATGGCCTCCTTCTTTCTAAAATCAACTTTTAAAGTTGTATCAATGAGCCAGAAGGGCTCTGGCGTTACCAGTGCCCCACCGTGCTGCAGCTTCACGGGCTGTTACACTGTCTACCACTCCCTCGTTTGCTTTTCCTGCCTAATATAATCTTACACCGTGAGAAGAGGGAGTGTCCCTTCCCAGTGTAACAGTCTGTGAGCCAGTCAGGCTCATTTATATAATTTGAGAAGTTGATTTTATAAGGAAGGAGTTGATGGATAACAAATATAAGATTACTCATAGATCCAGGCACCGTGACTGTGGTAATTGTGATCAATTTTGACGGTAGATTTGATGGTAGATACAAAAGTGGTAATCAATCTAGTAGCTACGGTTTTCTACATGTCCTTTATCTAGAAGAAAGTTACTATATGAAGGAACATGTAATGTCAACAATCCCTAGGTTCCACCAAGTGATAAAGCAGCAAAAAGTCACACAAATTTGTGGCATTTTCAACCTACAGCCGGGTTACTAGATGCTGTGGATTGCAAGCGTGATTGTTGCGGAACACTTACTGCAATTGTGACGTATATCTTGGGTCCAGACCTGTATCCATCAGAACATTTCCTGTATTACTAGTACACATAGCGTTTCCATAGTGACTGTATCCGTGTGCACCAAGACGAATGAAGACAATGCGCTCTACTGGTCCATTCACATCTGATTTTATTAGAGCCCCTCTTCCCACAAATAAATAAGATGTACAAACAGAATTGTAATGAAACAGAAATAAGCAGTGCAGATTTACATAAAAAAATGAAACAGTGCAAACTTAACCCTATAGTGACTAAAGAGACCAAAAATTATGGCTTTGTAAAACCGTGTTTTATGGATTGTAGAAATTCACCAATCGACTTAAAGTAACTTTCCCTCATCTCCATCATCACATAAGAAACTATTAGTAGAAAAAAAGGATCGGAAAGTAGTAAAAATCTAACTTTAAATTGGAAGTTTATGCCGCATAGCTATGGCCTTCTGCAGAAACTATAGGGTTAAATCAACCAATCAACATTTGGAGTGTAAGTGCAAAATCAGATAACCAAATTCTCCAGGACCTTCTAGAATAATGTATGAAATTATCATTGTCTACATGGAAAATGTGAATAACATTTCTAATATCTTCTCAGTGCGTAAAGTTACTTGTTCCAGTTTAAAAACGGGGGGAAATCTATCAAAATCCATCAGGATTGATTTACTCCTAGATCCAGGCACTGTGACTGTGGTAATATTTATGTATCTGTTATCTATAGCCTCCTTCCTTCTAAAATCAACTTCTCAAATTATATAAATGAGCCTGACTGGCATTAGGGTTGTTTGAGCCCCTTTGTGCTGCAGATTCACAGACTGTTACACTGCGAAGGGGCACTCCCTCTTCTCACTGTGTAAGATTACATTAGGCAGGAAGTGCCAACCAGGTAGTGGTAGCCAGTGTAACAGCCCGTGAAGCTGCAGCACGATGGGGCACTGGTAACGCCAGAGCCCTTCTGGCTCATTAGTATAATTTTAAAAGTTGATTTTAGAAAGAAGGAGGCCATGGATAATAAATATAAGAAGATTACCACAGTCCCAGTGCCTGGATCTATGAGTAATGTCCCTGGGTTATCAGGATGGATTCTGATGGTAGATTTCCTTTAGGAATAGCTGTTAATGCACCAGCCCAGACCAATAATTGTTCACATCAGCCCAATTACGATTATGATTATTTTCTGAATCTTTGATTACAGCAACCATAAGATAATTCTGAATAGTACACATTAAAACTGTAGAAGATTAGGAAAAATGTTCATATTTGTCAATACTGTCAGAGCCAAAATAGGCCACATAAGAGAAACCGAATACAACCTCCATCAGTACAGAGGACGATGGAATCCCACTCCTATGGACGGCAATAGGAGGCCGACCCAAAGCAACCTGCATTACATTCTGTGTTGAACCAGCATGGAACATGTTAAAAGAAAAATCTAGGGCAAAGACAACATCAAAAATCCTGATGTGCAGATTTTGATGTGGAATTTAATAACGATTTCTAATGGGAAAGCAGAGAAATTACTCAATGTCAACAAATTCAGTGAATTAAAATGTCACTAAGAGCCAGTTCATTCCATTATACCTCATCTCTGTGTAGTCACCACATCAGATTTTGGCTCACAATAACGGATGCTGAAATAGCAGAAACCTTTAAAAGACTTCACAGAATTGAACATTTGGCCATTAAAGGAAATTGTTGCAGAAAAAAATATAAAACAGGAAAAACAACAACACTTATAATAAAAATAGTATAAACAATTTTTTTTAAAACCATCACTAAAACAAAACCCACCAATCCCAATTCATCGCATTGATCTTAAATTAGCCGGTTCTTGATTATAGAAGAAAAGACCTGCCATAACATTCCATACCTGGATAAATCCCTAAAAGTATTCTGCTGCAGGACAATCTTCTTAGCAGATGACATTTATTAGAGATTAAAATAAACTTTTTTTTCAACTACTACTAAATAATTATATAAATTTGGCCGTAAATCTTTTGTATAACTTTATTCAATATATCCATATCTCGTAACATAACATATCCAAAACAAACACAACCAAAAAAAGATGGTACTCGTTTTTCACTTGTGGGATAATTTGGGAACTGGTAGAATCCCTTTAGAATTTTTTTTTAAATTTTTTAAAAAAATGTAAAAAAGCCTTTTTGTGCTGCAGCTTCGTTGGCTTCCATGCCACACAATTTATGGGGCACGCCGTCAGACAGTCTGACTCATTCGGACTGAGTGCGGGATTTAAATTTCAAATTGTGTCGCGCGCTATGTTAAAGATGCACCACAAAAAAAAAACTCTGTCAGACCTGAGTGGGGAAGCGACTCATTCATAATTTCAGGCACACGATCTTAGTGAATCGCCGCACGCTGCATTATAGATGAACAATGCACTTTTAGTGAACTCCAGTGACCCTGTGAGTAAATGTGCCCCATTATCTTACTTTTGTCCTTTAGGGAGCTTCCATTCAAATGTTTTTAATGGGAACCTACCACCACAAATCTACCTATAAAGATAGATCGGGTGGTAGGTGGATCAATGGGACGTGAGGATAGCCCTTTTAAGGGCTAATCCTCACGTCCCCACACTTTTTTTTGTTAACTTTTAATAGACTTTTATGCAAATTTACTTAAGCGGCTACTGGGGCGTGGAGTAGCCGCATCTGAGGTTACACGAGGCAGCTACTCCACGCCCTGGTAGCCTCTTTTCCTCTCCTACTCACCATCTTCGGCACGCAGCTCCGCGTAGCTGCGCGCCCTCGTCCGGCGATCCTGCCGTCTGCGCATGCGTTATTATTGGATGCGGAGAAAGCATTTGACCAATTTCATGGCTCTTATATTTTAGCCACCTAAAAGAATTTTGGCTTTGAAGGTAATAGTATATTGGCTTTATACTAAAACCATTTGCCCAAGTGTACACCTTAGGTTTTATTTCCCATAACTTGAAGATCACAAATGGTACAAAGCAAAGGTGCCCTCTATCCCCTCTAATCTTTACCATGTCTATATAGCCAAACACATTAGGACATCCTTAAAAATAACAGGTATCCAAGTAAGATATAATCATTGTATCATAGTATATAAGGCTGGAAAAAGAGTCAAGTACAACCTTTAAAGGGAACCTACCACCACAAATCTACCTATAAAGGTAGATCGGGTGTTAGGTGGATCAATGGGACGTGAGGATAGCCCTTTTATGCGCAGAAGAGCAGGCCCGCGCCTGTTTCGGAGCAGTGACCGCGCCTGCGCGCTGAAGATGGTGAGTAGGAGGGGAAAAGAGGCTACCGGGGCGTGGAGTAGCCGCCTCGTGTAACCTCAGATGCGGCTATTCCACGCCCCAGTAGCCGCATAAGTAAATTTGCATAAAAGTCTAATAAAAGTTAACAAAAAAGTGCAGGGACGTGAGGATTAGCCGTTAAAAGGGCTATCCTCACGTCCCATTGATCCCATTGATCCACCTACCACCCGATCTACCTTTATAGGTAGATTTGTGGTGGTAGGTTCCCTTGAAATATGAAGATTTTAATTCTTTATTGTCTTGTTAAAGCTGTTCCATTATCTAACAAGGCACAAACCATAAACCAATAAAGCCACTTAAAGTTTAACCACCCAAATGGAGAATATTATACATTCATGTCTTTTTATGGCAACAACCAATTTTAGCAGCCTGGATTTTGCAGTTGTTCCAAGATTTTGCAATTTAACTCCTTGAGATCCACACACAAATGTTTCTTCACACTGTCCATTTAATGTTAAATGTACGCTCATATCAGTTACCATTCAAAGGAAAGTTTCTTTAAAATCATTTGAATCACTTTATATTACTTATAAAATATACATATTAATAATAAAGTAATACAAAATCTAAGAATAAATCTTTTGATTTCATTTCTTTTAATTACAACGTTACAACTTATAATCAACATTAGATTCAACTTCCCTCCTCCTCACATTTTACATTTTTTCCCTTAATATTTTTTCAGTTTTTCATAGTTAAAGCTTAAATTATATTATATAAATTCATCCTTTATATTATTTTACCTATTATATGTATTTTTTATATATATATTTGTATTGTTGCAGTATAAACTTTGTGTATAAATGATTGGATTTTTGCTGATCGACCTTCTCCTATTAATTCACAATATGTTCCCGCTTTCACAATTCTTTTTTTATGATTTTAAAACATTTTTTTGAAAACGTTAACTTAAGTCATTTACTGTTGATTTACTTCTACAGTGATTTGGAATCTGCACTTTTGGAGACAGTTTTAGTCGTGTTTTGGAATATGTATGGCATTAGCTCTGCTCACGTGAACAACATCCTCTAACCTCTAGCTTCTGCTGACAGATTCTCGACATGTTCTGTAGTGTTAGATCATTGTTCTCTTAACAACAGATTTTTTTTTTTTCACTTTGTGATTATTTCATCCCATGACAAGTCTGTCTTTAATTATTGGGTTTGAAAACGGAATAATGTTACACTTCAACTTGAGTTCTGTCACATAATCATCATTCAGCGCTTTCATCTAGCGGATGAACTTTGCCGTTACCGATAAATCTCATATATACGTCTCATTTGCTTTGGATATTATTATGACTGCTTTACCTTTGCTAGGTCAAAAATCAGTTACATTTTCCACTATTTCACGTTCTTGCCTTTGAAATATGATGGCCAGAGTATTGTGCTTTCTTAAAAGATCAAAAAATCGCTTGGTTACCTCCTATCGTTCTTTTCTCCCTTACCCTCCCAGTCCAACAGAGAGGAGAATTTTCACTGTTCTAAAATTACTTTAAAAGCCGACTCATTCTTATAAGAGCTAATGTTTTAATCTACTCGTATTAGAAAATTTCCTTTACAATAACGTCATTGAGATGGCTTGTTTTTGGAGGAACTAGACTCCAACTGTTTCTATGTAAAGTGAAAGACACACCAATACCAGAAGACTCTTCCATTTCACTTATAACAGTTTCCGTCACTGTTATTTTCTAGATCTTTTGACAATTTCTAAGAGAACTTTTCCTTTAACTAAAATGAAAACATCTCATAAACACAACAAGTTCAATTAAATGTTCCTAAACCTAACCAATTTCCAAATACTGGGCACAGATTCACATTATTTTCTGATGTCAATTAGGTATCTGGACCCTGTTACATTGACATATGTGTTCCAGCACTGAGAAAGAGGGTAATTTAATAAGCAAACAGAAAAAATCTGTAAAAAGTATACAAAATATCCTAACCAGGAGGTAAAAGTTGCATGGATGAATTTATTCCTCAAAGATAACTCAAAAATTAGAATCCACGATTAATTACACTCAGACCAGGAATGACTTTACGGTTTTGTTAATTTTAATCTAAAAAATGTTAAAAATTTGTAAGGCACCAAAATCCTTTTTTTTTACCTCTAAGAATAGTATGGATCTTTCGATTTAGAGTAAATGTGAGACTTGGGTATAATGTCAGTAAAATATTAAGTATGTAAAATTAAGATACATTTAGATGAAATTTAGATTACGCGAAGAATTGTAAATAATTTGCTATAGATGTAGATAAAATTTATGAAGGTAGATACAATTTAGTCGATAAAATTTTGATTGAATTTAAATGCATTACATTTCATTACATTGAAGTGTAAAAATAGCAGAATTGAATATCAGTTTTGGAACAAAACATGGAACTACTACTAAATTGAATCTAAATTAGGATGACCGCATCAAAATTTTTTAGTGAAGAAACTTAAATCACTAATATTATGATCACATCATAGCCATGCAATCTTTGTGAATATTAAAGTTAAAATCATGCAAAAAACACCATAAAATGTAAAGATCAGTTGCCATAATATACCGAATATTAAATAAAATTGAATACATTTTTTGCTTAGTTTTCATTATGTATTTTCAATCTAGTCATTTCCCGTATGACATTTCATATTACCTTGCAAGAAGTACGTCAATAATTTAGGCTTGAATCTGCTGCAAGGACCTCTTAGTGCTCCAACAGTCCACACCCATGTAGATGTTGGGAGGACTCTTTTATTACACTTCATATGTGGGAGGGAAAATAAGAAAGAAGTGGTTGTACAATGCATCTAAGTATTTCACAATAATGATGTCATTCAACTTGCAAAGGTCCAAAAAAATAAAAAGATGTAATAATTGTAATTCTCAAAGTATATATAGTACATAGTATATATGATATTTTTGCTCTCCAGAAAGGCATCCAGGCCTCTCTTTAACATGTACAAATAGTCCACCATAACACTCTCCTTCGGCAGAGAGTTCCATAGTCTCACTACTCTTACAGTAAAGAATCCCTGGCTATGGCAATGGTAGAACTGCCTCTCCTCTAGGTGTAGATGATGCCCCCTGTCTATGGTGATGGTAGAACTACCTCTCCTATATGTGTAGAGATTGCCCCCTGTCTATGGTGATGGTAGAACTACCTCTCCTCTATGTGTAGAGATTGCCCCCTGTCTATGGTGATGGTAGAACTACCTCTCCTCTAGGTGTAGAGGATGCCCCCTGTCTATGGTTATGGTAGAACCACCTCTCCTCTAGGTGTAGAGGATGCCCCCTGTCTATGGTGATGGTAGAACCGCCTCTCCTCTAGGTGTAGAGGATGCCCCCTGTCTATGGTGATGGTAGAACCATCTCTCCTCTAGGTGTAGGGGATGCCCCCTGTATATGGTGATGGTAGAACTGACTCTCCTCTAGGCGTAGGGGATGCCCCCTGTCTATAGTGATGGTAGAACTTCCTCTTCTCTAGGTGGAGAGGATGCCCCCTGTCTATGGTGATGGTAGAACCACCTCTCCTCTAGGTGTAGAGGATGCCCCCTGTCTATGGTGATGGTAGAACCATCTCTCCTCTAGATGTAGAGGATACTCCCTGTCTATGGCAATAGTAGAACCACCTCTCCTCTAGGTGTAGAGGATGTCCCCTGTCTATGGTGATGGTAGAACCTCCTCTCCTCTAGGTGTAGATGATGCCCCCTGTCTATGGTGATGGTAGAACTACCTCTCCTCTATGTGTAGAGATTGCCCCCTGTCTATGGTGATGGTAGAACTACCTCTCCTCTATGTGTAGAGATTGCCCCCTGTCTATGGTGATGGTAGAACTACCTCTCCTCTAGTGAGAGGATGCCCCCGTGTCGATGGTGATGGTAGAACTACCTTCCTCTAGGTGTAGAGGATGCCCCCTGTCTATGGTTATGGTAGAACCACCCTCTCCTCAGGTGTAAGGATCCCCCTGTCCTATGGTGATGTGAACCGCAACTCTCCTCTAGGTAGAGGATGCCCCCGTCTAGGTGTGTAGAACCATTTCTGCTCCTCAGGTGTAGGGGATGCCCCCTGTATATGGTGGTTAGAACTGACTCCACTCAGGCGTAGGGGATGCCCCTGTCTATAGTGATGGTAAACTTCCTCTTCTCTAGGTGGAGAGGAGTGCCCCCTGTCTATGTGATGGTAGAACCAACCTCTCCTCTTAGGTGTAGAGGATGCCCCCTGTCTATGGTGATGGTAGAACCCCCTCTCCTCTAGGTGTAGAGGATGCCCCCTGTCTATGGTGATGATAGAACCTCCTCTCCTCTAGGTGTAGAGAATGTCCCCTGTCTATGGTGATGGTAGAACCTCCTCTCCTCTAGGTGTAGCGGATGCCTCCTGTCTATGGTGATGGTAGAACCTCCTCTCCTCTAGGTGTAGATGATGCCCCCTGTCTATGGTGATGGTATAATCACCTCTCCTCTAGGTGTAGATGATGCCCCCTGTCTATGGTGATGATACAACTGCCTCTCCTCTAGGTGTAGATGATGGCCCCTGTCTATGGTGATGGTAGATCCGCTTCTCCTCTAGGTGTAGCGGATGCCCCCTGTCTATGGTGATGGTAGAACCTCCTCTCCTCTAGGTGTGAGAGGATGCCCCCTGCTGTGGTGTGGTAGAACATCTCTCCTCTAGATGTAAGAGGATACTCCTGTCTATGGCAAATAGAACCACCTCTCCTCTAGGTGTAGATGATGCCCCCCTGTCTCATGGTGATGATAGACCGCTTCTCTTCAGGTCTAGAGGATTGACCCTGTCATGGTGAAACCAAACCGTCCTCTAGGTGTAGAGGATGCCCCCTTCTGTGGTGATGGTAAGACTGCCTCCTCTAGGTGTAGAGGATGTCCCCCTGTCTATGGTGATGGTAACCGCTTCCTCCTTTAGGTGTGAGGATGCCCCCTGTTATGGTGAATGGTAGTCCGCCTTCTTCTATGTGTAGAGGAGCCCCCTTGTCTTGGTAGAACCACCTCTCCTCTAGTTAGTAGATGCCCCCTGTCTATGGTGATGGTAGAACCTCCTCTCTCTCTAGGTGTGAGGTTTGCCCCCGTCTATGGTGTGGTAGAACCCCTCTCCTCTAGTGTTAGGATGTGCCCCCTGTCTATGGTGATGGTAGAACCTCGTCTCTCCTTATGTGTAAAAAAGGATCCCGCCCCTTCTATTTGGTGATGGTAGAGAACCTCCTCTCCTCTAGGTGTAGAGGATGCCCCCTGTCTATGGTGATGGTAGAACCTCCTCTCCTCTAGGTGTAGAGGATGTCCCCTGTCTATGTTGATGGTAGAATCGCCTCTCCTCTAGGTGTAGAGGATGTCCCCTGTCTATGTTGATGGTAGAACCACCTCTCCTCTAGGTGTAGAGGATTCCCCCTGTCTATGGTGATGGTAAAATCGCCTCTCCTCTAGGCGTAGAGGATGCCCCCTTGTCCTGGTCACAGGCCTAGATATAAAAAGATCTTTGGAGAGATCCTTGTACTGCTTGTTCAGGTATTTGTACATTGTAATGAGGTCTCCCCTAAATTGTCTTTTTTCTTAACTGAATAACCCCAAATTCTGTAATCTGTCATTGTATTCTAGTCCCCCCATTCCCCTAATAATCTTGGTTGCTCTCCTCTGCACCCTTTCCAGTTCTACTTTGTCCTTTAATACACTGGTGCCCAAAACTATGTCATTATCATGAGAATCTATTCCTCTCTTGATACATCCCATAATTGTATTTGCTTTAGCAGCAGATGCCTGGCTCTGGTCGCTAAAATTAAGTTTACCGCCTGCCAATACCCCCTTTTCAGATGCAGTTTTACCAAGAAATTGACTGTTTAGAACATAATTATACTTTTTGTTTCCATGGCCCAATGCATAACTTTACAATAATTTACATTAAACATCATCAAAAATTTCTCCGCCCACTCCTCCAGCTTCCACAAATCCTTCTGGAATGCTAAACTATCGGCCTCAGTATTATTTACTTTACACAGCTTTGTATTATGTGCAAATATTGAAACTTGACTTTGTAAACCCTCTATAAGATCATTTATAAAAATATTAAAAAGAAGTGGCCCCGATACTGACCCCTGTAGCACTCCTCTGGTAATGTCAACCCAATCTGATAATGTGCCATTATTGACGACCCTCTGTTTTCTATCACTAAGCCATTTGCTTACCCAAATACACAGTTTTTCCCCTAGTCACAGCAGTTTCATTTTATATACCAATCTTTTATGCGGCACTGTATCAAAGGCCTTGAAAAAAGTCCAGATATACAACATTCAGTCCTGCAGCGGCTGACATCATAGTTGTGTGCTGGTCGGGTCGCGTTCAGGGAGCCGTCGTGGACCTGGCGCCGGCATGAAGTAAGAAGAGGCACTGCAGGCAGAGCTGTTGTGGACCTGTCGCTGCTCGGGCCGTCGGAGTGGTGAGTACAGAGTTTTTCTTTACGGGGAGGCATCTACAGGGGGCTGGCTGGCAGGCATCTAGAGGGGACTGGCTGGCTGGCACGCATCTACAGGGGGCTGGCTGGCAGGCATCTACACGGGGCTGGCAGGCATCTACCGGGGGCTGGCATGCAGGCATCTACAGGGGGCTGGTAGGCATGCAGGAATCTGCAGGGGGCTGGCAGGCATGCAGGCATCTACAGCGGGCTGACAGGCATTTGCAGGGGGCTGGCAGGCATCTACAGGGGTCAAAGTGATCAAAAAAACATATTTACTCCAGAATGATACTGTTGCAAAGTACAACATGTCCCACAAAAAACAAGCCATCAACCAGTTCCGTAGCCACCCCTGTCTATGGTGATGGTAGAACCTCCTCTCCTTTAGGTGTAGAGGATGCCCCCTGTCTATGGTGATGGTAGAACTGCCTCTCCTCTAGGTGGAGAGGATGCCCCCTGTCTATGGTGATGGTAGAATGTCCTAGCCTCTAGGTGTAGAGGATGCCCCCTGTCTATGGTGATGGTAGAACAACCTCTCCTCTAGGTGTAGAGGATGCCCCCTGTCTATGGTGATGGTAGAACTACCTCTCCTCTAGGTGTAGAGGATTCCCCCTTTCTATGGTGATGGTAGAATCGCCTCTCCTCTAGGTGCAGAGGATGCCCCCTTGTCCTGGTCACAGGCCCAGATATAAAAAGATCTTTGGAGAGATCCTTGTACTGCTCGTTCAGGTATTTGTAGATTGTAATCATGTCTCCCCTAAATTGTCTTTTTTCTTAACTGAATAACCCCAAATTCTGTAATCTGTCATTGCATTCTAGTCCCCCCATTCCTCTGATAATCTTGGTTGCTCTCCTCTCCACCCCTTCCAGTTCTACTTTGTCCTTTAATACACTGATGCCCAAAACTATGTAATTATCATGAGAATCTATTCCTCTCTGGATAAATCCCATAATTGTATTTGCTTTAGCCTGGCTCTGGTCGCTAAAATTAAGTTTACCGCCCGCCAATACCCCCAAGTCTTTTTCAGATGCAGTTTTACCAAGAAATTGACTGTCTAGAACAATAGTTATACTTTTTGTTTCCATTGCCCAATGCATAACTTTACAATAATTTACATTAAACCTCATCAAAAATTTCTCTGCCCACTCCTCAAGCTTCCACAAATCCTTCTGTAATGCTAAACTATCGGCCTCAGTATTATTTACTTTACACAGCTTAGTATCATCTGCAAATATTGAAACTTGACTTTGTAAACCCTCTATAAGATCATTTATAAAAATGTTAAAAAGAAGTGGCCCCAATATTGACCCCTGTGGCACTCCTCTGGTAATGTCAACCCAATCTGATAATGTGCCATTATTGACGACCCTCTGTTTTCTATCACTAAGCCATTTGCTTACCCAAATACACAGTTTTTCCCCTAGTCACAGCAGTCTCATTTTATATACCAATCTTTTATGCGGCACTGTATCAAAGGCCTTGAAAAAAGTCCAGATATACAGCATTCAGTCCTGCAGCGGCTGACATCATAGTTGTGTGCCGGTCGGGTCGCGTGCAGGGAGCCGTCGTAGACCTGGCGCCGACATGAAGTAAGAAGAGGCACTGCAGGCGGAGCTGTGAGTACAGAGTTTTTCTTTACGGGGAGGCATCTACAGGGGGCTGGCAGCCAGCTCCGTAGCCAAAAAAGTAACAATGTTATGCCACTTGGAAGACGGCAATGCAAAAATGATAGATTTTTCCCCACATTAGGGTTTTATTTGACAAATTTAGTAAAACGTAAGAAAAAATATTCATGTATGGTATCACTGTAATCGTATTGACCCGTAAAATAAAGATAACATGACTATTAGGCTTAACCGGTGAAGGAAAATATCCAGTACAGAATTGATGCTTTTCCACTCCTGCCCTCAGAAAAAAGTTCCTAAATGTTCAATATTTAGGGATACCCACCCCAAAAAGGTAACACTGGAAAAAGCATCTCATCCTGCAAAAAAAAAATGCCATCACATGGCCCCAATAACCAAAAAGCTAAAATTTTATAGTCTACAAAATCCTGGCAGCTGCAGGGTGCTCCTTCCCTTCTGCGACTTGCCGTGTGCCCATAAAACAAGTAACGGCCACGTGTGGGGGTTCTCTGTACTCAGGAGAAATTATAGAACAAATTTTATGGTGGGTTTTCTCTTTTTATCTTTTGGAAATGTGTACATTTTAGGGCTAAATGAACGTATAACCGGCACAATTTGACCATTCTAAATTTCACCTCCATTTTGATTCAATTTCTATGAAGATCTCAAGGGGTTAACAATCTTCGTAAAAAATGTTTCTGACAGCTTGAGGGGTGCAGATTTGAAAATGGGTTGATTATATAGGGGTTTTTTTTAATGCTAAATATGTTAAATTTCATTCAAAACTTTATTTATCCCTGGAAAAAGCATCTCATCCTGCAAAAAAAAAATGCCGTCACATGGCCCCAATAACGAAAAAGCTAAAATTTTATAGTCTACAAAATGGGGCCAATGAGGAAACTAAAATCCTGGCAGCTGCAGGGCGCTCCTTCCCTTCTGCGACTTGCCGTGTGCCCATAAAACAAGTCACGGTCACATGTTTTATTTTGGGTCTTCTCTTTTTATCTTTTGGAAATGTGTAAATTTTAGGGCTAAATGAACGTATAACCGGCACAATTTGACCAGTCTAACTTTCACCTCCATTTTGATTCAATTTCTATGAATATCTCAAGGGGTTAACAATTTTCGTAAAAAATGTTTCTGATAGCTTGAGGGGTGCAGATTTGAAAATGGGTTGTTTATATAGGGGGTTTTAATGCTAAATATGTTAAATTTCATTCAAAACTTTATTTATCCCCAAAATAGTCAATTCTGAAAATCCGGAAAAGCGATATTCAATTTGTAAGCCGAGCAACATCAAAATATATTATCCCTCTAGATGTAAAGGATGCCCCCCTGTCTATAGGGATGGCAGAACCTCCTCTCCTCTAGGTGTAGAGGACGCCCCCTGTCTATGGTGATGGCAGATCCTCCTCTCCTCTAGGTGTAGAGGATGCTCCCTGTCTATGGTGATGGTAGAACCTCCTCTCCTCTAGGTGTGGAGGATGCCCCCTGTCTATGGTGATGGTAGAACCTCCTCTGCTCTAGGTGAAGAAGATGTCCCCTGTCTATGGAAATGGCAGAACCTAATCTCCTCTAGGTGTAGAAGATGCCCCTGTCTATGGTGATGGTAGAACCGCCTCTCCTCTAGGTGTAGAGGATGTCCCCTGTCTATGGTGATGGTAGAAACTCCTCTCCTCTAGGTATAAAGATGCCCCCTGTCTTTGGTGATGGTAGAACCTCTTCTCCTCTAGGTGTAGATGTTGCCCCCTGTCTATGGTGATGGTAGAATCTCCTCTAGTTGTAGAGGATGCCCCCTGTCTATGGTGATGGTAGAACCTCCTCTCCTCTAGGTGTAGAAAATGCCCCCTGTCTATGGTAATAATAGAACCTCCACTGCTCTAGGTGAAGAGGATGTCCCCTGTCTATGGTGATGGTAGAACCTCCTCTCCTCTAGGTATAAAGATGCCCCCTGTCCATGATGTTGGTAGAACCTCCTCTCCTCTAGGTGTAGAGGATTCCCCCTGTCTATGGTGATGGTAGAACCTCCTCTCCTCTAGGTTTAAAGATGCCCCCTGTCTATGGTGATGGTAGAACCTCCTCTCCTCTAGGTGTAGAGGTTGCTCCCTGTCTATGGTGATGGTAGAATCTCCTCTAGTTGTAGAGGATGCCCCCTGTCTATGGTGATGGTAGAAACTCCTCTCATCTAGGTGTAGAAAATGCCCCCTGTGTATGGTAATAATAGAACCTCCACTCCTCTAGGTGAAGAGGATGTCCCCTGTCTATGGTGATGGTAGAACCTCCTCTTCTCTAGGTGTAGAGGATGCCCCCTGTCTATGGTGAAGGTAGAACCTCCTCTCCTCTAGGTGTAGAGGATGCCCCCTGTGTATAGTGATGGTAGAACCTCCTCTCCTCTAGGTGTAGAGGATGCCTCCTGTCTATGATGATGGTAGAACCTCCTCTCCTCTAGGTGAAGAGGATGTCCCCTGTCTATGGTGATGGTAGAGCCTCCTCTCCTCTAGGTGTAGAGGATGCCTCCTGTCTATGATGATGGTAGAACCCCCTCTCCTCTAGATGTAGAGGTGGCCCCCAGTCTATGGTGATGGTAGAACCTCCTCTAGGTGTAAAGGATGCCCCCTGTCTATGGTGATTGTAGAACCTCCTCTAGGTGTAGAGGATTCCTCCTGTCTATGGTGATGGTAGATCCCCCTCTCCTCTAGGTGTAGAGGATGCCCCCTGTCTATGGTGATGGTAGAACCTCCTCTCCTCTAGGTGTAGAGGATACCCCCTGTCTATGGTGATGGTAGAACCTCCTCTCCTCTAGGTGTAGAGGATGCCCCCTGTCTATGGTGTTGGTAGAACCTCCTCTCCTCTAGGTGTACAGGATGTCCCCCGTTCTATGGTGATGGTAGAACTTTCTCTCCTCTGGGTGTACAGAATGCCCCCTGTCTATGGTGATGGTAGAGCCTCCTCTCCTCTACGTGTAGAGGATGCCTCCTGTCTATGTTGATGGTAGAACTTCCTCTACTCGAGGTGTAGAGGATGTTCCCTGTCTATGGTGATGGTAGAACCTCCTCTCCTCTAGGTGTAGAGGATGCCCCTGTCTATGGTGATGGTAGAACCGCCTCTCCTCTAGGTGTAGAGGATGTGTCCTGTCTATGGTGATGGTAGATTCTCCTCTCCTCTAGGTGTAGAGGATGCCCCCTGTCTATGGTGATGGTAGATCCTCCTCTCCTCTAGGTGTAGAGGATGGCCCCCGTTCTATGGTGATGGTAGAACTTTCTCTCCTCTGGGTGTAGAGGATGTCCCCTGTCTATGATGATGGTAGAACCTCCTCTCCTCTAGGTGTAGAGGATGCCCCCTGTCTATGGTGATGGTAGAACCTCCTCTCCTCGAGGTGTAGAGGATGTTCCCTGTCTATAGTCATGGTAGAACCTCCTCCCCTCTAGGTGAAGAGGATGCCCCTGTCTATGGTGATGGTAGAACCTCCTCTCCTCTAGGTGTAGAGGATGCCCACTGTCTATGGTGATGGTAGAACCTTCTCTCCTCTAGGTGTAGAGGATGCCCCCTGTCTATGGTGATGGTAGAACCTCCTCTCCTCTAGGTGTAGAGGATGCCCCCCCACGAGCCTTTCCTTTTAACTACAAATTGAAAACATCTCATAAACACACAAGTTCAATAAATTTTCCTAAACCTAACCATTTCCAAATACTGGGCACAGTAACATTATTTTTATGAGTCAATAGGTATCTGGACCCTGTTACATGACATATGTGTTCCAAGACTAGGAAAGAGGTAGTAATTAATAAGGCAAACAGAACAAACATCTGTAAAAAGTATAAAAATTATCATAACCAGGAGGTAAAAAGTTGCATGGGATGAATTATTCCTCAAAGATAAACTCAAAAATTAGAATCACGACTAATTACACTCAGACAGAATGACTTTACGGTTTTGTTAATATTATCTAAAAAATGTTAAAATGTGTACGGCCCACAAATCCTTTTTTTTACCTCTAAGAATTATGGTCTTGTCATTTAGGAGTAAATGTGAGACTTGGGTATAAGTGTCAGTAAAATATTAAGTATGTAAAATTAAGATACTTTAGATGAAAATCTTAGACTTACGCGAACGATTGTAAATAATTGCTATAGAGTTAGATTAAAAATTTATGACGGTCGATACAATTTAGGAGGTCGATAAAATTTTGATTGAATTTAGATTGCATAATTTCATACATGAAGTGTAAAAATCGCAGAATGAATATCGTTTGGCAACAAAACATGGAACTACTACTAAAATTGAATCTAAATTAGGATGACGCCATTCAAAATTTTTTTAGTGAAGAAACTTGAAATCACTAAATATTATGATCACTATAGCCATGCAACTATTGTGAATATTAAAGTTAAAATAATGCAAAAAACACCATAAAAATGTAAAGATCAGTTGCCATATATACCGAATATTAAATTAAAATTGAATACAATTTTTTGCTTAGTTGTCATATGTATTTCAACTCTAAGTCATTCCGTATGACACTTCATATACCTTGCAAGAAGTACGTCAAGAATTTCAGGCTTGAATCTGTGCAAGGACCTCTTAGTGTCCAACAGTCACACCCATGTTAGATGTTGGGGAGACTCTTTTATTCACTTCCTGGGGAGGAGAAAATAGAAAGAAGTGGTTGTACATGCATATAAGATTCACAATAATGATGTCATTCAACTTGCAAAAGGCCAAAAAATTAAAACAGAGTGGAATAATTGTAATTCTCAAAGTATATATAGTACATAGTAATATGATATTTTTGCTTCCAGAAAGGCATCAGGCTCTCTTTAAACATGTACAAATAGTCACCATAACACCTCCATCGGCGAGAGTTCCATGTATCCACTACTTTACAGTAAAGACTCATGGCTAGGCAATGGTTAGAACTGCCTCTCCTTAGGTGTCGATGATGCCCCCTTTTTTGGTGATGGAGAACACATCATCCTATTAGAGATGTGCTAGAGATTGCCCCTGTCTATGGTGATGGTGAACTACCTCTCCTCTATGTGTAGAGATTGCCCTCTGTCTATGGTGATGTGAATAACTCTCCTCTAGGTGTAGAGGATTGCCCCACTGGCTAGGTTATGTAGAACCACCTCTCCTAGGTGTGAGGATTGCCCCTCCTGTCTATGTTGATGTAGGAACCGCCTCTCCTCTAGTGATAGAGGATTGCCCCTGTCTTGGTGATGGTAGAACCTCTCTCCTCATGGTGTAGGGGATGCCCCTGTATATGGTGATGGTAGAACTGACTCTCTCTAGGGTGGGGATGCGCCCCTGTACCTATAGTGAGGTAGAACTTCTCTTCTCTCAGGTGGAGAGATGCCCCCTGTCTATGTGATGGTAGAACCACCTCTCCTCTAGGTGTAGAGGAAGCCCCTGCTAGTATGGTGAGTAAACCATCTTCCTCTAGATGGTAGAGGATCAACTCACTGTCTATGGATAGTTAGAACACCTTCCTCTAGGTGTAGAGGATGCTCCCCTGTTATGGTGATGGAGTAGAACCTATCTCTCTAGTGTAGATATGCCCCGTCTATGGTGATGGTAAGAACTACCTCATCCTATGTGTAGAGCGATTGCCCCTGTCTATGTGATGGTAGAATACTCTCCTCTATGGTAGAGATTGCCCCCTGTCTATGTGATGGTAGAACTACCTCTCCTCTAGGTGTAGCGGATGCCCCCATGTCTATGGTGATGGTAGAACTACCTCTCTCTAGGTGTAGAGGATTCGCCCCCTGTCTATGGTTTATGTTTAGAATCACCTCTCCTCTAGGTGTAGAGGATGCCCCCTGTACTATGGTGATGAGGTAGAACCGCCCTCTCCTATAGGTGTAGAGATGCCCCCTGTCTATGGTGATGGCTCAGAACAATTCTCCTCGGTGTAGGGGATGCCCCTGTATATGGTGATGGGTAGAATGACCTCCTCAGGCGTAGGGATGCCCACATGTCTATAGTGATGGGTAGAACTTCCTCTTTCTAGGATGGAGAGGAGGCCCCCTGTCTAGTGGTGTGGTAGAACCACCTTCCTTAGGTGTGAGAGGATGCCCCCTGTACTATGGTCGGATGGTAGAACCTCTCCCTCTAGAGTAGAGGATACTCCCTGTACTATGGCAATAGTAGAACCCCTTCCTCTAGTGTGTAGAGGATTGCCCCGTCTATGGTGATGATAGAGCGCTTCTCTTCAAGGTCTAGAGGATGACCCCTGGTTCTGTAGAACCACCGCTCCTCTAGGTGTAGGAGGATGGCCCAGTCTGTGGTGATGGTATTAGAACTGCCTCTCCTTAGGTGTAGAGATCCCACGGTCTATGGTGATGTTAGAACCGCTTCTCCTTTGGTGTAGAGGATGCCCTGTCTAGGTGAAGGTAGAGCCGCCTTTCTTTAGGTGTGAGGATCCCCCATTGTCTATGGAGAAACACCTCTCTCTAGGTTTGTAGAGGATGCCCCATGTATATGTGATGGTTAGAACCTCCTCCACTCTGTGTAGAGTGTGCCCCAGTCTATGGTGATGTGTAGAACCTCTCTCTCTCTAGGTGTGTAGAGGATGCCCACTGTTATGGTGATGGTAGAACACTCCTCTCTCTAGGTGTAGAGGATGCACCCTGTTATGTGAATGGTAGACCCTCCTCTACTCTAGGTGTAGAGGATGCCCCTGTTATGGTGAGTAGAGTAGAACCTACCTCTCTAGTGTAGAGGATGTCCCTGTCATCTGTTGATGGTAGATCGCCTCTCCGCTAGGTTTGAGATGGTCCCGCTATTGTGATGGTAGAAACACCTCTCCTCTAGGTGTAGAGATTCCCCCTGTCATGGTGATGGTAAAATCGACTCTCACTCTAGGCGAGAGGATGCCCCCTTGTCCTGGTCAACAGGCCTTAGATATAAAAAAGATCTTGGCGGAGATCCTTGTACTGCTGTTCAGGTATTTGTTTAAATTGTATGAGGTTCCCCTAAAATTGTCTTTTTTCTTAATGAATAAACCCAAATATCTGTAATCTGTCATTGTATTCTAGTCCCCCATTCCCTAAAATCTTGTGTGCTTCCTCTGCACCTTTCCAGTTCACTTTGTCCTTTAATACACTGGTGCCCAAAAAACTAGTGTCATTATCATGAGAATCTATTCCTCTCTTGAACATCCATAATTTGGTATTACTGTTTCAGCAGATGCATGGATCTGGGTCGCTAAAATTAAGTAACCGCCCGCAAACCCCTTTAGATGCAGTTTACCAAGAAATTGACTGTTCTAGAAACATAATTATACTTTTTGTTTCATGGCCCACTGCATAACTTTACAATAATTTAATATGAAACCTCATCAAAAATTTCTCCGACCCAATTCCTCCAGCTTCCACAAATCCTTCTGGAATGCTAAACTATCGGCCTCAGTAGTATTTACTTACAAGCTTTGTATTATGTGGCAAAATATTGAAACCTGACTTTGTAAACCCCTAAAAGATCATTTATAAAAAATATTAAAAGAATGGCACCGATTACTGAAACCCTGTAGAATCTCTTGGTAATGTCAACCCAATTGAGAATGTGCCATATTGACGACCTACGTTTTCTATCACTAAGCTTTGGCTTACCCAAATACACAGGTTTTCCCCTAGCACAGCAGTTTCATTTTATATACCAATCTTTTATGCGGCACGTATCAACGGCCTTGAAAAAAGTCCAGATATACAACATTCAGTCACGCAGCGGCTGACATCTAGTTGTGTGCTGGTGGGTCGCGTTCAGGGAAGCCGTCGTGTACCTGGGGCCGGCAGAATAGAAGCGGCACTGCAGGCAGAGTCTGGTGGACCGGTCGCTGCTCGGGCCGTCGCGAGTGGTTGAGTACAGAGTTTCTTTACGGGGGGCATCTCACAGGGGGGCTGGCTGGCAGGCATCTAGAGGGGAGGCTGGTGGACGCATCTACAGGGGCGGGGATGCCAGGCCATCTACACGGGCGGCGGCATTCTACCAAGGGGGCTGGCATGCAGGATCTACAGGGGGCTGGTAGGCATGCAGGAATCGTGCAGGGGGTGGCAGGCATGCAGGCATCTACAGAGGGCTGACAGGCATTTGCAGGGGCGGCAGGCATCTAAGAGGGTCAAGTGATCAAAAAAAAACAATATTTACTCCGAATGACTACTGTTGCAAAGGACAAACATGTCCCACAAAAAAAAGCCATCAACCATTCCGTAGCCACTTGGAAGACGGCACATGCAAAAATGATAGATTTTTCCCCACAGGGTTTTATTTGCAAATTAGTAAACGTAAGAAAAAATATTCATGTATGGTATCGCTATAACGTATTGACCGTAAAATAAAGATAACATGATTATTATGACTAACGGTGAAGGAAAAATATCCAGTACAGAATTGGCTTTTCCACTCCTGCCTCAAAAAAAAGTTCCTAAATTTTCACAATAGGGGATACCACCCCAAAAAGGTAAACATGGAAAAAGATCTATCCTGCAAAAAAAAAAATGCCAGTCACATGGTTCAATAACGAAAAGTAAATTTTATAGTCTACAAAATGGGGCCAATGAGGAACTAAAATCCTGGCAGCTGCGGGCGCTCCTTCCCTTGCGACTTGCGTGTGCCATAAAAACAAGTCCGGTCACTGTTGTTATTTTGGTTTTCTCTTTTTATCTTTGGAAATGTGTAAATTTTAGGCTAAATGAAGGATAACCGGCACAATTGACCAGTCTAACTTTCACCTCCATTTGATTCAATTTATGAATAATAAGGGGTTAACAATCTTCGTAAAAATGTTTTTGATAGCTTGAGGGTGCAGATTTGAAAATGGGTTGTTTATATAGGGGGTTTTAATGTAAATAGTTAAATTTCATTCAAAACTTTAATTTATCCCCAAAATAGTCATTCTGAAAATAGGAAGCGATATTCAATTTGTAAGCCGAGCAAACATCAAAAATATTATCCAGACATTTCAAAATATTGAAAATGTAAAGTAGACACAGTGGGAAATGTTATTCAGCAACTTCTTTAGGTGTAAATCATCCGCCTGAAAACGCTCTGGTTCCAGCGGCGCGTTCTCTGCGCTGGATTCGGGTCCGACGGGATTCCTAAGAGTAGTTCCTCGCCGTCCACCTGGTGCGGTGCTGCGCTGAAGTTCGGAGTCGCGCTGGAATGCCGAATTCACCGGCCTATACCTGGTGAAGGTACGGGTAATTTCGCAACCACTTTTGTCTTAAAATGCGGCGGTTTTTCCAATCCGCGGGTTTTTCGTCGGCCACGCCCCCCGATTTCCATCAGTGCATGCCAGCGCCGATGCGGCCACAATCCGATCGGTGCCGACACAATCGGAAAATTCGGGTAACACGTCGGGAAACACGAATCGGCCCATAGTAAATGACCCCAATGATTTGAATTCGGAAAATGGGCAATTTTTCAAAAATTCATCATTTGTTTCTTTTTTTGGAAATAAATGCAAACTATCAGCCAACATTGTACCACTAAAATGAGACAAACATGTGGGAAAAACAGTCTCAGAATCACTTTGATAAGTACAGTGTTCAAAGTATAAAACCGTATAAAGAGACGCAAGTCAGAATCCAAAAAATCGGGCTGGCCTTAAGCTGTAAAATGGCTGCGTCCTTAGGGGTTAATACTTAATAAAAATAAAGCAAATCAAAACAAAAACCTTTAGCTAACAGAAGTCCGGGCCAGTGCAGGGCTGTCATAAAAAGAAAGTTTTACCCTGTTGTAGCTACCAATTCCCACAACACCATGGTATATGGACCACAGGACTACATTTGTGACTTAGAGAAGTGATTTGGAAAAGTCTAGAACACAAACATCCAAACCTCGTTAGGTTTTCTATAACTTTACCCGCTCATCGAAGGTAAGGTCTTTCCTTTGGCCACAAGCAGGTTTAGCCGTATAGCCAATATACACTCGATTGAAGTGGGCTGTTAGATACTAACAAATTGCTTTGAGAACAATAATTTTTAACATATTAACTATCCATATTTCGTGATGCCGATCCCACTTCTTACTATGCTTAGGCTAAGAACCTCCGCAAGGCAGCGCCTGTTATACATAGAGTTGTGCCTAAAGACGATTGCAACCCAATTTGGTGAGCCTTTAAACAAACTTTGGAGCAAATTTACTAAGAACACTGCAGTCAGTAACTAGGTGGCGTGTCGTGTATAGTGAAGGGATGATTCTGGCGCAGGTTCTGCATGAATCTGGTGCCCCCTGCACTGCTCCGGCAGAGTGCACCACTTTTTTTTGGTGCACTTTTAACATGGGACGTGCAACACATTTCTGTTGGACTTTGCAGGATATATGTGGCGCACTGGAACGCCCCCTTCAGAGCAGAAATTCACGTAAACCATAGTGCAGCTGTGCCACAAAACAGTTCCATGCGACACATATGTGGTGTGGACACCTCTTAAATACCTGTGCAAGCAGTTTGCACTAGAAGGATCGTGCAAAGTCCAACAGAAAACTGGCGCACAACCCTTAGTAAATGTGCCCCATTAACCATTATACCTGTACTTAACACATTAACCCTACAATAATAATCTTATGCCGTAGTGCTTTGAATGATCGCGAGAACGAAGGGTCCAACCGACTCCTCGCCACCTCTCAGGCTAATGGAGCAGACGGCCGCGCGTGATCGTCCTGCTCCATTAATCTCTATGGAGCTGACAGAAATTGCCGAGCGCACAGATTGCCGAGCGCTGATCTCCGTCAGCTCCATAGAGAATAATGGAACAGGACAATCATGTGCTGCTGCCTGCTCCATTAGTCTGAGGAGCGGTGAGGGGTTGGTCAGGCCGCTCGTTCTCGCGATCTGTGGGGGTCTCAGCAATGAGACCCTCACTGATCAACAAGTTAGGCCCTCTTATAATAGCAAAATAGATTAGTCATATTATCAAGACATTTAAGACAACCGATGCCCCAGAAATTTCATCAAAATCTAAGAGATTAAAAAAAAAATAATGATCTACATCTTAGATTCTTTAGGCCATATCAAGCATGTTACATGTTCAAGTTCATGCAGGTACTGTAACGTCCGTGCCTGAACGTCGCTCTATCCGCAGTTGGCAGAATAGATGGCGTTTATTTGTGTGTGTGAACTGCGGCTTAGTGCTTGTGTTTGGATTAACTGAGCCACACCCTGCTCCTTGCATTTCAGCCCTGCCCAGCAAGGGTTACTAGCTTTATGGACAGTTCCCCCAGTGTGCTGCTGGAGGCGTGTCCGGGAACGGCCTTATATACCTGTCCTTTCCCATCATACCTTGCTTGTTATTTTAAGTCTGACCTGTGTATTTATATACCTGTTTGATCTGAACCTGACCTGTATATACCCGCTTGATCTTGACCTGTCTCCACTTGTCTGCTGTTATCTGAACCTGACCTGTATCTTGATCTGACCTGTTTATACCTGCCTGAAGTCCTGTATATATGTTGTTTGTTCCTGTCCCAGACCTGTGTTTGTATTCTGTGCACCAGTGTGAACACTGGTCTATTCCTGTATTCCGGTTACCTGTTCAGACCTGTGTTGGTTTCTGTGCGCCAGTGTGATCACTGGTCTATCCATGTATTCCGGTTACCTATCCGCTCTACCATCCAGCAGCTGCCAGACGAAGTAAGTTTTCCCTGTCATGTTGTAGGGTCACTCAGGAACCGTCAGTTAGGTTCCTGATAGTGGGTTCGCCCTTATCAGCGCGGTTTATCTGTTTTAGGCAGGGCCTTAGCCCGCAGGGACGTTGCAGGGTGAGTTTGCCACCACCTACCTAGTCTGACAGCTAGCGCCAAGCCTGGTTTCGTTGGACAGGTACTGACAGGTACAATTGTAACAAGTAGGGCTTGTGTGGTAGGGTAACTATGAGAAAGTTTATTTTTTCTAAAAAGTTATTTAGAGTTCCATCTAACAAACCTCAAAAAATGGGAAACAATGAACAGACAAGACCAGAGTGGAAATGTATGGCCATAATGCACAGCATCATGTTTCTCGAATACCCAACGCTGTACATCCGCACAAACATCTGTCAAGCAGAGGGGTGTGGATAAGAACTTGTTTTGCAGTCACAAGACCTGGCCACTTTACATATTATTTTTTTAAATATGGAAAACATTACAATAATGCTATTAGAATCCTAACATTTTTTTCTAATTCATAAAATACAGCATAAAAAAAATGAAAAAAGTCTATGAAACGTCTGATGACCAGGCACAAACAAAGTGTGAGCTGCAGCATCTTGAGTAGAGGTCACAAGGAGAGATTTTATGACAAAGTTCATAGAGTTCATTTGTAATACACACCAGATCGACAAAGGTATCACACCTCCCATGCCCCGAAAGAGGCCATTACCAGTAAAATTTGAGTCAGAATTTAGCAAGCGCGTCTCCACTCGTGAAATGGCCCGTTGCCTGTGATGAGGCAACACCTCATCCTATCGTGATGCCTCCACAATAAGATCTTTGCAATAAGTTCCGGTGAGTGCCATGATTTTTTCCTTCTACTTGTGTTTTTCGTGTACTTGTTTTCTGGATGAGCCCTCCAGACTGCTGTCTTCGTGATGCCAATTCTCTATTCATGCAGCCATTGATTACGAACTTGAGCTACAGTAATAGCAGTGCGACCATGAGTTTCTCCTTTCTATTTTCGAATTTGGCTTCATACCATTCCTATTTTTGAGAATTTTAACAATTTAACTTGTGAGTATAATGCATTAGGCACTATATACTGAATGTGGTCAACCATACTTGTTCCTATGGTTCTCTCTCACGAATGGATATAGCAAAGCCAAATCATGAGGAACGTGATTTACGGACCCCGGGTTGCATTGCAAATAAACTCTATAAGGCTTGCAAGAAGATAATGGGGCTCATTTACTAAGGGTCCGAACGCTGCACTTTCATCGGGTTTCCTGAATTTTTCTGATTTGCCCTGGGATTTTGGTGCACGCAATCGGATTTTGGCGCATTTCACGTGACAGAAATCGGGGGGGGGGGGGGGGGTGGACGTCAGACAACCCGACGGATTCAGAAAACCACGGGATCGCGGCTGGACCGGGTAAGTAGATGTGCCCCATTGTCTTCTTTATGCTGCAGTCATGTCCTGTTTTTAAACTTTAAGTTTGGACACTGTATAACCTCACCACTTCCCAAACTATTATTCAAATAATATTTTTGTCTGATTTTCCTAAATGATCTATTGTCAGTATAATAAAAGTCATCACCCTTTAGAGTACAATATTGATTTTATTGAACTAACCTACCAATGATAACAGAATATTCTTCAAATTTAGTTTCAACAAGATTTTATTGAATAGGTCATGGCATAACATATGCCCCTCGCATGGTGGATCTCATTGAAGTGATTTCAGAGTGATAAATAACCAGCTACTGTATTAAATAAAATGAACAAATGAATGGATTCTTCTTTTTATACCATGGAAGAAAGTGGTCAGTTAGAAAATCTACATTCTTTGGTGAGGTCATCTCCATACCTTTAGAAACCCTAAAGGGGCTTACCAGCTCTTTCCCCATGAAGTTGCTGATGTTGGAGCCTTCCATCCATAAATCTGGACAATCCAAAGTTGGCAGACACTCATCAGTAAACAAGAGTGTTTTGAAATTAGTCTGGAAATAATCTTTGTACATATCTGGGCCCACTAGCCCTACTCTTAGTCCTGTCATAAGCAAAAAATCTATGAGGGTGGGAGGTCGTTCACATTAAACACAGCAGCTCTGGGAGGTTATTCTGCAAAGAAATTCTCCAAACTCTCCAGAAACTCACAAGTTCAATGGATGGAAGAATTGTGAAGGTGATATCACAGAAGGGTCCTATGTTCCATTTAACTTGGCCAGTTAGGCTGCTGTGCAGAATAATTTGGAACTTGGCATTGTGAGTTTTTTTTTATTTTGAAGAATATTCTGTTATCATAGGGAGGTTTTTTCAATAAAATTCCATTTTTACTCTAACGGGTGATGACTTTTATTATATTGACTGTCATTTCCATCAACCATTTAGGTAAATCAGACATAAAAATAATTTGCATAATACTTTGGAATGTGGTGTAGTGCTACATTACAGCATGTAAACCTGAGACTTATTCCGTGCTCTCTGCATATCTACATAAAATACTTATTTGAACGGTGCCAAATATGAAGCATGAATTTAAACTTAAGTATGAACCTGTCTAGATCCATCTATCTATCTATCTATCTATCTATCTATCTAAAGTTTCAAAAACTGGCAGCACTCCGGATTGGTGTCAAAAAGGTGACGGGGTGTCTTTTATTCCATGTGCAACTTAGCCACAGGAGCCTTTTGTCAAGCAAAGGACAAAGGCTCCTTGTGGGACTGAAACGTTGCACAGTGAATAAAGACACCCCGTCACCTTTTTTACACCAATCGGAGTCTGCCAGTTTTTGAAACTTTATTAACTGAGGCTTCGGGCCAGAGGGATCTGGACTTGCACCACCAAGTATTGCGGTGCTGCTGATCCAAACCTTTTAAACATATCATTATCTATCTATCAACTCTTGTTAAGAGCGACGCTGCCGCCAACCTAAAAGTATAAAAGCTTAGAGCAATGTAACCCAGTGCAGCTGCCCACTAGATACATAAGGAGAGCTGAGCCCAGGAGGTGAGGTGACTTCATCAAACGCTGCACGAGAGCCGGAGTATGATTAATGTCCCCTTTTCCCCTTTTCAACTATCAACATATAGAAAATACGTGCAGCACAAGTACATTCAAAAACTGGGTGCATCATGGCCGGGTTTTAGATCCTCCAATAATAGAGATTAAAAAACATCACTCCAACAGGCAAAATTCTAAGAAATAAGTGAATCTACATGAGTCTTCCTCAAGCCGCAGGGCGGTGTTTTGGCTGTAGATGAGCATTCCTCAAGCCCCAGGGCAACGTTTTGGCTGTACATGAGCCTTCCTGAAGTTTCAGGGCAACGTTTTGGCTGTACATGAGCCGTCCTCAAGCCTCAGGGCGACGTTTTGGCTGTACATGAGCCTTCCTCAAGCCTCAGGGGGACATTTTGGCTGTACATGAGCCTTCCTCAAGCCTTAAGGTGGTGTTTTGGTGGATAACCGCCTTTTTCAAGGCTTGAGAAAGGTAGTTATCCACCAAAACATTGCGCATGGAATTAACTCATCACTTTTTTGACTCTATGGAATAGTATGTGCTGTCTAATTTTTGGGATATATCCATCCACCCATCCATCCATCAATTCATGTCCATTTTAACTTTTTTATTGTCAAAACAAATATTGAAAATATTATTTGCAGTTTGTGATGGTACAGATGGTCCCCTACTTAAGTTCACCCGACTTACAGACGACTCCTAGTTAAAGATGGACCCCTCTGCCCACTATGACCTCTGGGGATGTTACTATAGTCCCAGACTACAATGATCAGCTGTAAGGTGTCTGTAATGAAGCTTTATTGATAATCCTTGGTCCCATTACAGCAAAAAATTTAGAAAATCCAATTGTCACTGGGACAATTGTCTAGAGCAGTGGTCCTCAACCTTTCTAATGCTGTGACCCCGCAATACAGTTCCTCATGCTGTGGTAACCCCAAACCATGCAACTCGCAGTAAAAACACAATAAAATTGTGGCTCCGATGGCTTTAGGTGACCCCCTGGTTTTGGTCGTTCGACCCCCGCTGGGGTCCCGACCCACAGGTTGAGAACCACTGGTCTAGAGCGACAATTATAAAATATATAGTTTCGACTTACATGCAAATTCAACTTAGGAACAAACCTACGGAACATATCTTGTACGTAACACGGGGACTGCTTGTATCTTCCTTTGTTGACCCACTAATTGGCAAGAAATTAAAGTTTAACCAATAAACATGTGTTTTATGATTTACATACCCCTTGTTCAATTCAGATCAGAGTTTGATTAACATGTTTGCACATGTATGTATATGTATATATATAAAATATAATCTCATTAACATAATTTAAGTGTCTAAGTGCATTTGTTTTACAACTATTTTTGCTGCTGTGCTGACATGTAAGAGCAGGATTACTCTAGAGATTTCTTTTCATTAAAGCTTGGACAGCTTTCTACAATTTCCTTCCTTTGTGGTTTAACATGTAGAGCATTTTATGCATTCCATTAGCTGCAAGTCAATAATTTATCAAAATGAAAGCGGAGATTATGGTAGCAAAGTTCTTTGCAACTGATTCATCCATATGAATAGGTATGTAAAACTCTAAACAGACGCCACAAATCAATCACATTCATGTGTGTAGACATGTCTTTTTTTGTGTCTTTTTGCTAATGAATTTCACTAGTTAGTGTGAATATGCTCATGGCATCAACATAAAGAACTCACAAACAAAATCTAAACATTACATTATTGGATACATTTAAAGAGAAATTCTAAAATGACTGTCTTTATTGTCAGATAGAGCTGACGTGCTGGAATACACTGACTCTTTAATGAAGTATTAGATAACAAATGCTTTGTATGTGACCGGGTTCAGTGTAGAATAGAGATGTAGGTATAAGTTGTTGTGACGTCTATATGTTCTCTTATTAGGTTCATCCCCTCCTCCCAGTCATCAGTTTATAAAGGATAAGTATTTTATCCTTCCCTGGGGAGACCTAGAATATAACATTCACTCTAGTTAACAAATGCTGGAGGTATTCTTTCCCTTCTCACTTCAAATCACGGAACAAAGTGGTAATTTGCTGCTACTTACACGATGAAGCAAAAAATGAAACCAATTTACTATTATATATAATCCATAGTGAGAAAAGGCAGATAAAAAGTGCCTCAAATTTCTAGTTGACTTATTTAATAACACATAACTTGGAAGGTCTATAAAATGTGAAAAAAACTGTGGAAGGGTACAAACCCTCAAAAACAAACAAAAAAATGAATTATTTTGTATGGGGTTTTTCTTGAAACCATCAAACTAGAAAAGCAACATCAGATCAAACAATTTATCTTCTTTTCTTATTGAGTTTATCATGAAACCATCAAGTTAGAAAAGCAACACCAAGATCAAACAACATAATTTTTAATTGTTCCGATAAATATATGTTTAAAAAAATCTAATATTCTTATCATCAGGAACTGACACAAATTTCTTGTGTAGTTCCTTTTATTCACCCTCAAGCTTATTTTTCATTCTATTGACATTAATATCAGCCTATTATTTTGTATAATTATTAATGACCACTAGCAAAGCTGCATTTTTTTTTTGCATAAAAAAAAAAAGAAACAAATTAATGTTTTTACGGTTGACGATCTTTTGTTTTTATTAAGAATAAATACATTTTTTAAATAATAAATAATAATTAAAAAAAGATTCTCTTTAATTTAAAAAAAGACATATCCTAAAACCCCAATACAAATTTTATATTGAATAGTGATACAAAGCAAATGATTATTATAAAACAATGTATAAAAGTTAATAGTCCAATTCTGATGACAGAATAAATCAGTATAAATCGCTTAAAGATGCTCAAAAACCTCATATTAAAATACAAGTTTACTTGAGTTTGAATGAAAAATATGTAAAGGATGTTGCAAAGTTTAATGTGAATGATAAATGGTTCGGAATACGCAAATTTAGATTGAATTGTATGTTTGAGCTTGAGTTACATATTTCTATACTTGACTTATTTGTAACATTCTACATCATTCAGCTGTTCATGTCTTAAGAACAATTTTAACCCCAACCCCCAACACAGAAAAGAAGAAAATGTTACCAATATGGAATACATTATTCTGGTAAATTATTGCAGCTATATGTGTAAATAATTAGCAGCTCCTCCATCCATGGCAATAGATCGTACATACCCATGTATCTGTACCAATGCTTTGAACATCTCATATATCCCCTTACAGAAAGAGACCCTTCCATGTGTAGCTGCTTAGCTCACTCTCGACACTCAGTGGCCCATGAAATTGCCAAGTGACATGTAGTCATCTGCCATATAATATGTAGAATTCAACTCCCTTTAATATCATTCAGCTGAATCAAATCCCACAAGAGTCACATGATGTCCTTCAAGAAATAGCAAATTAATAATCACTGTCACCGCAAACGACAGACGAAGGAAATCCATCTCCGAAGGATAAATAAATCGTAGAAAGTTCATTTAATATTGTCATAGAGGTCCCCCGAGAAGTGATCAAGACACCTACCTGATAAAACGCAGCACTGGACCTTGTCTGCTTTCTCTCTGACAAAATATGAGGCACTCGAGAAACTTTCGATGAGAAAACCAAAAATCTGAAAGCAATTTTCAAAAACTGCAGTAAATGAAAGGGGCGCGGGTCAGGCGGCCATTAAACCTCGCAAGTAAAAATGATGGAAAATGTCGAATCCTCCCAGTTCTCTTTCTCTCTTCTCTCCTTAGTAGTAAAATACCCTTTTTTTTTTTTTAACCAAAGAGAGGGATTACGTTACAAGAACGAGCTATAGGCTGGAGGTAGGGAATGTCAGGGACTGATCAGATTCTCCTCAGAGACCTGTATACTCACAGGAAACCGGGCTTACTACAATGACTGAATCTGTGTAAGAGAAGCCTTCCAGGGCTGCCCAAACACTAATGTGTCAGACTGCGACTAGTCCATTGTAGAGAGTTTAAGAACATTTTAAGAATCTAGAATTTTTTTATTATTAAAGGGTTTATCCATTTTCAGCAAATAATTGATATTGTTTGTGTAATGAAAAGTTGTACAATTTTCCAATATAATTTCTGTATCAATTACTTGCAGTTTTCTAGATTCTCTGCTTGTTGTCATTCAATATGAAGCTTCATGGTTTACTTCCTGTGGATAAAAGGTCATGTCTGGTCATGTGATGTCACACAGCCGCAAAGAGAGTAATCAAAGAGAGTAATCAGAGATGTGCGATATAACAAGCTGTGCACCTGTGTGATATCACATGACCAGTGGTATAACAGCCGTGCACCTGTGTGACACCAATGACCAGGGATATAATGATCTGTACACCTTTGGGACATCACATGACCAGGGATATAACAAGCCATCCACCTTTGGGACAACACATGACCAGGGATATATAACGAGCCGTACACCTGTGTGACATCACAAGACCAGTAATATAACGCTCTGTGCTCCTGAGTGACATCACATGACCAGGGATATAATGAGTCGTGCACCTTTGAGACATCACATGACCAGGATATAACAAGCCATTCACCTGTGTGACATCACATGAGCAGGACAATAATGAGTTGTGCACCTGTGTGACATCACATGATCAGGGATATAACGAGTCGTGCACCTGTGTGACATCACATGATCAGGGATATAACGAGTCGTGCACCTGTGTGACATCAAATGACCAGGGATATAATGAGTCGTGCACCTGTGTGACATCACATGAACAGATCAATAATGATCTGAACCTGTCACCAGGAGACCCATTTTTACCACCAATTCCAAGTAGAACTTTATTTTAAAGCAGTAGTCAGTCATATTGGCAGTGCTTTGGCCCTTATAACTCCACATATTCCTCAAATTCCATAGGCACATGAATAGTTGTGTGCTGGAGTGGATGTTGTAAGCATCGAGTTAAGTGTAAGTAAGCAATTATCATTCTTTGTCAACTTTTCTAGGAAGATCATCCAGGGGAAGGAAAAACAAGCCCTGCCGGTATATCCAGAGGCATAACTATAGGGGTAGCAGCCATAGCAGCTGCTATGGGGCCCACAGTGTCAGGGGGCCTTGCCACTGACCTGCCACAATAAAGATTGAGCTCCACATTGTGCAGCATAAAATGTATATAAATGTATATATAAATGTATATAAAACATCTTAGCCAGCAGCTCAAATACGAAATGTCAGGGGAGATGACAGCAGGACGGCAGAACTAGGAATCTCTCATCCCCATGTGGTCAGCAGCTACTGAGCTGCATAAAGTCATATCTGTGGCCTCTGATGCCCCAGGGATGAAAACACTGCCTGACAATGAATATATATTTACAGTATATGTGTGTGTATGAGGGTATAAGTGTATGAATGCATATATGCTGTACATGTGTGTCTATATGTGACTTGTATATGTTGTATATACATGTGTATGTGTATAAGTGCTTTGTATGTGCTGTATGTGTGTCTATATACTGTATGTTTATATGCTGTATGTGTGTATATGGTGTAATGTATATATACTGTATGTGTGTGTGTTTATATACTATGGGGCACATTTACTTACCCGGTCCTGTCGTGATCCCCGAGGTGCGTTGTCTGACGAGGATGAAGTCCGGCGTGATTCACTAAGATCGTGCGCCCGATATCCTGCATGTGTAGCTTGCCGCTAAGGTCCGCCGGAGTTCACCTTCTTCTTCCCGGTGTATGTAAGTGCATGTCTTGCGACTAAATTTGAATTTTAAATCCTGCACTTAGTCGGAATCAGTTGGGTTATCCGATGGCCACGCCCCCCGATTTCTGTTGCGTGAAAGTCAGGGCGATTGCGCCAAAATCTGATTGCGTGTGCCAAAAACTGTTAAATGCAGTGCAGCTCGGAAATAGTTGAGAAACCTGGCGGAAATGCGGTGTGCGGACCCTTAGTTAATGTGCCCCTATATGCCTGTGTATGGTATGTATGTGTGTATATTCTGTATGTGTAATAATATGATGTATATATACTGTACTATATATACTATATGTGTGTATATACTATAAGCATGTATTAGATATGTATATACTTTCTGTTTGTATAACATGTGTATATACTGTATCAAGGATAAAGGGGGGCCCCATTCAGAAATCTGCTTTGGGGCCCAGCCTTTCTTATTTACACCCCTGCCAGGAACTCTTCCCCTTTCATCAATGGAACTATCCATCATCATGGCCAATTTATTTAATCAATCTTTCTTCAGCTGTACCCAGTACAGGTGGTCCTCTACTTAAGAACACCTGACTTACATACGCCCCCTAGTTACAAACGGTCCTCTGGATGTTGTTAATTTAATGTAATTTTAAATACAATAAACAGCTGTAATAGTTTTCAAATGTGTCTGCAATGAAAATGGTTAATTGTGGCTTTTATCCAACATTTTTAAAATCCAATTGTCACAGAGACCAAAAAATTTTTTGCTGGGCTTGCGATTATAAAATATACAGTTCCGACTTACATACAAATTCAAGAAAAAACCTACAGAACCGATTTTGTACGTAACTGCCTGTAGATTTTTCAACTCTTATAACAATTCTCCCTTTTTTTTTATAAGAACCCCTGTTATGTTTTTGATAGAATTGCCAAGTTTGGCTATTTTAGAGGTAACTTTTACTTCAATTCAAGAAGTCAAAATAGTAATAGAGGCCAAAGCACTGCAAAAATTATAAAGTATTGCTTCAAGGTATAGCAAAATCTTTTATGTGATTATTTTTTTACTTCAGAAATAATAGTTTAGGTGACACCAGAAATCTTTGCAACATGCTTTTTTTCTCCTTTGAGCAGGGTTTCCGAAGGCCTGTTCAGTTCTGTAGTCAACAGATGGTACAGTACAGGAGGCTTAATATTTACCTCTTGCATACCTATATCACATTATAATTAAAGGGGTATTCCAGGAATTAGCATAATTCATATTTGAAAGGGTCATTATAATATAAGCTAATATGTAATTAGTTGTTATTAAAAATTTTGCTCCCCTTAGTAGAAAAATGCTGTGGACATAGACTATAATGAAGAATTAAAATGCTACTGGCCCTTTTATCAATCCGTTTGTCGATGTGGAGGAGACACACGACAGAAAACACAGTTACACCTCAGTACTATGGTAATAGAGCAGGACAGTCTGTTACATCATCTCTGAGAGCAGAGCATAAGAGGGAGGAGGAGTTACTGAGAACTAAGGGATCATGAGAATTGTAGTGTCTTGTGGCGACCATCTTGGTGATAACTCCACCTACTTTAAAAAGCCCAGAAAATTTGGTAAATCAATAAAGCAAACTATTTTAGCTCCATTATGTAATAAATGACATTGAGTTTGTGTGTATTCATTTATTTATAGCATGATGGATTTTTGTAGCAGACGTTCAAATTCCCGGAATACCCTGTTAAGCTCTGTAAGCAGTTAGAGTGCCACTGTAAAGTTAAAAAACATTTTTCCAATCTACATACATTACCTTAGTGCAGCTGTTTGCCCGTTGATCCTCTCCTGTCCGCCATCCATAGCCCCTCTCCCTTCAGCTATGGACTATGGCATAAGCCTGAGCATATGGCAAGTTATAGCGCAATTCAACGCTAAACAAGATCTGGTGTAAAGTTCAATCCTTCATGTGATATAATACATTTTTGGAGAAAATGTTTAGAATACGTTTTATTTTGTGAACTTCTGTATGTTCAGTGTGGAATGCAGGGGTCCAGTGATGTGTGCTGTCAGCTCTGTGTCTTTCCCCTGCCTCGTTCTATGGATGTGTGTCCCAATTGGCTGGACTGCATGTGCTGCTGCATGTGAGAAGAGCTCAGCATTATGGGAAGTGAGGGAAGCTGCTCTGAAGTGCCTGCCCACTTCAGGAGAAGCTGGAGAGGATTTTATAGGTAGGGCTAATACATCATGGTGGATCTCAGGCTAGGAAGAAGCCAGCAGTATGATATAAATATCATTGGAATGTTTGTCAAAGACTCTCTCCAGCTGTGCTAAAACTATTTTTGACCAAGTAACTTCAGACTTCGGCTTTAAATAAATCTAGTGACAGTTTGTAAGGAGTTATGTCATAAAAAACTTCTATCAGCATTCCTTATCTATTAGCTGTCCGAGAGGGAAAGTGGATGTATACAAAATTCTAACAGCTGGGAAATAGAGTTAAAAAAATGGAAATGAACCAATTCTCTAAAGAATATTGGGACCAATATACAAGCTACTATACCCCTTGTGTCGCTCTCTTCATTCTCATAGACTGTAAGCTCTTGCGTCACCCCTCATCCTCATTGACTGTAAGCTCTTCTGTCACCCCCTTCATCCTCATAGACTGCAAGCTCTTGTGTCACCCCCTCATCCTCAAAGACCGTAAGCTCTTGTGTCACCCCCTCATCCTCATAGACTGTAAGCTCTTGTGTCCCCCCCTCATCCTCATAGACTGTAAGCTCTTGTATCCTCCCTTCATCCTCATAGACTGTAAGCTCTTGTATCCTCCCTTCATCCTCATAGACTGTAAGCTCTTGTGTCTACCCCTCATCTTCATAGACTGTAAGCTCTTGTATCCTCCCTTCATCCTCATAGACTGTAAGCTCTTGTATCCTCCCTTCCTCCTCATAGACTGTAAGCTCTTGTGTCTACCCCTCATCTTCATAGACTGTAAGCTCTTGTGACGTACTGTGCGTTCAGAGATGCTCTTCTGCCTACCTTGGTTGTAACGGGTGGCAATTTGAGTGACTTTTGCCTTTCTATCAGCTCGAACCAGTCTGCCCATTCTCCTCTGACCTCTGGCATCAACAAGGCATTTCCGCCCACAGAACTGCCGCTCACTGGATGTTTTTTCTTTTTCGGACCATTCTCTGTAAACCCTAGAGATGGTTGTGCGTGAAAATACCAGTAGATCAGCAGTTTCTGAAATACTCAGACCAGCCCTTCTGGCACCAACAACCATGCTACGTTCAAAGGCACTTAAATCACCTTTCTTCCCCATACTGATGCTCGGTTTGAACTGCAAGAGATTTTCTTGACCATGTCTACATGCCTAAATGCACTGAGTTGCCGCCATGTGATTGGCTGATTAGAAATTAAGTGTTAACGAGCAGTTGGACAGGTGTACCTAATAAAGTGGCCGGTGAGTGTTTATCAGGGTTTTAACCATTGTCTGCCAGCAGGAGATATGACATATTACAGTCTTAGTGTCTCCCCCTCCCAGGAGTTAGAATGTCATTGCATCATGCTACCAGTAGCTGGATGCATGCTGCTGTACTGAAAACATCTAGCCCCCTCAGTCACAGCAGCTGCTAGACATTTGGCCCCACAGTGCAGTCAGTTGGGACTGAGGGGGCTAGATGAATTTAAGACAACAGCATGAATTCAGGCTTGATAATGTGATGAAATGACACTCTGGACCACATTTCTCAAAACCAGTGCAAACTGCTCTAGGTGTCCTTCATGAATCTGTCGCCCCCTGCACCTTTAACATAGAGCGTGCAACACACTTCTGTCGGACACTGCAAGGTGCAAGGTACAAATGTGCAACAGAACGCCCCTTTCAGTGCAGAATTTTGTGGAGCGTAGCAAATGGGCACTTTATAGAGATGAGCGAGTATACTCGTCCGAGCTTGATGCTCGTTCGAGTATTAAGGTACTCGAGACGGCTCGTTGCTCGGACGAGTATTTCCCCTGCTCGAGATCGAGCATTTAATTAAAAAAACACAGTGAAGAACAATGAAGAATAGAATAAAAACAGTGAACACAGTGAACACAGGATCATTTAAGTGAAAAACACAGTGAAGAACACAGTGAAGAATAGATTACAGATGTTCGGCACATCTGCTTACTTGTCGGAAGATACGCGCGGAACGGTGCGAACAAAATAGTATGTGAAGAACAATATATATGTGTGAAGAACACGGTGAGCAGCACAGAGACATGGGGCAGCGGCAGCACGGAGACATCGAGGGGCACGGGGAGACATCGAGTGGCCGGAGACCATCGAGGGCACGGAGACAATCGAGGGGCACGTTGAGGGGCACGGGGCTCGAGGGGGCACGGAGACATCGAGGGGCACGGGAGACATCGAGGGCACGGAGATCGAGGGGCACGGAGACATCGAGGGGCACGAGAAATCGAGGACACGGAACATCGAGGCACGGAGACAACGGGCACGGGGACATCGAGGGGCACGGGGAATACAATCGAGGGGCACGGAGACAGATCGCGGGGCACGAGACTCGAGGGGCACGGAGACATCGAGCACGGAGACATCGAGGGGCACGAGACATCTGAGGGCAACGGGAGAGGGACGGAGTCGAGGGCCGGAGACATCGAGGGCACGTAGAACCTGAGGGGCACGGAGACATCGAGGGCACGGGGAGACATCGAGGGCCACGGGAGACATCGAGGGGCACGGAGACTCTACGACGGACATCGGAGACATCGAGGGACACGGAGACATCGAGGGGCACGGAGGACATCGAGGCCGTGGACGTCCGTGGGCACGGGAGACGAGACATCGAGGGCACGGAGACATCGAGGGGCACGGAGACATCGAGGGCCCGGAGACATCGATGGGCACGGGGAGACATCGAGGGGCACGGGGAGACATCGAGGGGCACGGAGAATCAGATCGAGGGGCACGGAGACATCGGGGGCACGGAGACAATCGAGGGGCACGGAACATCGAGGGCACGGAACATCGAGGGGCACGGGGAGACTCGAGGGCACGGATGGGGCAACGGAGACGGCACGGAGATGAGCACGGAGACATCGGGGGCACGGAGACTCGAGGGCACGGAGAACGAGGCAGACCCGAGCACGACATCGAGGGCACGGGACATAGGGCGTGCATCGGCCAAGAATGGAGACCAGTGAGAAGCGCTCCCGGACACGCTATCCCGACAAGTAAGCAGATGTGCAGAACATCTGCAATCTATTCTCCGTGTTTTCACTTAATGATCCTGGGGTCACTGTTTTTATTCTATTCTTCACTGTTCTTCACATCTTGTTAACTTGTCGGGAGATAATATACGCGCGGAACAGTGAAGAAAGATTGCAGATTTTTGCATAATCTGCTAACTTTCAGAAGAGACATTCTTTTTCAATTAATTCAACCTTTTATTCCTGAACCATGGTCCCTTTGAAAATGCTCGAGGTCCTCCCATGACTTCAATGGGCTCGTTATTCGAGACGAGCACTCGGCATCTGGAAAGTTTCGTCTCGAATAACGAGCACTCGAGCATTTTATGCTCGCTTCATCTCTAGCACTTTATAAATACAATTGCAAGCAGTTTGCACTGAAAAGAAAGGGAAACGTCAGGCAAAAAACTGGTGCAGGAGCTTTAATAAATGTGGGTCTTTGACAATGGGGGAATTCATTAAGACTGATGTTTAGGATTCTCTGAAGCACCAGCACAGGGCAAATTAAGCATAACACAGATTCATCTTGTCAGTACTATGTAAGACAGGGGAGTTGACAGGCCCAGATGGCATTTACTCCTGGGTACTGTTGTACTGTGTTATAAAGAAATAATGGTCTAATATTTGAAGATTCCTTAAGGACAGGTTCTCTGCCACAGGAGGGCCGTATAGCAAATGTAGTGCCAATAATAAAGAAAGGGTCAAAAAAGTACCCGGTAGCTACAGACCTGAGAGTTTAAAATCGGTTGTTGGGAAAAATATTTGAGGGGTTTGTGAGAAATGCTATCTCCATGTACATATCTTTATTTCCCAGCATCAGCATGGGTTTATGAGGGACCTGCAGACTAATCTGATTGACTTTGATGAAGAGATAAGTTTTAGACTGGAGCTGGGGAAAGCTGTGGATGTTGTTTATCATCACTTTCCAAGGCATTGGATACAGTGCCGCATTAAAGGTTTGTACGTAAAATGAAACAAAAACTTTGCACATCCGTCTTTAGGATGATTTGTAGAAATTTATTAAGTGAAAAGCAATCCAAAAAGAAAATGTATGTAACATTTTGGTCTGAACCAAGACCTTCAACAGACATGGATTGCAGAAGAAGTGAAGCATAGAGAAAGTGGAGCTGACTTCTTGGTAGAAATTGGATGAATGAGTGGTGGGAAACTAACCACCAGAGAAATTAACTCAAATCATCCTAAAGAAGGACTGCACAGTTTTTGTTTTATTAATTTATGAACTTGTTGCCCTACTTGAGCATCCTATATACTCCAAGTGGAGTGACGTGCAGTACTATGGTACATAAAAACACTTAGGGGAAAATATGTGTATTTGAGTTAGAAAATGGCTCAGTGCTGGAAAACAGAGGGTTTTTCATTAATGGCACATTTACAGATTGGGTTGAAATTACCAGTGAAGTGTCACAGGGGTCAGTATGGGCACTTCTTTTTAATATTTATATTAATGACCACATAGAGAGTTTACACAGTAGAGTTTCAATATTTGCAGATGATACTAAGCTCAGTAAAGTAATTAACACAGAGGAGGATAGTATAATATTACAGAGGGATTTGTGGAAACTGGAGGCATTAACTGACAAATGGCTAATGAGGTTTAATGCAGATAAGTATAAGGTTATATACTTGGGTTGAGGAAATAAAAATTATAATTATGTTTCAAACTGTAAATCTGGTACACCTGAAGGAGAAAAAGACTTGGGGCTTTCAGTGACTACTAAACTTAATTTTACTGATCAGTTCCAGGCGGCTGCTGCTAAAGCAAATTTATGGGATGTATCAAGGGAGGAATAGATTCTTATGATAAGGACATAGTTTTAAGCTTATACACTTTATACCTTATATCACTGGTCAGACCACACATGGAATATTGTGTACAGTTTGGAGCACCGGTATATAAAAAGGACATAGTAGAACTAGAGCGGATGCAGAGGAGAGCAATCAAGATTATTAAGGGAATGGGAAGACTAGAATGAATGACAGATTGCCAAGATTGGGGTTATTCAGCTAAGAAAAAAGACAACTGAGGGGAGACTTAATTACAATGTACAAAATATCTCGGCCTGTGACAAGGGGACATTTTCTACGTCTAGAGGAGAGGTGATTCTACCATCGCCATAGACAAATGTTTGGGTTTGGGGATAAAACATTTATTTAATTCTGAAGGTTGGACTTGATGGAACTTTGCGTCTCCTTCCACCTTACTATCTATTACTATGACTGCTGTAGATCTTCCAGATACCAAGGTAATGGAAATGGGATTTGTGGTCTATGAATACAGGCACTTTGGTCTGCAACCACTATTGCAAACCCACTGTCTTGGTTTTCCATTGCAAGACTGGCATGTATTATGATCAACAGTTTTGGGTCAAGTATTATCATCCCCAATAGTCCAAATGGCAGTTTATTCGTTCAATTATGGATTATAATATAGTCGGTTTTGGGCGGTAACCTGGGCCAAGCTTTTAGGGGGCCATGGCACCCACATTGTATTCTGAGAAGGGCCCTCATTCATGAAATCCTCATACATCTGTTCATAATCTCCTTAACAGTCCACAAGAGTGATTTCAGGACCTTTAAAGGCCCCCAAGGGTCCTAGACCTGCTGAGTTGAATAAAGTAGGCATAAAGATGCATCATCCATTCCCTAAGAACCTGTTTCTTTGACATATTAGGAAAATAATTTCAGACTTTTAGGGGCTTAATATATCACAGCTCAGGGCCCTTGAAATCTTAATCTAATCCTATGCTCGGTTCTGTTGAATCAAATGTGACAAAAATATATCCATTTACCGTATATCAGAATCCACTTTTACGATAACCTGTTTGGGTGCAAGGTTGAGTCAATGGGGGAGTTGCTTTTTAGTTTCTTTTCGTGGCCAGCAAAAGTCGCAAAAAAGGCACATGTTTTTTCCCATCAAAGTCACAATGGCAATACACTCTCAGAAGTCAGAAAGCAAAGCCAATGCCAACACATTCTGAATCTGTCCGCAATGTGCAAGGCGTCAGCCAAACATAATGCCAGAAAAAGATATCAGTGTTTCGATTGTCCTTGTGAGTCTAATCGTGTCCTCCCTCACCCCTTTATCTCTATCACTTTATCCTTGAAATTGTTTTTTGTAAGTTGCACGCAATAACAAGCACTAAGAAGAGAAATACTGGTGAGTGCCGCTTCCACTACTCTTTTTATATACATCAATAGGCTCTGACTACATTAGGGAACAAACACCACTTTTTCTTCGATGTCGATTTGGGGAGTGAACTTGAAATTACTTGATACCCTACATATGATGACGAAGTAGTGCCACCCAAATATACCCTCTGTGCCCGGCAACAAGGTCCAGAACAAGTTTTCAAAGACACAAACCGGACCCCCCCTCCCCCAGCATGTGGAAAGAAACGCTGTATAAAAGCTTTTGTGCCAAAAACGCTTCTTCTATGCACACTGCAGCTCTAAAACTGCCTTAAGAGAAATCACCAACAAAAATCAATTGCGATAAACCAGAACATTTACTCATTGATCCAGGCACCGTGACTGTGGTAATATTTTCTATTTGCTATCATCCCAGGCCCCGTCCTTCTCAAAAATAACTTTGAATATTATGCTAATGATCCTTGAAGGGCTCTGGTGGGCTCTGGTTTAGCCTCCAGTGTTTCCGATTCAATGGCATAATCTAGCAGCAGCATGAAGTCGCAGCCTGTAAAGCTACCGCACTAAAATCCTCTAACCTACCCCACCATATAGCCCTTCATTAGTAATAATATAAAGCGGTAAAGATATTTAAATTTCCTATATATGCTATATATTTCCCCTTTGTGTATGGAATGAATATGAAGATATAACTTTCTCAGTCACTTACCACTCACGCATACACCGAGCTTTTAGTGAAGAACAGATTCAGCCTCCTAGTCCTCATCTAATATTCCAGCAAACCCTGGAATCTGGAAAAAAATTCCAAAATGTAGTTTGGAATTCACGAAATTCGTGCAGTTACGAATTATGTTACAGGCTTGATTTTATGGCGTTAACCAAAAATCCTTATTTTCTATTGGTCCGTACATCAGGGGTGGGGAATAAAATTCTAAAAACCTAAACTACATTCGCATACTCCTATGACAACATGCGACCCAAAAATTACACCTATTCCTAATAAACAATCACCAATATTTAAAATTTTCTTTTATTTAAACCCCTTACCCGCACTGTGACTAGTATTACATCTAATATGAGTAGAGTATACTCGGCTGACCTTGACACGGTCGAGTATTAGAGTAACTCGAATGGCTCGTTGCTCAGACATAGACTCGCCGGCGGTCGTAACCAGCATTTAGTTAACGAAACCCGGAGTGAAGTAACAGCGAAAGAATACACACAGGAACACAGTTGAACACGAGATCATTTAAGTGAAGAACCACTTGAACAGAACACAGGGAGACACATTGCAGATGTTTCGTACAACTCTGCTAAGTTATGGAATAACCTCGTGCTTGAAGCGGTGTGTCTTGCACAATAGTATGTGAAGAACATTATGTCGTGAGAACACATTGCAGATGTATGGAACATCTGCAATTGTGTTTCTCTTCACACATATTGTTTATTCATATACTATTGTGAAGACACTTTGGCGAGCGTGTCTTTCTATAAGGTTAGTAGATTTACGGAACATCTTGCAATGTGTCTTCACTGTGGTTCTTTCATATGTTCTCACTGTGTTCTGTTCATGAAAACATCTGCAATCATCTGACTTTGTTCTCTTCTTTGTGTTCTTTTCAAATGTGTGCTTTCAGTGAAAAATGCTCAGTCTCCCATTGACTTCCCATTGAGCGCTCGAGCAATCGTGGGAAAAGTTCGATCCGAGTATGAGCACTCCGCGCATTTTAGTGCTCACCTATCATCTCTAATTACGTCACATGCCAGGTGCGGTAATGGAGAGGGTTCATGGGCTGATGCGTCTGCTCCTAGCCGGTAAGTCTTGCTACTGCAGTTGCAGGTGTTTCCTCATTAGCGCCATATTTCCAAGGATTGTCGTCCCCCATAGACATCATCGGGGAGAGCGATCCTCACCATGGTATACCTGGGGTCCTTCCGAAACCCGAGGTCACTTGTCGGGTCAACCCATTCATTACAATGTGCTAATCACACATTGTACTGAATGGGCAGTAAAATCCACATATACTGTCATAATGTAGTATGGCAGTTAATATATAGGATTGCACAGAACCCAACCTAGGGTTAAGTACCCTAGGGAGTCTGAAAAATGGTAAAAATAAGAAAAGTAAAAAAAAATTATAAGAAAAAAACTGAAACAACCCCCTTTCCCTAGAAAATGATATACATCTAAATAAAGTAACACAAATCCCAAACACATTAGGTTCGCTGCGTCCCAAAAATGCCCGATCTATCAAAATATGATAAAGAGTTTTCCGCTTCGTTTAAACCCTGTAACGCAAAATAAACCCAAAGTCGAAAATGGCATTTTAATTGCATTTTAAAGAATAAATTCTATAAAATTGCTCAAGATCGCACATGGTCCTAACAATGATATACAGTGGTACCACGTATGCAAAATCCAATCCGCAAAAAAAATGGACACCTCCCAAGCTTCTGTACACTAATTATAAAAACAGTTATTACGCCAACACCACAATCCCCCCAAAAAATTTAGTACAGCGAGATATAATTTGTCTTTAAATCTATGATAACATCTAAACCTATACAAATTTGGTACCCCGTATGTACGCAACCCGAGCAATAAAGTAGACATGTCTTTGGGCGAATGTGTGAAATTTTTACCAATCCACTGCATTTGGAATTTTTTTCCCGCTTCTCCAGTACAGGCCATGGAAATATCACATACTACCATATTGAAGGGTAAATTTCTTACACAGAAAATAAGCGCCCACACAGCTCTGTATATGGAAAAATAGAAAGTTATAGATTTTGGAAGTGTGGGATGAACAAATGAAACGCAAAACGAACAAGGGAGGCTGCAGCATTAAGGGGTTAATATATTTATCAATTATGTATCTAAAATGTCCAGCAGTCCCGGAACCTTGCAGGTCGGTGAATTCCTCTTTTGCGCCAGCTTCCCAAGCACTTCCGCTTCGCCCTTTCCTTAGCCCTTTTGTGCCAGTGTGTGGAGCCTACATCCCGCCGACTCAGCAGAGGCCGCTCGATGGGATGATTTTTATTCAAGGGTCTCGGAGGACACTAGCCTTAGAGAATTGCAAGTGTAAAGCTCAACAGTTATAACTGGTAACAAGGCCAGGACATGCAGGAGGCAAGAGCAGATTTCAGAGTCGTAGCGCAGGAACATTAGGAAGGTGGTTACAAACACCGGACGGGAGACCTATTTCACATAGAAAACGGAGCAGACAGACGCCTGGAGCACAGGGTATAGGTGGACCTAACACATCAATCAACGACCAAACACGAGGAGCATATCCACATGCTTCATCCCACAGAGCAGACCCGCCAACCACACAAGAGAAACCTAGGAACCGCGGCTCAATGCCAACCACCCAGCGCATCAGAGGGAGGACGACCGAGACATCTGCACCAACTTTTTCGTTAATAAAATCTCCATTGCCTTCATTTATAGCAAAATGCGAGCCCATTTTAACAACCCATAAACTCGAAAGGAGCATATATTCCGAGCAGTTGTTAAAAAGCAAACAAACCCACCACCAATCTAACACCTGTAATTAAAACGCACCCCAAACCAGTTATATACTAGCAACAGCAACCAAGACAGCCGTAGTACATTAAAATAAATATAGCTCTCAACTAGGTTAGTATATAAATACAGCACAACCCAGTTGTACATACGCAAAGACCGCAGAATGAAGCTCAATAGATACATACATAACAAAACTAGCCCATTTTACAGAACAAGCAACACGTATCTCGTCCATGCCCACCATCATCTTATGTCATGTAAAATGCGGCTGAGGTGGCTGATTTGTTTTATATATATTTATTTGACATCCTTTGTTGACATCATGTAATGTTGTTGGCTGTGTTGCATTATTTGCTGTACAACCAACTTCTCCCCTGCTACGGTCCAGCAATAGTTACGCCTCTGTGACTGACAAGCGCTGATTCTAACTTTGGGGTGAGACTCGTTGGCTGCATCATACATAACCTCTCAGTTAGTTCACCTGCTAATCATATTGACCTTTCCGTACCTTGTTAGAGAGACTCTTTTTACTGGTTATTTTGGTATTTCATTCTCGAGCTCCCATTCAGACTACTCTTCCCCGCTCTTGCAATATTGTTCTTCATTGGCTATCTCTGTTGTGCCTGGCTTTTGACCTATCGTACATTGTTTGTGGTTTGTTAATAGTTTTGTCTGCATCTCGTTATTGGTGCATTAGGATAGGGGCCTTTAGAAGAACTGAAGTTTAATGCTAACTGGCCCTCAAAACATCAAAAATTATCAAATAAAAGTGTACATTTTATGTGATAACACCCTCACTTTTTCCCTTCCCAGTATCGTTAACCCTTTTTCGTTGTACATTAATGCCTTAGAGTGTGCAGTGGTGCAACAGCTTCAAGAAATGTGCACACAGTTTTCCTGAATCTGGTGGCCTCCCCTGCTGCTGGTTTGGGTTTCTGTCTGTGTCCAGGAAACGCACCATGCTTCTTGGTTGAATGCTTAAGCACCAATAGAGCATTGCCAAGCTGCTTATCAACCCAGCATGTCTCTGTAGGCTGCTTCGTTGATTAGCGCCAGGCTAGATATGTAACTTTGCGTATAAGAGCAGGGTCCTCTTCACATCACAACATTCCACACAGGAGACAAAACAAGCAATTGGTCTTTCAGGCGCACTTAGTTACAAAGAGTCGACAACCTGAAATATTGCCCCATTTTGTTAACTCTTTACATAACTTGCATTTATACCTTATAATGGCATTTATCAGACTCATGCCACAATCTGATGGTACGAGTCCGCCTGCGACAATGAAATCGACTAGTGGAGGGGCGTGCAAGGGGCATAAGCAACTTCTCACTTCCCCTGGCTTTGCTGGACCTTGCATGACATACATGCTGCCCAGCCCCCGTCAGCGGGGGCTGGTGCCCCAACCAGCCATAAACGCGGTCGTCAGAACCTTAAAACAGTTGATCACTTCCCGTTGACCAGAAAACCTACAGATTAACTATAATGCAGTGGCTGAGACCACCCAATAAGCCTGCAAAACACCGGCTCACCCCCCAGTCACAAGGCCACTTTTCTCCTGCAAGGGCATGTGGATGCCACCTGGCCGCCACCCACCATCAGCATCAGAGTGCTAACATGATTACCAAGTCCTGTCCACACCATCCGTTCAGTCACTCGCATCCAGCAAATAATGGAAGACTTTTGGCCCATCGCACTTCAACTCTGATTCCTTATATAGCCTTTTCTGAATATCTGGTGCCTCTATTTCTGGTTGGGACGGACCAGCTTATAAATAATCTGAGGCGGCAGCTGTCTAACGTATGAAATTCTCAAACTTTTAACTTGAATCTTTTGACTTACCAATACACAACCGCATCCTGGAACTCTAACTTGAATTGAAAACAGAGAAAATGTCTGGTTTTTCCTATTTCCCCATATTAATAACTGTGTCTGACATAACCAGAAGTCACCTTAAACTGCAGTGAGTGGAAGGGTTTTTTGTCTTGGATGATATTTTACTATTGGGGATTTTAAAAAAGTATGCCTCCCACCATTATTTTTTTTGTTTTTGGTGATTTTTGAATTTAAGAGAAAACTATCTATTCTTTCTCCTCCCTTGTAATATTAACTTCAATTCTTAGCTTCCCCTTAGGTTTCCCTTAAAGGTTTCCATAGTATCCTTTTCTTTAAAATATTCAGTTTTCTTATGAGGTCTTAATGTTCTGAAAAAGCTAAGTCTCTAAAATATATCTACTGAGAAGTACTTCTCCTTGAAATGGATGCTGCAAAGTTAGATTTTGAATGGATGTCCTATTCCTTTGTTTAATCAGGGATCCCCCTTTGCCGGAAATTCAATGTTAATATGGTCCCTTCTTTGGTCTGTGGACTTATCGCTCAGCAAAACATTAGTCAAGTTTGTCTCCTTCTATGGAGAGTATGGAGTCAGAATTAATCCGCTGGAAGGTTTTCTCTTTTCTTCTGTGGACCTTCTAATCCAAAATATATATTTCCTAGCTGTACGTAGCTGCAATATTTAAAGAACTTCTATTGAAATAAGCAGCATAATAACCGGTAGAGTTTACTCATACATCCAGGCACTGTGACCTGTGGTAATCTTATTAATTTAAATATGGTCCTCTTTCTCTAAATCAACTTTAAGATTATGCGAATGGACCTTGAGGACTCTGCAGGGTGTTAGCATAGTCCACCCCGTGCTGTAACTTTACAGGGCTGTAGAGCTGTCTCCCTCTCCCCCTCCCCTTCTGCTTTCCTCAGCACATACCCCCTCCTTTTCTGATGGTTATTTCCACAGTATTAGAGAGACGTTTCAACACCATTTGGAGGGGAAAGTGCTCCTTCGACATTTAAACAGCCTGTGAGTCTATAGCACATAGGGGCTCAGTAACACCCCAAGCCCTTCAGGGTCATTAGCATTATTCTAAAAGTTGATTTTAGAGAAGGAGGCAACAGATACAAATATAAGCGTTGCCATAGTACTGGCCTGGATCTCTATGAGTAATGCTGAATTTGATTTCTTTAAATTTGGGGCAAATCCTATGTTTACAAGCACATTTTGACAGCAGAATAATCCCCTATGAATATGCTTTATTTACCACTTCCACAATGTATTGTGGTATACAGTAAATACAATATAATTATTTTCATTTGTTCAGTGTACAAAAATGTTAATAGGATTGCAGGCATTGGTGGGAATGTACTCCTTCCATTGTGGAGTGGTGTAGCACAGTAACCCCTGTCCTAACACTACAGCGATGTGTCACATCAGAGCACAGCTTCCGGTCTGTTCATGCAGCAAACTGACTGTGCTCTGCCCAGACGAGTGCGCCAGCAGTACATTTCCGAAGCTTGGTGACATCAATGGCTCTTGGTGAAGGTTAGGTCAAGGGTTAACGGATATCCCTTATGCCCCACTGGAGTGGTGCATAATTAGAGTATAAAGGGCAGGAGAGTTCCATAGACCATTTCCTAATCTTATGTAACCTAAATAGGGTGAAAGTGCTCATTCATAATCGAATAGCCACAGGATTTAAAAGGTATATTTGGATCAAAACAATGCTGGAACCAAATTTTGATTTCCTTTACAAGAATCCATAATTTACAATGTTGTCAAATTTAAAAATAACGGTTTCTATTTGTATTTTATACAACACTAAAACCTTTCCTATAATAAAACAAAGATACTTAGTCAATGATGTCCTAAAACATAAAGCTTCGTTCTTTATTTGTAGCAAATTTCTTTTGTAACACCAAACGACCAAAAAGTATAATAGAACAATGACATCTTGCTGCTTATACAAAACATTAACAAAACTCAATGAATAGTAACGTTAACTACATTTGTTCTAGATTGCTGCTGGGTTCAATGGATCAGATGGCTTCGAGATAATGATGAACAGGGTAACAGTATATGCTATAAGCAATAAATTAATAAGTCCTATTCCTTATTAATCATAAGAGAATGATGGCCCAAAATCTATCAATATTATGATTTTTCGTAGAACACGATAAATAACTTCTGTTAATTGTTTCTTTACTTGAGACAGCAAGTGTTTTACCAAACTTCTAGTGCAAACCATCCAATTCAATTAAAAACCGAACTGGTAGTTTATATGCATGCAAGTCTAATGGCTGCTAAAATCCATAAATAGTGGATTTCTCCTAATCTGAGAATTGGGTTCATGTGTTTCATTGACATACCTAATGTTTCTCCGACTTACATCTTTTCGAGGTGAATCACATGTGCCATCAGTAAGTATTAAAGTGACACGTCAGTTGAATCTGAAAAGGAAATGATGGCTGAAGCACTGCTATTAATTCCCCCATACTAACCAGCCTGCCAAGCTGTAATGGAATTTTGGCAATAGTATGTTTTGTTGTGTGACAGGTACAATCATTTCTGTTGGCTGAACCCATTCAAGAAGAGGCCAATCGAGATTCCGACACACTATTTTTTTTTAATGCTCCCTAGCTTTTGATTTTAACGGTTTAAAGATGCAGTATGAGTTTCAAACTAACTTTTCTTGTTGCTGAAACGGTCACCAACTTTAAATAATCCAAGGCATCCATTGCTGTGAACTAGTATATTTTTACATAAAAGAGATGCACATATAGGGATGCGGGTGGATTGTGATTCAACTTGCAAGTGTAGAAGTCTAAATCAGTTTTATGTTGTGGCACACCCATCAACATTAAAACCCCTAAGGACGAACGCCATTTTACAGTTTTCAAGGTCTCAACGCCCGTTATTTCGGATTCTTGACTTGCTTCGCTTTATATGTTATACTTTTGAACACTGTTACTTTCTCAAAGCGATTCTGAGATTTTTTTCCCCACATGTTTGTACTCATGTTATGGTAAATTTTGGCCTGATAAGTTTTGCGTTAATTTACAAAAACAAGAAAAATTGCCATTTTCGAATTGAAATCATCAGCGTTTTGAGGCAGATGATTTACATCTAAATAAGTTCGCTGAATAACATTTCCCAACTCTACTTTAACATTTTCATCCATTCATCTTTTTTAAATTTCCTGGTACTTATTTTGATGTGCGCGCGGCTTACAAACAAATAGAGTATCGATCTTCCTTATTGTCAGACATTTGACTATTTTGGGATAAATCGTTTTTTGAGTGAATTTCTCATATTTCGAGTCTTAAAAAACCACCTACATAATCAACCCTTTTCAACTCTGCAACGCCTCACAAGATCAAAACAGTTTTGTAGGAAGATTGTTAACCCTTTGAGATTCTCATAGTATTGAATCAAAATGGAGTACCGGAAGACCCCCCCCCCCCACAATGTGTCCGTTACTGTTTTATGGGCGCACCGCGAGGCGCATAAGGTGAAGAGGGACCTGCAGCTGCCAGATTTTTTAGTTTCCTCATTAGCCCATTTTGCAGGCTATAAAATGTTAGCTTTCTTCGTGGGTCATGTGATTGGCATTTTTTTTTTTGCGGGACGTATACATGCTTTTTTCCAAGTGTTTCCATTTGGTTGGTTCGTTTCTCCTATTGTTGAACTTTTCTAACTTTTTTTTGGAGTGAAAAGCAGCAATTCTGTACTGTATTTTTTACTACTTTTTTTTTGGTGTTCACTATAAAGCCTAACTCATGTTATCCACCATATCTTAGATATTCCTTCAAGCACTTTTGTAGTTTTTCACAGCAAGTATTTACACCAGATTTTTTATTTTTTCTTGGCTAACAACAGTACTTCTAACCAATTTTCTCAACATACTAGGAAAGATGGTGTAAAAGGAAATAGTGAGCCCTCACACAAACACCTCAAACTTTCCCTTCATACTCAACAATGGTCCTTAAATGACATTCTAAACTGTGGTGATGTTTCCTACTAAGTATGTAACTAAGAAGTTGGTCCAATGCAGGAGTACACCAACTAGCAAAATCAGAGAAAACCCATGTAAGACTATAGTCACTAGAGATTACATAACAATTATGTCCCTGTCTGATATGGAAGTCAAAAATTTTAAGTATATTCAAAGGTCCAAATTGAGATCAATCCAATGTCCATGGCCAACACTTACAACCAGGAACCAGGAAACTGGATAATATTATCTGATTGAGACCTTAAAATATTTGGTCAGTAATCCCGCTTACGATACACTCAGCCCACTAACAGGCCACTTTATTAGGTCACCCCAATTAGATACGGGTGGACCCCCTTTTGCCTTCGAACTGCCTCAATTCTTCGTGGGCACTGATTCAACAGGTGTTGTTGAAGCATTCTATAGAGATTTTTCCATTTGACATATGGCATCACACAGTTTGCCCGCAATTTTCGGCTGCCATCCCATGATGCGAAATTTTCTCCTCGTTCCACCACATCCAAAGATGCTCATATTGGATTGGAATCTGGTGACTGTGAGGCCATTTGAGTACAGGAACTCATCTGTTCCATTTCCAAGAAACCAGTCGAGTATATCATCCAGCTTTTGACATGAGGCATTATCATCCTTCCGCTGAAATTAGCCATCAATGTTGTACTTGTGGTCATAAAGGATGGACATGTGTCAAATAACAATAGCTCGATGTAAGGCTGTGGCATTGCCACGTGCTGCAATTGGTACCAAGCAAGGGCCCAAAGAGTGCCAAAGAAAATATTCCCCACACCATGACACCACTCCACATGCCAACAGTTGATCAACACGCAGGATGGATCCATAGCTTTCATTTTGTTGACGCAAATTCTGACCATACCATCCGAATTGTTGCACAGCAGAAATCGGACTTGGTCCAAACCAGGCAACGTTGTTCCAATCTTCTGACTTTGATGAAGCTTTTGAAAATTGTAGCCTCAGTCTTCCTGTTCTAGCTTAGGAATGGCAACCGTTGTGTGGTCCTTCTGCTGCTTAGCCCATCTCGTCCTCAAGTTCGACGTACTGTGGCTCATAGCTATGCTCTTTTCTGACCCTACCTTGGGTTTGAACGGTGGCAATTGAAGGAACTTTTCTGCCTTTTCTATCAGCTCGAAACCACGTCTGCCCATTGCCTCCTGCTTACCTCTGATCAACAAGGCATTTCGGCCCACAGAATGCCGCTCACTGGATGTTTTTTTTCTTTTTTCGACCATTCTCCTGCTAAACCTAGAGATGGTTGTGCGTGAAAAACCAATAAGATCGCAGTTTCCTGAACATACTCAGACAGCCCTTCTGGCAAGCACAACCATGCACGTAAAGGCCTTACAATCACCTTTTCTTTTCCCATACTGATGCTCGGTTTGAACCTCAAAGAGATTTTCTTGACCATGTCCTACATGCCTAAAGCACGAGTTGCCCCATCTTGATTGGTCTGAATTCAGAAATTAAGTGGTCATAACCGAGCAGCTTGGACAGGGTATAAACCTCATAAAGTGGCACGTGAGGTGTATGTTCAGGCTTGTTTAAAACCATTAGTCTGCCAGCAGAGATATGACACTTTACAGCTTGGTGTGCTCCTGGCCCTCTCTCAGTGAGTGTTGGAATGTCATTGCATCAATTGCAACTCAGTAGCTGGATGTGATGCTGTACGGTGATGAAACATCTAGCCCCCCCTCAGTCACAGCAGCTGCTAGACATTTGAGCTACAGTGCAGGTCAGTTGGACTGAGGGTGCTAATAATTGTAAGGACAACAAGCATGAATTTCAAGCTTGTAATGTGATAAATGACACTCTGGACCACATTTCTCAAAACCAGTGCAAACTGCTCTGTGTCCTTCATGAATCTGTCGCCCCCTGCACCTTTAACATAAGCGTGCAACACCATTCTGTGTGACACTGCAAGGTGCAAGGTACAAATGTGCAACAGAACACCCCTTTCAGTGCAGAATTTTGTGGAGCGTAGCAATGGCACTTTATAGAGATGAGCGGTATACTCGTCAGCTTGATGCTCCGTTCGAGTATTAAGGTACTCGAGACGGCTCGTTGCTCGGACGAGTATTTCCCCTGCTCGAGATCGAGCATTTAAAAAAAACACAGTGAAGAACAATGAAGAATAAATAAAACACAGTGAACACAGTGACACAGGATCATTTAATGAAAAACACAGTGAAGAACACAGTGAAGATAGATTACAGTGTTGCGCACATCTGCTCTACTTGTCGGAAGATACGCGCGGAACGGTGCGAACAAATAGTATGTGAAGAACAATATATTGTGGAAGACACCGTGAGCACACAGAGCACTGGGGCAGCGCACACGAGACATCGAGGGGCACGGGGAGAATCGAGTGGCACGGAGACCATCGAGGGCTACGGAGACAATCGAGGGGCAGCTCGAGCACGCATCGAGGGGGCACGGAGACATCGAGGGGCACGGAGACGACCGAGGGACACGGAGACGAGGCACGGAGACATCGAGGGGCACGGACGAGACACGGAACATCGGGCACGGGACAATCGGAGGGGACACGAGGGGCACGGGGATACATCGAGGGGCACGGAGACAGTCGACGGGGCACGAGACATCGAGGGCACGGAGACATCGAGACACGGAGACATCGAGGGGCACGAGACATCGAGGGCAACGGGAGAGGACGGAGTCGAGGGCCGGAGACATCGAGGGCACGTAGACCTGAGGGGCACGGAGACATCGAGGGCACGGGGAGACATCGAGGGCCACGGGAGACATCGAGGGGCACGAGACTCTCCGGAGGAACATCGAGAGGACATCGAGGGACACGGAGACATCGAGGGGCACGGAGACATCGAGGGCACGTAGCAGATCGCGTGGGCACGGGAACGAGAATCGAGGGCACGGAGACATCGAGGGGCACGGAGACATCGAGGGCCCGAACATCGAGGGCACGGGGAGACATCGAGGGGCACGGGGAGACATCGAGGGGCACGGAGAATCAGGATCGAGGGGCACGGAGACATCGGGGCACGGAGACATCGAGGGCACGGAACATCGAGGGCACGGAGACATCGAGGGGCACGGGGAGACTCGAGGGCACGGTCGAGGGCAACGGAGACCGGGCACGGAGAATGAGGCACGGAGACATCGGGGGCACGGAGACTCGAGGGACGGAGAACGAGGCAAGGGGCCTCGAGGCACGACATCGAGGGCAGGGACATGAGGACTAACATCGGGCCAGAGAATCGACTATGAGAGCGCGGTCCCGGACAACAGCTATCCCACAAGTAAGCAGATGTGCAGAACATCTGCAATCTATTCTTCACGTGTTTTCACTTAAATGATCCTGGGTCACTGTTTTTATTCTATTCTTCACTGTTCTTCACTCTTGTTAACTTGTCGGGAGATAATATACGCGCGGAACAGTGAAGAAAGATTGCAGGATGTTTTGCATAATCTCTAACTTTCAGAAAGACATTCTTTTTCAATTAATTCAACCTTTTATTCCTGAACCATGGTCCCTTTGAAATGCTCGAGGTCCTCCATTGACTTCAATGGGCTCGTTATTCGTAGACGAGCACTCGGCATCTGAAAGTTCGTCTCGAATAACGAGCACTCGAGCATTTTATGCTCGCTTCATCTCTAGCACTTTATAAATACAATTGCAAGCAGTTTGCAAACTGAACAGATGTACATGTTCAAGAGAGGCCTGGATGACTTTCTGAAGAGCAAAAATATCACGGGTTATGAGAATAAACCTTTTTGTAAGTAGTTTCTGTTGATACTGTTTTGATCACTTCTGATCAGGTTTGAAGAAGAAAAAGAGGCAATAAAAACCTCAGGCATACTGGCATGTTATTCTCAACTTGAGATAAACATTTTGTTTGTTTTTAATTGAAAAGTGGGGATTTTGTGGTGATTTAAAAATGTACATTTTTGTTTAATTTACATTTTTACTGTAGTCGCTACTCCACGCCCCAGTAGCCGCTTAAATAAATTAGCATATAAACTCATTAAAGTTTACAAAAGGATAGCCGGGACGTAAGGATTCGCCCAAAAAGGGCTATCCTTACGTCCCATTCATCCACCTACCACCCGTTCTACCTTTATAGATAGAATCGTGGTGGTAGGTCCCCTTAAAGATGAGATGAGCTGACGTTTTCTTTGCTGCCATTTTTCAGACTGTACGACCTTCTGATCACTTCTTATTCGAATTTCTATGTGTTGCGAATTGGTGAAAAAGTTGGATATTTGGGCGCTATTTTCTGTTGGTATAATTGTTTTAACAACTAAATAGATCAGGTATTTTGGGACACGGGTATACCTAACATTTATGTTTGTTTTTATTTCAATTCTAGTAAAGGTTGTTGATTTTACCCTTTTTTTTAAGTTTTTACTATTTTATTGGCCCCCTAGGGTATTTCAACCCAAGAGGGTCCGATCACTCATACCATATACTGCAACTAAATCTGTATTGAAGTATATGGTGATTTCCTGTTACTGCCTGCTTCTGGAAGATGGTATTGAGATATGGAATATGGCTTGGGAGTCTTTGGGAAACCTCTGCCTGTCATGACAATGGATCGGTCTACCTATTCTGGTAGACCAATAGAACAGAAGTGGAATAGATCCCTACTTTGTAATTGATAGGCTGCCTCGACTGTGTATGACATTAGTTGTTTTTCCTCTGTTTATTTTAACCAAAAACTATGAGTAAAAAGTAAAAGAAGAATAAAGTGGAAGGAAAATTGGTTTAATAGATATTAAAACTTTCCTCTTCCGAGTAATATATATATATTCAGTAATAGGGATAAAATTAAAGCAATGACTAAACATAATACCCAGTTATTATTCTCAGAGCCTGGAGACTGGCGATTATGCTAAGTGTCGCTATTCTGACTGTAATTCTGCATTGAAATATTTATGGCTTATATAGGATTTGTAGCACTGTATGAAAAATTATTTCTCCATGCAGTCCTAAATCACTCTGTCAATGTGTAGATGTAGGAGGAAGCACCGGTATCTGTACTCGTGTTGCACCCTGGTGCTCGGTGTCACTGGAGCACGTAATTTATGGCCATACATTTGTGCGGCTTTTGATGTTACGGTAGGTAACCCTTTAAAAGAGAGCATCTCCCAGGGAAAGGTATGTAGGTGATGGGATGGTAGCTATTTGTATTGTGCTTAAAGATGTGATGGCTCTATTTATTACAGGACTGGGTAGAGATTGCAGTACGTAGAATGAAAGGTAACAAAATAGAAGAGAATTGGGTCTAAAGAAGGTCTGTTCAGTCAATGTAAAATTAACTTGAGGATGGTGGCTTGTCGAGGGCACAGCTACCAATGTTAGGCTACATTCACACGATGTATGCCCGCTGTACCATAGTATGGGAGGCATACATCGGCGCCAAGGAGAGGATGAGTGCCGCTCACCCCCGCCCCCTCTCCATAGCAATATATGGCACAAAGCACCGTATTCCTGCGAAAGATAGACATATCTTATCTTTCTCCCGGCTACGGAATGGTAACACTCCCGTAGAGCGCTGTGTACCCATTGCTGAGAATGGGGGACGTATATACGTTGTTTATACGTCGGCCGTGTATAGGTCCCCCATATGTTAGTGTGAATGTAGCGTTAGGGTGGACATACTAGTTTAAGGAGTTTGTATCATGTTTGTATGGAGAAGGGAAGCTTTTTTCCCTTTTGAATGAGAATAGACAAGATTGATAGACCTGACCTTTAAAGGAAACCTACCATAAGGAATCCACCTATTAAGATCCGATGTTAGGTTCTTCCTAACATCTTAAACCTAATCTTACTCATATGTAAATTTTTGGCAGAGGATAGTAGGGTGTGTGGGAGCAAAGCCTACTCCACGCACCAGTAGGTCATCCTGGAAAACTTTGCATATTTTCCCAGAATCCCCCCCAGTGGCTATAAGACTACACCTACATGGTGGCCTTAATTGGCAATCTCTCCATAAGGAGAACTCTTACTTCCTGACACTAGTTGCAAGCTTCTCACTCAGCCAAACCAGTTCCCAACGTTGTACTGAGAAGACCCAATCAGGTCGAAACAGCGCTGTCTACAGTTGGGAATCTGTTCCTTGTGGAATAGATATACTGGATTGGTTTTAATCCCGCATCATGTCATAAGGCCTCTTGTAGCTCCTTACATGGTAGCTAAAAGAGGTGTGGTCTGCCTTATATCATCTTGGAAAACGTTGCATATTTTCCCAGTAGGTCCTGCTCAGTGCTAGCGGCAAAGCACATGCGAATATCCGTTTAGATCAGGTTAGGCAATAATAAAGCATTACAGAAAGATAGTTTAGAGCTTAGGACGTTAGGAGGAACCTACCGTCAGAGCTACCATAACAGGTAGAGTCCTGATGGGCAATTCTAACTATAGTATGTAGCCAATGGCATCGGAAGGCGAGAGTAAGTAAATAAGAAGAGTCATCATATTCCTTAAATTTTACTAGTTAGTGGATTAAATGCATCCTGGTCGGGAATCATTCTCCAAATATCTCAATTGTTGGTATCAAGGTTTTCAGATTGCTTTTGGAATGCTGCAGAATGAACAAGCAATATCTATCACTTTGAGGTTTTCATCCTCTTCTATACAAATCTGATACTTGTCCTCCTACAAACCATTGCTTTTTGTTGTTGTTGTTTTGACATGTGAATGGTGGTCATTAGGATGTTTTTGTGAGGACACTGCTTCCATAAGAGATGGACCACAAAGATAAGTACATGTTTATTTTTTTAAGAAGCCGCCTCCCGGTCACAACAATGGAAACAATGGTGCTCTATAAATAAATAATAATAATACTGGACATTACACATAGATGACACTGACCCGTAGGCTATTATCACCTCCTATCTGCACTGAACGTATCTAGAAAACTCTCCATAGACCTCAATGAGCCGTCTCCAGTTCATTACTGTATAATCCATGAGGATTCTGTTATATCAAAAAATGTTGTTAACAAAGCCAAGGCAAGATGGAGGATGGATCTCGTAATCATAGACAGAAAATGGCAGGAAAAAGAGATTTACAATAAAAAAGGAAAACAGATTAGAAAAAGATTGATGTGCTTCACGATCTGGTTTTAATAAGCAAAAAATATATAAATTACTGACACATAACCTTTAAGTTTGTCCAATGTCTTTGAGTTTCTTATGAAGTAAAAACTTGTTTCATTATTTAGGTGCTAAGATACATTCCAGACAGGGGAACAGGTTTATAGATCTTGGACGTGTACAAAAGTCTCTGAAGCCAACACGTTAACTTGTCTAAAGAAATTAACGACTTTACGATGAATTCATCATTCGGGATGACACACCATCCATCATGTCAGCATTAAATATCTTTCCCCTCTGTTAATCCTTGTGTGTTTCGCACTCACTACATGTTAAGGATACTTTTTCTGGATAATGTTGATAGATGATATACATATACATAAATTTTATATGTTGTATAATGTAGCATATTAACAAGTTAACCCCTTAACGACACACAAAGTAGTTTGATGGTATATGATGGTGTGGTTAGTAATGTATGGAGAAGGCTGAAGAGCTAAGCCCATTCTACAGGGCGGATGTCTGCTGTATTATACAGAAGACACCTGCTGTTAACTGCCATAATTGATGTCAGCAAGGTCAATGCTAGTTGCAGTCAAACTATTGGGTACGACTGTGGCACCTGTACAGCAGTAACCAATGGGCATGGCACATCGACGGATGCCATGACAGTTGAGAGCCTCTCAGCATCTCCTAGACCTGTTAATCTGTGACTTATATTACAGCCCTGAGGCAGACTCTGAAAAGCAGTATATTTACACGTACAGTGGGTATGGAAAGTATTCAGACACTTAACATTTTCATTCATTGTTTCATTGCAGCCATTTGGTAAGATTAAAAAAGTTCTTTTTTGAATGTACACTCTGTCCTCCATTTTGACAGAAAAAAACTAAAATTGTAGATATTTTTGCTAATTTGTTAAACAAGAAAAACATGGTCATAAGTATCCAGACCCTTTACTGTGACACTCGTATTTAAAGGAAATCTACCATTTTAAAATAGTCATTCTGACCCAAACATACCTTTACGTAGCGGTAGGTAAGCTGATGCTGGAAGTTGTCTTGTTTAGCCACAGAAATCAGGAGTTTTGCCCAAAAATGGATTTATGAAATATGCAAATGACACTTTGACGCTCCTGTGCTCCTTACACAGGGTTCTCGGTCATTAGCATAAGTATGCATGCTCCTAGCGTGCTTCAAAGTTCTCCCCCCACACTCCATGTCTTGCTCCCAAGAGCCGGCGACGTCACCAAGCATTAGCATTCCTGTTTTTTTCTGTCAAGATAAGGAGCAGAGTGTACATTAATGAGCACAAAAAAATACTTTTTTCAATCTTACCAATTAGCTGCAATGAAAAATTTAAAGCGGTCTGAATACTTTCCGCACCCAGAATATAACTATGATTAGACTTTTTAGAATCTGAATATCCTAGGGGGGGCTCAAAAAAAAAAGTCCTAGAAAAAAATTAGTGGGCCTTGTTAAAAAAATATACATATCTAAAGTAATTTCTAAACATGTTAGACATGTCCACGTCCCAAAATGCCAGGTCTATTAAAATATACAGTACTGATACTTATCCTACGGTAGGGAAAATACCTTAGTTCGCAATTTTTTTCATATAAAGGCAATAAAACAGCAGCACTGCAATGTGTATTTCATTGCCAAGAAATGTACAGAATCATAAAACACGGATGCACATTTCGTTCCCCAAACCCCTCACACTGACCTTGTGTATCACGGGGATTATTACATGATAATAATTCCTTTATCTATATAGCGCACACAGATTCCGCAGCACTGCACAGAACTTGCCACATCAGTCCCTGTCCCCAATGTACATATATGAGGAAAGAAAATTTGGTATTAAATCCATAGTATCGCGTCCTGATTATATTTCCTCCAGTAGTTCTTGACCAAATGTGCACATACAGCAGGGAATTAGGCCTACTCCTCCTCACAGAACCTCTCCAGAATCTTTCAGCCCTCAGGCTATCACAGGGCAACATTAAGTTTTTGCTCCCTCTAAAGTTTTTTAATTGCGTCCAGGTCTGAACCTTCAAATGCCTCTCAATCCTTCGTTGCCCCGGCTGTGTGTTTCAGATCACTGTCGTGCTGAAAGATCCAGCTATAACTCATCTTCAAAGCTCTTACTGAAGGAAGGAGGTTATAGGCAAAAATCTTGGCCACATCCATCCTCCACTGAATACAATGCAGTCATCCTGTCCCATTTGCAGAAAAGCAACTTATAAATATGATGTATCCACCTCCATACTGTATGGTTGGGACAGTGTTTTGGGGCTGTACTCATCCTTCTTCTTCCTCCACACAGGGAGAATGAAGTAAATACCAAAAGTTGTATTTTGGTTACCACATGACCTTCTCCCATTTTTCCTCTGGATCATCCAAATGGTCATAAGTGAACTTAAAATGGACAGGGGGACGTTGCAAGCCCTAAATGATTTTAATCCAGTACTGCATAGTGAGTTACTAACAGTCTCAATCTTTGGGAATGTGGTCCTGAGCTTTCTCCAGGTCATTGACTAGGTCCTCCCAGTTAGTTCTGGGGTTATTCCTAACCTATCTCATCCTGAGTCGGAATGTTTATTCCATTGTCTAACTATTGCGCCTTCTCACCAAGCTGCTTGCCTATTGTCCTGTCACCCTTACAAGCCTTGTGCTGGTCTACAATTTTGTCCCTGGTTTGCTTAGACAGCTCTTTGGTCTTGGTCATGGTGGAGAGGTTAGAGTATGATAGATGGAGTGTGGGGACAAGTGTCTTTTATACAGGTAACAAGATCAAACAGATGCAATTAATACAGGTAATTAGTGCAGAATAGGAGGAGCTATCGGTAATGAGTGCAGTGTAGGAGGAGCTACAAGTAATGAGTGCAGAGTAGGAGGAAATTCTTAAAGCAAATCTAACAGGTCTGAGTGAGACATTGCGGAAGATGTATTAATGTGTTGGTCTAGATAGTTCTCTGCTGCTCCAGATTATAGGTGATATACTGGTGCGATATGAGACTGGTGAGTTGTTTCTTGGCACCTCCTATGAGTCCTATTAATTGGTCTAGTTTGATGAAACACCATATTGAATTTTCTGGCGCATGGACTGAATTGTGACTGTGCTCATGTTCTGTCTGATCACGCCCCTAGTTAATGAGGACACTCCTATTTTTCGGCCAAGTCAGAAAACTTCCTTTAATAAATGTGGTGCACGGCATTGCAGGTGGAAATTACTCAGGTTTGATCGATAGACAGATTGATACATCTTAGAATTTTTACTGCTGTTGTTGGGTGATCAAATACGTATTTTATGCAATAAAATACACATTTATTATTTAAATATCACAAAGTGATTTTCTAGATTATTTTCTATATTCTGTCTCACAGTTGAAGTGACTTTGGGGCACATTTACTTAGCCGGCCGCTGGAGTTCACCGAAAGTGCTTTGTGTGTGCGGTGATTCACTAAGATCATGCGCCCGATATCCTGCAATTGTGTCACATGGAAGCCAGCGCAGCTGCTCCACAAAAAGGGTCGCGTGCGCCAAAATCCCAGCGCAGACACTTGCTAATTACCTGTCCAAGCCGTGCAATCCCAGTAAAAGTGAGAAAACTCAGTAAAAAGGCAAATCCAAGCCGTGCAATCCCAGTCCGATGAAAGTGATCAGTGCTACTCTTAGTAAATGACCCCATTGTATCAAATAGGTGTAATACGTAAAACAAAGCTAAATATATGTATTATCTCAGTGATTGGACTGGCGCAAAGAAGAAAGGCGATGTGTCATTTGTGTCAGAGTGAAAGCCGTAACAACAAAGCCTGCAAGAAAATGGCTTGGCTGATTTTTTTTTTTCTCACTTGGAAGTACAATTTGTCCTGTGGATAACAAGCCCTCACATGGCACTTAAAAAGGAAAAAAATGAAAGTTATGGTTTCCAGGATGTGGGATGATTTTTTAACAACCGGCCTGGGAACTAGCTAGATCCCACCACTATATGGGGCGTCCTGATGTCTAGGTTGCATTATGGGTAAATCTATCCATGTGTATCATCACATTTCACCCAACATACTATATCACTATTATTTTCTTAGCTGTGCAGGGCATTTGTAAATTCATAGTATTTGTGTAACTGATTAAAATGGCGCACAAAACCTACAAGAGTCTGCAGTTCTCTCTCACATCAGTGTGTAATGGACTGTATGACATATTCATGTTCTACCCAGAGCTTTTATATAGAGATCCTGTAATTTTCTTTAGGACCCGTGACTGAATTCCCACTAGTTCCTAATTTCATGCATTATATTATCCTCACATACTTACCACGCAGTAATAATCTCTCTACACACGGCAAATAGTCCTGCAAATTACTCCCAAATGCATGTTTTTTCTTCAAATCCTATAGGTATTTTAATTGAAGCCTGATGTAAAATGCTTGAAAGCGAAGCCGTCCTCATGACTTCTGAATAGTTTCCAGAGGTCACTTGTACCTGGTAACATGTCCTACCCCCCGCTTGTGAAAATCTCTCCTACACAAGCTATAAATACATATAATGCTGGATTTATTCATGATGATTGGAGGGATTTTTAATATTCCCATTTATTATATAGTGTAATAACCCCTTTTCTGATATTTGATACGCCCAGATTTCAGACATGATGGAAGGTCACTATAGGTAGTCTTTATTCTCTCTCTGTGCTTTGTAGATATGACCAATGTGATCATCTCCAGCACATCATGACAGCAATAAGCCCACGGTGCCATAAATTGAAGCTTTATTCTGCTGACAGCTCCTGCAAAGTAACTGTGGAGAGTAGAGGTCACCAGCTGCTCCGTAGGCTCCTGGTCATTATTTCCCAGGTCAGGAGAATACTTGTACCGGAGGGGGGTCGATCACAATCACAGGTATCTAAATCCACTTGGACATGTACTCACAATGTGTCAGTGACCCCTATATATAATGCCGCCACACTGTACACTGGAGTCCTGACATAGACCTGTGTAGCTTCACACAGAGCACAGGGCAGGTGAGTGGTGCACAGCAGAGCTGGATGGATTCCATATGGCGCCATCATGTTCTCATCTGGAAATAATCCTGATGTAACCATGGGGCAGCACAGTCGCTCACTGGTTAATACCGTTGTCTTGCAACCGTCCTGGGGTGAAATGCAGTGAAGAATAACAACTAAGGGAGTATGGGAACTCAAATAGGATTACTTAACAACTTGCTGATGAGTGTGTTTTAGGGGTTGTTGCCATTTTTAAGTCATTGGGTTTTATTTATTTCTCTTAATATTACTACATGAAAATATGTTTTATTCCTGGAACAAGTCATAGACCCACGTTTATCAAAAACAGTGCAGTCTGTATTATGTGCAGTTTGCCTGTGGAGTGTGCAGGGGTGCCAGATTCATGAATATTTGTGCATGGTCATCATTAATCTGGCGCCCCCTGCACTGCTCCAGCAGAATGTATCATTTTTTTTATGGTGCACTCAGTTTGATGCTGCAGAATTGTGATGAACGTTCCAACTAAGCAGCCCTTTTGGAGCACATTTTTTCTGTCTTGTTGGACGCACAGCAGCCGTGACACAAAACTGGAGCAGACGCTTTATAAGTACATGTACAAGCAGTTTGCATGTTCTTTCTAGTGCAAAATCAGACAGGAAACTGGCGCAAACACTTTAATATATGTGGGCCAATGTGTTTTTTTCCTCTCCTGCTTCTGAATGTCATATTTTTTTATTATTCTGTTTACAACTATGAATGACGGATCCTTAGTGGCACCAAGAAACATTTTGTGATGCTAATGCAACATCCCTGCCAATGTAAAGGCAAGGGGGTAGTTGCGAATAGGGCCCTCTCTCTGTCTTTCCCCAGCAGGTGAGTCTGCGGAACTCACCTAAGGAATAGTGCAGTAAGTCTAAGGTAATTAGCAGCTGTAGATTCTGCCTGAACAGGCAATGGTTAATTGGGTGTGAGTTTCCACCAATTGTGTTTCACCATGTACACTGGAGTGTGATTGGAGAGTTATCTATCACCTGACTAGGTTAATAGAAACCCCTGAACAGGGAGGAGTCTCAAGTCTTACCACAGAGGTCTCTTTCAAGCAAGTTCTCTTAGGTCCTAGCTCTCTCTAGAGAGCAGATCATCTTGCCAGCATACAGAGTGAAGAGAGAGACAGTGTCAGTCTACTATGAGTGCTGACACTTAGCTAATCCCTGGACAAGAGTCAGAAGACTCAAAGCTGCAGCTTCCACAACTGGATACAGCTCCATCCCAGCCTGCATCTACTATCAAGCTGGTGAACCATTCCTGAGGACCACTCTCCATGACCACTGCAGTACCAGTTATGCTGTGAGATTGTTTGAGGCCTGTTTCCTGCTGTTGTTCAATAAAGAACCATGAGTTATTTTTCACAATGTTGCCTCCTTCTGATCCCTGGATACGGCTGTCACCACCACAGGCTCTCCATCCATTACCCAGGGACTAATTCTACAGATACCTAGAGGTTGCCCCAGGAAGAACCAGTACATCAACCTCTCCCTCCATATTTCTTGCACACACCACCTTCTGGAGACCTGCCAGGGTGTAGGACAGCCCTTAGGTCCCCATACCAAGCACTGTGACATCAGGGTGCCCAAGGCCGCAATAGCCAGCCACTCCGGTATTCTGGGCCCCGGCTGCCTCCAGGCCCCAAGAAAAGGCTAGGCCCCGGTGGGGGATGTTGCACTAACATGATAAAGATAATTTTTCTGCTCAATAAACTTTTATTGAAATTAGCAAATTACAAGGTTCAAAATAACATCGGTGAATCATGTGCAAATTACATCAGCATGCATATCTTAGTGTATATAAGACAAATGTCATACATCTAATGGTACAACTAAGAAGAATATGAATAGCCGCTTCATGTAAAAAAGAAAAAATAGTATTAGTGCCGTAATAGAGGCCATCTCTATATGAAGATGCATACGAAAGATGTTGTGGTGCAGATTCCCACAAGGAAGAGGGGGTAAAACTGTGGTGCACATGAGGTAGTAAGAACAGAACCACTCCCTCCACACAGGTCAGCACAGGAGGTGAAGTGACGGCACTCAGGGAAGTGCTACAGCTGGTGGAAGGTAAAAGGGCAAATATCTATACTCAAGGTATAGTTCTGGGGTCTTAACACGACTATGAACCCATATGGAAGGCTAGAGATTTCCTCATCTCTGCAGGGACCCCCTTTAAGCATGGCACGCTGGTTAAAGAGCTCATGGATGCTCTCTTCCTTCCACAAGAGGCGGGGATAATAAAAGTAAAAGCACACATGGCCCGAGGGTCATCAGAAGTGAAGGGAGTGTGGAGAAAAGCTGGAGCCCAGATGCCGATGGGACCTGGATGCTTTGAGAGAGGGTGTGCCTGCCCAGAGCCCTGCACCCGACAGCAAGTCAAGTAGCCCACGGACACACACAGACACATCCGAAATGGCCATGCTAGTGTTCATAAACCGCAAGTGGTTTGCCCGGGCGTTACTACCCCTGTCACTAGGCTAATGAAAGCCTTTATAGTCTGCCCGCCACAGCCTGGGTAAGAGACCCCACAGAAGGTGACACCCAACCCGCTGTATCCCTTCCAGAGACTGTAGATGGATTTTATCCAGCTACCAAAAAGTGGTACGTAGGAATACGTGCTTGTGTGCATTGATCTCTTTCCAGGGTGGCCAGAAGCTTTTTCCATGACCCAGGCTACTGCCAGAGCTGCAGCCAAGAAGTTGGTGAGTGAGATTTTAGACTCCCAGAGACCATAGGGTCAGGTCGCAGAATCCATTTCACTGGACAGGTAAAGACTCAAACCTTGTCCCTTCTGGGTGTAGAACAGGCCCTGCCCACCCCTTACCTTTTCCAAGTTAGTGGTGGGATTGAGAGACAAAACGGCACTCTTAAGTTAGAGATCCGGAAGGCCATAAAAAAAAAAGGGAAACCATGGGCCGAGTGCCTTCCTGCTGCCCACTATTCAGTTAGGACCACCCTTAACAGAAAGATGGGATTGCCCCCTTTGAAGTACTTTTTGGCTGTATACCCAGACTAGGCCCCTACTTCCCACAGACCCTATAGCTGATGGCAGAGACCTCAGGATGCATAACCTGAAGCCTGGAGGCTACTTGGTGGTAAAGAGACACACCAGAGAGAGAGTCTGGAGCCTTGCTACGACAGTCCTTTCCAAGTCCTGCTGACCAGTGCCACGTCTATGAAGCTACTTTCTATTGCAAACTTACTTATTCTTCTTGCTAGCTGGTCTCTTCTGACTGACTGTATGCTCAAGGACACCCCAACCATGACTATCACTGTATCTATAGGGCTGACCAGAATGCCCCCAGGGTAGGAGACTTTACCTACGGATGGTGCAACAAGACAATGACCTTCTTTAACATTGACAGCACAGGTAATCCTGTATTAGCAGTGTCTGATGTGTACAGGATTTGTGGGGATACAAGAGTCAGGTCGAGCCTGCCTAGAGACTGGGAGGGGGAATGTGCTGTGATAAAACTTGTGCATTCCTTCCTCGTGATCCCCAAGGATGTTTGATCGGACACATAAAGTAAAGGTAGAGAATCCCAAAGGATTCTGAAGGTCTGAGAGAGAACTGCCTAGATGACAACGTTTATATAGATACAGTGGGAGCACCAAGGGGGGTCCCAGTTGAGTACAAGCCCACAATTAGATATGGGCAGGTCTAGAGTCCATTATTCCCCAGATAGCTTTGAGCAAAGATATTGATTGGGCTAACTGTTTTTATTGTAATCAACAGAGATTTGTGAATTATATCTGAGATGCTTTCCAGGACCGCATGGCTCTGGACATCACCCTTGCTGAGAAGGGAGGAGTCTGTAAGATGGTGGGAGTGGCTTATTGCATGTGCATCCCGGATGACATCGCCCCCTATGGATCCATTAAAAAAATTAAAGGACTGTGTGAGGAAGGAAGGAAGGACCTTGAAAAAATTGAAGGACTGTATAGGGAACTCAAGAGAAACTCTGGAGTGGACACTTTGTCCTTTACTTTGTGGTTGGGAGATTGGAAGGGTTTCCTTTAAGTGGGAGTGATATTGGGGATTGTGATTTTGCTCTTGTCACTCAGTGCGTGTTGTGTGGCCCTCCTTATCAAGTCCACCATGTCCTAGATGGCCGCCCAGGCAGTAAGAACCACGACAGGAGAAGTGCCCGGAGTGGAGGATGATGCTGCCTGTTGGAGAACCAGTCTGTGTACAAACCTATAAACGTGATTGAGTGTGCAGACATTTAACCCTATAGCGACTAGCCTCTGGGGCATCTGGTGAAGCCATAAAAGTCCAGCAGGTGAGGGTTTAGCCCACCTGTAGGTACCTGGAGTTTGAGGAGGTTGCTTTAAGAGGTTGTGGGTCAGCAGTCTCAAACAAGGGGGGAATTGTTAGTGATATATTCCTCTACAGCGGCCATCTTGGAGCAAGAGAACCAAAAAGCTTCCATTTTAAGTATTAGCCTGGGGTCATGCCGGGGGTCAAGCACTGTCCTGCTAAGGTCATGATTCAAACTTCATTTTTATGTAACCTGTTTGCTCGCCTGCCAGCTAATTCCCTTAACATTTAATGAGAAGCCAGTCTGTCCTTCACTATTGTTATATATTTTGGCTCTAGCACATGCTTATCTGCTGTTTTGACTTGCCTCAGTCTTCTTCTCAGGGAAATCAGTATAAACAAGGTCCCTGAGAACCGAGCACAATTTATTAACCTTTTGTTAGAAAGTATTAGAGGGGCGGTTGTAGTACATTTATACCTTGAGAAAGACCAGTGGGTTGAAACGCGCTTTGGGGGCTAATAACGCCAGGTAATATGTTCCACATGGCTATCTTCTTGCAATAGATTGACTACTAATTGATGTAATATTGCTATATACTGTTACTTGACCATCCCAGCTTATTTTTGTTTACACTTGCAAGTCGATGTTTACATGCATTTTGCACTTTATGGACAGTTTATGGTGTAACGCTTATGATGATATGTCTGTTTACTGAACTACCTGTTCCCTGTGGACTCACCTCCTGTGCGGTTTCACTTTTATATCTCACCTGCAATACTTTTTTACTTGTATTTTAACTTGTGAATTCAATAAAGGTTATTCTTTTACATCACGACTATAGTGTATGTCGCTCCCTCTGTTTAGGTGGATAGGTTCATACATTTATACTAAGCCTATAGCATCTAAGAATCTTATCTCCTTTTTCACGCCCTCTGCAAGCTTTTTTCTGTTTTGAAATACACGACTGTGGTTTTGAAATAAACAGTGTGATCTGAGTGCAGCTGAAGACCGTGTCTGTGTCTTGGGTTTGTTCTCTCCTCCTGGTACCGGGAGCCATGAAAGAGTTAATTTGAAAGTCACCTTGCAATAGGGGGTTTGAGCCCCAGATAAAAATCTCTAACATTGACATTGTGACATTTTACTTTGTAAACTTGTGGCAACTTATTCTCCATTTTTTTGGAAACCAAACAAGCTATAGCTTTAGGCATGGATGAAACCTAGTCTTGAGTTTGTGAGATCAAGAGAAGGTTGAATTATTCAATGAGAAATTCACCCCTATCCTAAATCACCTGGTCTTCTAGTTGGGACTATGTGAACTCTTCCCACTATGCAGCCCCTTTTCTTTCCCTCTAGGTCCCATTGCTATAGCTGGCCCACTTGCCCAGGACTACCCACCACTTTATAATTGTTTTGAGCTTGTTTCTTATTTGGTTGTGTGCTGATTTTTCCTATGGACTCCTCTGACCCTTGAGCATAACCTGATTCGAAAGTATTACGTGTCTTTAGGTACTTTATTCCCCATTTACCGCTGCATTCATTGGGGCACATTTATTTACCTCATCACAAAAAGTTCACAGAAAGAATCAGTCCGATCGCCCCACGGCATGCCCCCCAAACTTTGTTGCATGGAAGCCGGCGCAGCTACGCCAATATTCGATTGCCATTTTCGCTTTGAAGACAGGGCACAGTCCAAAAAAATTGGGTCCCAAAGCCTAAGCAAATGTGCCCCATTGTCTTCTTTGGTGCTCAACTGCACCACCTGTTTTCCCTTTGAACTATAAAAAATAGTTTACTTAGTCAAAAATGTTAACATTTAACAGACCTGTGTTATCTAATAGCTAAAACATGGACTGAAAGACATAAAAATGAGATTTGAAAAGTAAACAGTGCGGTCCGGAAATCCATATTTGGCCACAGGTTCAGGTAACATTTTTCTGACAAATATCCAGACTTACATAACTTGGTAATGTTTGGAGCTTTAGTAGATAAAACATATACCTGACAAATCCCCCTGCCAGCTACATGATGTTGTTCTCGTTATCCTACTCCAAGTCTACATAACTTTTCCAGTTTCAATTAACTATACTTCATGTAGGGAACAAATAGCAGATGTTTCTTGTTCATAGTTGGTGAAAGCAACTGAATGTAAACTGCTCTATCGTCAAAGACAATGTAGAAAAGTGGTCACGTCTAAGTGGTGATGCCAGCTGTACAGCATTACTGGACTCTCAGTTAATTAGAAATAGTGCAGAGCAGATGACAACTAGTATCTGGGTGGTGTTTCTTATAGATGTTTTTGTTTGTGTTAAAAAAAGCATCAAAAATTAAATAAAAATCTATATTTTTCACCACTGGTAATTCGTGGCGTGCACGTGTGTGACATCACACAGAGTAATCAGAGCTGTGTGATATAATGGGGCAGATTTACTTACCCGGTCCATTCGCGATCCAACGGCGCGTTCTCTGCGGTGGATTCGGGTCCGGCCGGGGTTTATTAAGGTCGTTCCTCCGCCGTCCACCAGGTGGTGCTGCTGCGCTGAAAAACATCGGAACGCACTGGAGTTCACCGGCTCGGGCTGAGTGAAGGTAAGTGCAAGCTCCGCGGCGGTTTTTCCGAATCCGTCGGGTTTCCGTTCGGCCACGCCCCCCCAATTTCCGTCGCGTGCATGCCAGCGCCGATGCGCCACAATACGATCGTGTGCGCCAAAATCCCGGGGCAATTTAGGGGAAATCGGTGCAAATCGGAAATATTCGGGTAACACATCGGGAAAATGCAAATCGGGCCCTTAGTAAATGACCCCCAATGGGTCCAATTTATCAAGTGTCCGAAAGTCAGAATATTTCTAATTGCCCATGGCAACCAATCACAGCTCAGCTTTCATTTTACCAGTGCTCATGAATATTTTAAAGGGGAGCTGTTATTGGTTGCAATGGGCAACTATAAATATTCTGACTTTCAGACACTTGATAAATCTGCCCCAATGAGTCTGTGGTCACCTGACCGGGGATATACATGCCACCAAACTTTTGGCAGATAGAAAAAGGGACAAAAACAACGTTGTGCCATAGATCATACCCATTGCCTTACCCTCATGCATAGTGTACTATTAACCTTATTGTCTCTCCACATAGTCTAATACCCCCTTATTATGGCCAACTGTCCTATGGATCCAAATAATATGCCCTATTCCTTTTACCCCCCTTGCTGAGGCCCCACAAACATATATTGCTCTAGCTGTCTGTACTCCAGCCCACTCCTCCTCATATTGTGGCCTCCTATCCTCAACCCACCTCATATTGTAGCCTCCTGTCCTCCACCTCCCTTATATTGTGGCCTTCTGTCCTTCACCCTCTTCATACTGTGGCCCCCTGTCCCCCATCTCCCTCATATAATGGCCTCCTGTCCTCCATCCCCCCTCATATTGTTGCCTCCTGTCCTCCATCCCCCCTCATCTTGTGGCCTCCTGTCCTCCATCCCCCCTCATCTTGTGGCCTCCTGTCCTCCATTCCCCTCATATTGTGGCCTCCTGTCCTCCATCCCCCCTCATATTGTGGCCTCCTGTCCTCCATTCCCCTCATGTTGTGGCCTCCTGTCCTCCACCACGCTCATATTAAAACCCCTTTTCCTCCATCCTATTTATAATGTTGTTACCTGTCCTCTATCCCCAGTATATTTTGGCCTCCTGTCCTCTGTCCATTTTATATTTTGGGTCGCAATCCTCCATCCCTTTTTATATTGTGACCTCTTCTCCTATAACGGTCAATAATCCATCAGTATTGCTAAAGCCAAAAACAAACAGGAGTTGATCCAGAATAGAGATGAGCAGCAAATGGGATAGTTGCATGTCCTCTGTAATCTGTATCCACTCCTGCTTTTGGCAATCAATCCTGAAGCTTTTCATCCTTCTGGCAGATGAAATGAAGGGGAAAACCAAACAGTGGCACCGTCATAGAGTGGTGGAGGGTGAAAACAGCATAATGGAAATCACAGGGTGTTCCAGGGAGACATCGGTCAGTTGGCAGCAGCATGAGTAGCACAATGATAAGAGTGTGGAGGTGGCGGCAGCAGAAGCATACAGGTGGCAGCAACATGGAAAGCCACAGAGTGGCACAATGATATAGTGCGGAGGTGGCATCACTAGCAGCAGGAGCCCACAGGGTGGCACAATGATAGAGTCTGGAGGTGGCGGCAGCAGGAGCCCATATTGCCAACAGCAGAGGAGGCCACGTTGTGGCACAATGACAAAGTTTTAAATGAATTAGAACTTGAAATTTTCCATTTAAATTTGAAGATTAGAGACGCCACATCCATGATACATTACAGTTTTCCTGAAAATATCAGGTCTTTGACAAAGAAGAACTCCAAAGGTGGCACCAGCAACAGCAGCAACATGAGGTCAGAGGTGTGGAGGTGGCTGCAACATGGTAGGCCACAGAGTGGCACAATGATATAGTGTGAAGGTGGCATCAGTAGCGGCAGCAGCAGGAGCCCGCAGGGTGGCACAATGATATAGTGTGAAGGAGGCATCAGTAGCAGCAGCAGCAGGAGCCTGCAGAGAGGCACAATGATATCGTGTGTTGGTGGCATCAGTAGCAGCAGCAGCAAGAGCCCACAGGGTGGCACAATGATATAGTGTGGAGGTGGCGTCAGCAGCAGCAGCAGCAGCCCGCAGGGTGGCACAATGATATAGTTTGAAGGTGGCATCAGTAGCAGCAGCAGCCTGCAGAGTGGCACCATGATATAGTGTGAAGGTGGCATCAGTAGCAGCAGCAGCAGGAGCCTGCAGAGTGGCACAATGATATAGTGTGAAGGTGGCATCAGTAGCAGCAGCAGGAGCCTGCAGATTGGCACAATGATAAAGTGTGGGGGTGGCATCTGCAGCAGAGAGGAGCCTGCAGAGTGGCACCATGATATAGTGTGGAGGTGGAAGACAATTCCAGTCCCTGGTAAAGATGGTAGGAGGCAGATGGTGCAACTGGCAGCAGATGTGTGGCATCAGGCGGGTGGCAGCATCAGAATAGTGGCTGAGGCAGGTAGTTAGAACCCCGACTCATTTCTCAATGTTAGGAGGAGGCGTCATGGCTGATCTAATCTCATGCATTAGGCATTGGTGAGTTGAAATCCTGGCCGATCCAAGTCTGATTCATCTTGACAGAGGTCAGCCTTTCCACAATACGGGTGGACAAGCGGGTTCTCTTTGGGGTAACGATGGCCCCACCGCACTGAACACCCACCCTGATGCCACACTACTGGCCAGGCAGGACAGCTTCTCTACTGCAAACTCCGCAAGTAGCGGCCACGCATCAAGTTTGGCTGCCCAGTAGTCCATGGGATCCTCTACCTGAGGTGGTAAAGTGCTGTCCAAGTAAGTCACCACCTGCTGGTGCAGGATCTGCTCCATGTCCTGCTGCTCTGGTGGCGGATACCCTCCTCACTAGGCGGGTGAAGGAAGATCAATATGGAATCCAGACTTAAGCTACTGCTGATGGAGCTGCTACTGCTCCTACACCATGCATCATCAAAAAATCATTAATGGCTTTTCTCTGTTCATACAGGCGGTCTAACATATGGAGGCTGGAATTCCAACGGGTGGAAACATCGCATATCAGACTATGTTGGGGTAGACCGTTCTGATGCTGCAACTCGAGGAGGGTGTGCTTGGTTTTTTAAGAATGGCTGAAGTGTGTGCACAGTGTCCTGGGCATTTTTAGAATGTCTTGCAGATGGGTGGAAGACTTCAGGAACTTGTTGACTACCAGATTGAACAGGTGCACCATGCAGGGCTCATGGACCATCCCTCCTCGGTGCAGCGCGGACACCATGTTCCTCCCATTGTCTGTCAGCATGGTTCCGATTTTTAGTTGTCGCGCAGAAAGCCACACATTGATTTCTTGTTGAATGATGCGGAGCAGTTCCTCCCCTGTGTGACTTTGTTTGCCCAGGCAACCCAGGTGTAGAACTGCATGACACCGCTGTGCCCTGCACATGTGGTATGATGGAGCAGCACTTGTGGAGGCTGAGGTGGTGGTGGAGAAGGAGGAGGTGGACACTGGCGCAGGAGCAGCAATTTGACAACGTGGAGGAGAAAACGCCGTCTCTTGTGGAAGTTGTTGGTGTGGCTGGGCGGGAAGCACATTCACCCAGTGGGCTGTAAAGGACATGTACAAGCCCTGGCCATAGTTATAGCTCCACACGTCCACGCTGCTGTGCACCTTGGAAGAAACTGATAAGCTTAAGGACTGGCCCACCTTCTGTTGTACATATTGGTGAAGGGCTGGCACAGCCTTTTTGGAAAAAAAAATTGCGGCTTGGAGCTCTCCACCTCGGTTCGGCACAAGCCATTAGTTCTCTGAAGGGTGCAGAATCCACAACTTGGAAAGGAAGGGACTGCAGTACCAACAACTTCGACAAGAGCACGGTCAGCTTCTGCACCTTAGGATGGCTTGACGCATTGAGTTGTCTCTTTGTAATCGCGTCGCTCAACGACTGCTGGCGCCATGCGTAGCGAGGAGCAGGAGCGTCTGGACCGGGACATGATGTCAAAGACAAACCGCTTCCTTCGGCAGATGTGCTGAAGCCTTGACTTGCTGAAACAGCATGTGCGCCACTAGCTGCTGCTGCTGCTGTTGCTGCGCCTGCAGGATGGACCACATCTGACACCCGTTTCTCCCAGGCCATTGGATGGTGACGCTGCATGTGTTGGAGCAGGGCCGTGGTGCCAAGGTTAGCTCCCTGGCCACGCCTCACTTTCTGCCCACAGATACGACATATACCCACGCTCGGCTCCTCTGGTGTCTTTACAAAACACTGCCAAACCGCCGAGGTGGTAATTTACCCGCCAACATTCTGCACTGAGCGACTACTACCACTGCTGCCTTGCTGAGCCCCTGTGCCACTGCTTACTTGGACTTGCGAGTCGGGATTTGTACCCCGCGGACGTTTGGCTACAGTCCTCACACTGCTGCCACCCTGCTGACTCATGTAGCAGTAGCAACTTACTGCCTGCACCGCTGCCTGACGCGCAAGCTGACACTCTCTTCGCCTGACGATGATGAATCCCCTGTTACACCGAGCTCCCAAGTGCGATCAGCTACATTATCATCAATTTGCGTTTCCACCTAGTAGCTCTCTGGCTGTGGGAAACGAACAGGAAAGAGGCTGGTTTAGGACAGGTGAGGGCCGCTGACCTGCTCCTGGGCCATGCCAACTAATTGTTGTATCTGAGGAACCCACAGACTCTTGGCTGGGGTTGTCAGATGTTATATTTGAGGAATTGGATGACCTTTGGGTTGTTGATCAACACACTGCCGCTAGATGACAATGGCAGTTCTGGCCTCACAGAGTCACGCGACGTTCCCTTACTGTGCATCAACCTCGGCCTGCTCCACCTGTCACCTTTCTGTCTGACATAATGGCTTATAAACTACGTTGATTTCACACGTAAATCTGGCTGTAAGCTATAGCTCCAAAAAGGTATGGCAATGTGTGTTATAATGATACCCCACAACTGAAAGTATAATTTCAGCGAAAATCACTGTATAAACTATGTGGATTTGACATGTAAATCTGGCTGTGAACTATAGCCCCAAAAAGGTATGGCAATCTGCATTATACAGATACCCCACAACTGACAGTGTAATTTCAGCGAAAATCACTGTATAAACTACGTGGATTTGACACGTAAATCTGGCTGTAAACTATAGCCCCAAAAAGGTATGGCAATGTGGGTTATACAGATACCCCACAACTGACATTGTAATTTCAGTGAAAATCACTGTATAAACTATGTGGATTTGAAATGTAAATCTGGCTGTGAACTATAGCCCCAAAAAGGTATGGCAATGTGCATTATAATAGCCTATCTCTAGTTGTGACCTTCTGCTTTGCTACCTGCTCTAATCCCGTGTTGCTTGTCCTGACTTCCTGCCTTTCCCCGACTAAGTTTCTGCTCTACGACTCCATACTTCACAAGCAAAGTCTCGCCTGTGGAGCGACCTGGTGGTATCCCGCCGCAGCACGTCCAACCCGTTTTGTGGCGGGCTCTGGTGAAAAACGGATGCCACTTAGATCCCACTCCCAGTTGTTGGCTTACGTCAACGCTTGCAGTGGTACAGTGGGTCCTCTACTCCTGACAGTAAGATTCGGCCATGGATCCCACCAACGTTCTGCTACATGAAATGGCTGATCTCACTACCATCGTGACCCAGCAGTCCCAGCAGATTGCCGCAAAAGGCCAGCAACTTGGACAACTCACCACCATCCTGCAGCAATTGTTGGCTACCCAGCACCAGTGTCCAGTACCTGCGGTACCCACCATTACTATGGCTGCATTGTCTATTGCTAAACCCAGGATGTGTCTTACCATGCCCACCAAGTATGACGGAAAGGCCAAGTTATGCAGGGGTTTCATTACCCAGAGCTCCTTGCATATCAAACTAATGCCTTCACATTTCGCCAGAGAACATGCTAAGGTGGCTTTCGTGATCAGCCTTATTTCCAGGAGAGCCTTGGCATGGGTTACACCCTCCCCCCCGGGACAGAAACAACCCAGTCACAGCTAATCTCATCGCATTCCTTGTCAAATTCCGGTCCATCTTGGAGGAACCAGCTCAGCCTTCACCCTCTGAACTTATTCCAAGGGGACTTGTCTGTCCTACTAAGTGGTTCAGTTCTGCAACCTAGCTTCTGAGCTAGCCTGGAGTGAAGAGGCCTTGGTAGACACCTTTAATAAAGGACTTTCAGGAAAGATTAAAGACCTGTCATCTTCTGTGAGTGGTCTCATCTCCCTAGCCACTCAGATTGACATTCGCTTTTCAGAGTGCCTGGAGGAACAGTTACTTAAACGGACCAGGACCCATCGACTACCTGCTGGCACCAGGCACCAGTCTTATGTGGCTCCTAAAGCCTGCATTAAGGTGAATAGTGACTATTCCTTCCTTCTTTCTTTAACAAGAGGAACCAGAAAAAGTTGTCCCCTGTCTCCTTTATTATTTGAATTGTTTATTGAACCTCTGGCAATAAAAGTTAGGGATAGCAGTGACATTAGGGGGGCAGGATTAACGGATAATGTTATATGCCGATGATATCCTTCTGTGTATGAAAGATTCAGGGACGTCAGTTCCAAAGGTTATCAAAGTGATATTAAGATATTCCGGCTTTGAGATCAATGTTCACAAATCTGTATTGGTTCTCCTTTATAATGATATGCAGATTAATTTGGAACATTTAGGCTTGAAAGTCTCTCATTCTTTTAAGTACCTGGGCCTAAAGGTCAGCCCCATAGTGGGCGACTAAAAAGCACTGAATCTGGTTTCCCTATTGACAAAATTGAAAAGTAAGGTGAATACTTGGAGCTCCCTCCCATTAAATAGAGCAGAGAGGGTGGTATTAACAAAAAGTATACTATTGCCCCAAATTATTTCTATATTAAGGATTGAGAGGGGATTTATATTTACGCCTCTGTGGGGCAATCTTAATTTGAGTTCTATAAAATGAAGGACGTTTGGTTTTGTGAAAAGAAAGGTGTTATTTCTATGGGGCAATTGGGTGTCCATGGGGAATTACCCTCGTTTCAGTATTGGGTGAATATTGGTGTTCTTGAAGATAGGGATCTATTTAGGTACTGGCAGCTTTCGCATGCCTATAGGAGTGAAAATATCAGAACTGTTTTAAGGTGGAGGGGAGTGTTAATTTCACAGCTTTATTGGATTTAGGGGGGTTTCCAAAAAATTAGCTCGAATTTATCATTATTTTTTTAGGAATATTATTGATAAAAAATTTTCTCACATTACTCAAGCCAAAAGGATAAATCAGTTGGGTCTGATCACTGATGAACAATGGGGAGATATTTCTAAGAATGTTGTTAGGAGTTCTATAAACTTAAATCACAGGTGTACACAGTTAAATATGTTATATAGGACTTATTTCTCACCACAACTTATGTTTAAGGATGGGTTAAGAGAAAACTCTAATTGTGTGAGATGTAATAAAGTAGGTGTCGATGTTCTTCATGTTCTCTGGGACTGCCTGAGGATTGGGAAATATTGGCATGAGATCTTCAAGATAATTGATGCTCGGGCCCAGTGCTCCCTAACTCGATCAGTCACTTTTGGTCTTCTGGGTTTGACCCCATTCAATATAGTCTCTAGATCCAAAAGTGAACTGGTTCTGACGGTCCTCTTTTTGGCCAGGTTGGTGTTAATTAAACAAAGGAAAGATGCAAAGGCTCCAGGGGTGAGGGAATGGCAATATATGGTTGAGAGTATTGGGTCCTATGAGTGTGCTTACAAGAAGTGCTATAGAGGGGGTAGGAGACTTAATGATATATTGGGTCAATGGAGGTGATAAGCGCTGTTTTTTTTTTCTTTTTTCTCTTTCTTTTCTTCCTTCTCCAACAGGGATCGGGTAGGAGGGTGGTAGTGGGGGGATCCTTATGTTCTCTCACTTTCAATTATGTTTTTAACATGTACTCTAAGGCCATCATCAGCTTCTTACTGACCTTGTTTTTATAGGCAACAAAGGGGTCTGGGTTGTGAGCCCCCCAATTATCAAACTGGCGTATTGCTTTGAGGGATTTGAGGCGATTGTACTTCAGCTGTACAGGTGTCTCACCACTATTTGTCCTGCTGTACAGGCGGCTGAGCTGTAGTCTGAGAGTAGAGTACCTCATGTACTCCACATTACTCTGTCTCTTGGCAGTACCCAGAATTAGCTGTTTGATGTCACCTTTCATACACTCCCACCACTCTGCCGTACCATCAAACATACACTGGGTGTTCTTCCGGTCATTATAGAAGGTGGTAAATGACTCCTTAAACTCCAGGTCCTAGAAGAGCGAGCTGTTAGCCTTCCAGTAGCCCAAACCACAGCAGTGTTCAGCTCCCTGGACACACTTACCATACAATGGTCAGAGAATTCTATGGGGGTGATATTGTACTGGGAGGTTCTCATACCCCTATTTGTGTATACCCTGTCTATGTGGGTGGCATTCCCGTCTATGTGGGTGGCATTCCCGCCCTTATGATAAGTATAGGCCATACGCAGTGCTGAATATAAGGGTCTACTAAAAGTTATTAAGCTCCTGTGACTACTAGAGCAATCTAAGTTACAGGAGACGCTATTAAAGTCACTACACATCATAAACACTTTAGATGTAAAGCAATATGGCTTGATACTCTGAAACAACTCCCTTCTATCCTTCATAGTCTGAGGAACAAAAATATATTTACAACTCTATAATGTACAGTGTCTAAGGTTAAGTCCAGCATTAGGCAGCGGCCGGGGCAGATCTCCAGTACTCGCTCCACCTGAATGTCCATGTCAGTGAAGAGAACTCTTACTCTTCAGGTAAGTCCCCCCTACTCCTGTTCCATTGCCCGCTCCCTGTTCAGTAAATGCTGGAAACTTTACTAACAAGTAACATCCCCACAGGCAGCTCACTGACACGGTGTGACTAACTACAGGTGGCATCTAGTACCTTATGGATGACAATCTCTTCCATCAGTAGGACTTTATTCCCGGTTCTCTAATCCATGACGTATCACAGGTAAATTCACGGCCAGATAGCTTCAGCTCCGTGTAGCACATCTCCACCTGGCGTCCCTAAAAATACCACAGTCACTTACAGTATAAAGTCTCCTGCATAACAACACTGGGCTCCTAAAATTTATATACCCCTCATAACACAAGTGACCACACACTCCCCCATATAAAACATCCCTTCCTTATTATATATATATTCTACTGGAATTATAGCATGTACAGCACCAATCAATATACAACACCCCTAATTTATTAATACAGACCCTCCCCCCAGCATTTGGTTTACATGATGCAAAGTAATCTATTGTATCTTGTAACTAGTATATTCCACCCTGTTATTATGTTACACATGGAGGCCCGTACGCAGATTTTGAGTGGATTTGGGATGCCCCAGAGTCTCTTAAAGAGATAGTAAACCGCTAGTGAATCTCAGAACTGTGTATAGAGAGAAAGTGCCTTGCTGTACTAACAATAACCATAAATATACAGCAACAGTTAGATGCCATTAGTGGGTCTCTCCTGCTATTAACCCATGCAGAAGTGGTGTCAGTGGCCAAACAAGCCAAGGTGCCAGAAGACAGAATTAATCAAGCCCGCACCCGCAGACATCTAATCACAGACATTAATAGGGCCCTAGATGAAGTTGAGGAGAGTGAAGAATCAGAGACTGTGATTGTGTTCTTGCAAAGACTAGCCCAATTTATTGCAAGCCTGGGAACCAGTAAGAGGAAAGAGAAAGACTGTTGTATACTAATCTCAATTCATCAGATAAATTTGGGAGACCAGAAAGGATACCATGGTGAAGAAATTACTGAAGCAGTAGTGAAAACCATCAGTCCAGGACTGCACCTCAGAAATATGCTGGAAATGAAAAATAATCTGACTTTACCCCAACTCAGAACTATCTTAAAGGGGCATTACAAAGAAGAAAGCACATCTGACCTTTACCATAAACTGATCAATATCTCTCAAAACATCAGAGCATCCCCTCAATGCTTCTTGTTCAGAGCTATTGTGCTTAGAGATGCTTTTGTTTGCATCCAGAGATGATGAAGCAGAAGAAAGATTTCATCCAGGTTTAATCCAGAAGAAGGTTCTCAGATCTGTTTGGACAGGTTTATTAAGTGAAAACATCAAGTTCCAGTTGAAGAGGTATCTGGAAGTTCCCCACATAACAGATGAGGAATTAATTGAGAAACTGAATGATGCTGTCAGCCTTGAATCAGCAAGAGAACAAAAGTTCTCTCTAAAACAGAAATGGTGGGTGTGCCACAAGGAGAAGTCAGAGAAACTGATCTTGTACTTAACCAAGCACCATTCACCCCCAAAACACTAGTTAAAGCGACAGTAGCACCAACTGATTGGGAAGCAGTAGTGAGCGATCTTCGAGCAGAATTGGCTGAAGTGAAAAGAGCCTTAAGAGCAGAACCAGAACAGAGATTCAGGAGAACACGTCGAGTCTTTCAACACAGACCACCCCCGGTGGACAGACCACCTACAGCTTGTGAAGCTTGCATAAACTTCAATCAAGCTAGAGACTGTTGCCATTGCCTTAAATGTGGTGAAGAAGGACATTTTTTTAAAGACTGCAGAGTACCTCGTTTCAAGCAGTTAAAAGGCAGAGGGTTGCTGGTGAGGGACATCCAGTAACCTCAACCCCAAAGAGGTCCCAAACTAATCACACAAACCATGCTATGTCTTTTGAAGCTACTCAGAACGGAGAGAGGTTGCTCCAATATTATCCATAAGTGTGTGACCATCTTCAACAACTCCAAGCAAGAAGAAACTACTCAGTCACCAGTATTTATAGTGACACTTCTTCAGGCTATGCTCCATCAGAAGAAAGCATGTCCGAAGATCAGCCTGAACTAATTGACCTGGTTGGAGAAAAATTCATGATCCAGTGCACACTAGATGGATTTCCTTTTAAAACTCTGTGGGACACAGGAGCTCAAGTCAGTATCCTGAATGAAGAGTGGAGGCGACAATACCTACCTCACACCAGACTCAGGGCAGTACAAGAACTGGTAGGGTCTGGCCCATTTAGTGGAAGAGCTGGAAATCAGACAGCAATACCTTTCTTAGGATGGGTTGAAGTTACCTTTCAATTGTGTGCCAAGCAGAACAAGAACAAAAGTTAAAGAAGCACTCTGCAAGCAAAATCACCAAGGTGACTCCTCCTAAAACAGAAATGGTGGGTGTGCCACAAGCAGAAGTCAGAGAAACTGATCTTGTGCCTTGCCAAGCACCAATCACTCCCATAACACTACTTAAAGCAACAGTAGCACCAACTGATTGGGAAGCAGTAGTGAGCGATCTTCGAGCAGAATTGGCTGAAGTGAAAAAAGCCTTAAAAGCAGAACCAGAACAGAGATTCAGGAGAACACCTTGAGTCTTTTAACACAGACCACCCCCGGTGGACAGACCACATCCAGCTTGTGAAGATTGCATAAACTCCAATCAAGCTAGAGCCCATTGCCATTGCCTTAAATGTGGTGAAGAAGAACATTTTTCAAGCAGTTAAAAGGGTTGCTGGTGAGGGACAACCAGAAACCTCAACCCCAAAGAGGTCCCAAACTAATTACACAGACCATGCTATGTCTTTTGAAGCTACTCAGAATGGAGAGAGGTTGCTCCAATATTATCCACAAGTGTGTGACCATCTTCAACAACTCCAAGCAAGAAGAAACTACTCAGTCACCAGTATTGATAGTGACACTTCTTCAGGCTATGCTCCATCAGAAGAAAGCATGTCCGAAGATCAGCCTAAACTAATTGACCTGGTTGGAGAAAAATGCATGATCCAGTGCACACTAGATGGATTTCCTTTTAAAACTCTGTGGGACACAGGAGCTCAAGTCAGTATCCTGAATGAAGAGTGGAGGCGACAATACCTACCTCACACCAGACTCAGGGCAGTACAAGAACTGGTAGGGTCTGGCCCATTTAGTGGAAGAGCTGGAAATCAGACTGTAATACCTTTCTTAGGACGGGTTGAAGCTACCTTTCAATTGTGTGCCAAGCAGAACAATTCTTGTGAACTGTCAGTACCTTTCCTGGTTACCAGTGATCAGCGAGTCGCAGAAGAACCTATTATTGGTTACAATGTAATTGCTGAAGTGGTTCACCAAACCAAGAGTCACACTCCACTAGTGGACTCAGTGTTTACATCCTTTGCATTACCCAACAGCGCAGCAGAGAGTGTGGTGCAAGCTCTCGAGAAGGCGGAAACAACCGTGTCAGTCCGAGAGGTCAAGATAGGACTACGCTCAACTACCATTCCTGCTCATACAGCGGTGAGAGTAAAGTGTGGAGTCAGAGTGGGAACAAAACCAAAGCCACAGAAGATGCTGTTTGTTCCTCAAGATCCTGCTCAGCTTCCTGAAGGAGTCATCACAGATGAGCATGAAGTGAAATTGGATCCTAGAACTCCATTGGGACATCTTGAAGCTATCAAGACTGTTTACCCAGCCAATGTGAGACCAATCCATTCACCACCTGAGAGTGCATAGAGTGCACCGTCATCTCCTAGAGTGAACACCTGTCAACAAGAGAAACAGACACCTTCCACGAGAGAACATTGGGATCCACCAGTTTCCCTAGAACATTTGGGAAATAACGTGGCCCCATATAAATATATACAGCCCCCCCACTCCCAGTATAAGAATAACGTGGCCCCATATAAACATATACAGCCCCCCCACCCCCAGTATAAGAATAACGTGGCCCCATATAAATATATAGAATCCCCCACCCCCTTTCCCATTATTTTAGTATTCGTCCCATATATATATTTAATTAAAAAGTGTATATGAAAAATAATAAAACATATACTTACCTCGAGGCAGGCTGCTCCCACGGCTCCCGTCTTCTCGCAGCTCCGCTCAGAGACACAGGTGGCGTGACGTCATCAGCCGCCGCGTGTGTCCCTGCATAGTATGGAGCGATGCCAGCAGCCTTAAAGCCGTGCATGTAAATCCCACCTGTGTCTTAAAGAGACAGGTGGGATTTATCTGGTGGGCGATTCGGGTGCCAATGCCAAAATGCCGCTCTTAAAGGGTTCCACATTCTGCTGCCTGAGGCGAGATTTTCATTGGTAGATGCCACCGGCTACTGATCCTTACACTGTTCATATTAAGAGAGCTGATCCTCAGCCGCATCACTCAGGTCCCTTTGGTGTTTTCAGCAATTTTTTCCTCCCGCTGCTGTGACCATTAGTTCCCCATCTTTTGGTGGAAATTGGGGGATCAGGTTCATCCTCCTGAAGTTCCTTATCAGAGAGCCCGGATGTTATGGCCAGCTGGTGCCTCGTCTGGTTTATCCAGTGTGCTGACTTTCCTAGAGGGATGGGCAATGGTATTCTTCCTCTTCACAGTCTGGAAGCCTTCCTCATCCACGCTGGTTCCTGCCCCAGGATCACCGGTCTCAATAGAGGTGGTGGGCAGCTGCTTGGATCCCTTGCGGACAGAGGACTTGGATGTTTACGTTGTGGTAGGAGCGGACTTTCCAGTGACTGCTGGTACCTGTGGTGCAGCCTCTACAGATGAGACATCAGTCTCGGTTGCAAAGGTTCTAGGCACTTTGCTTTTAGCACTGGATGTAATTTCTGTGATTGCTGGTACTTTTAGTGCTGCCTCCACCAATGGTACTTTACTCTTTACAGCAGGAGTTTTGGACACTTTCCGATTGGCACAATGAATCTCTTCAGTGGCTGGTGAGACTTGTGTTGCAGTAATTATAGATGATCAGTCTCTCCTGCAGGATCACTAGACTCTTGGCTGGGACCTGCACTGGTGTCACTGGTTCTTGGTTCAGCCTTTGCCTCCTCACTGGTCTCTGGAGACTCATTATTGTGTTGGGCCCGTGGACACTCACGGAATGTGTGCCCAGACTGGGAGCACAGGTTACAGACGACCTGCCGGTACATTCCTCTTTCACATGTCCCAGCTGTCCACATAAGGAGCACTCCATACGGAAACAGTTTATAGAGAGGTGTCTGCCCCCACATCTATGGCAACTAAAAAACAACAAATGCAGGAACAACAGAGGATGGCGCTTCGGGTAATATAGCCAGGTACTCCGGTATTCGAAGTAGTATACAAAGAAGTTGCTCACCTTGTGAAAATATTGAGATCATGCATATATTCCCACTCCTGGGGAAAATAGATCCTTGGTCACACCTGATAGGAAAGTGGCTTGGTGTGTAAAAATGAAGCAGCTCTCACACCTCAAACTACCCGTAACCATGAGGTTCTGATCAATAGCAACATAAAAAGTAAATAAACGTAAGAGTTATCATGGGGCACTAAATAAACACAACCACTACAGCCAATATCAAAGGAAACCTCCTATAGCAGTGATGGCGAACCTTTTAGGGACCGAGTGCCGAAACTACAAGAAAAAGCCACATATTTTTCACAAAGGGCCAAATGCCAATTTAAAGTAGCAGGTTTCAAACGCATTGGTGCCCTGAGGACACCAATACAGGAGAAAGAAGGAAAAATTCGTATTATTATTATAGTTTCCCTCTAATGTCCCCTTAACAGGATCAATCACAGGTCCAGAGAAGGGGCTACAATGATAATCAAGCTCTGTCCATACCTACTTGATTCAGCTCTTAAGTCCTGATGTGATGGCCTGGGTGCCCAAAGAGAGGGCTCGGAGTGCCACCTCTGGCACCCGTGCCGCAGGTTCGCCACCACTGTCCTATAGGATCAAAAAGCCGAAGTCCAGCAGATATAGTAATAAAACCAGTTTATTAAGATCACAAAGATCAATTAAGGACAAAACAGTAAATGGTAATATAAAAGTCCCTTTAACACGTTTTGGGTCACAGACCCTTTCTATAAAAACGGACAGGTCTGAACATCTTAACACATTGCTAGGATATCTTAAATACATGAGGAGAATATTACTTACACACCTGAATCCGATTGCGTGCGCCAAAATCCCGGGGCAATACAGGGAAAATCGCGCAAATCGGAAATATTCGGGTAACACGTCGGGAAAGCGCAAATCGGGCCCTTAGTAAATGACCCCCAATGGGCCCCAATATCAGAAAATATTCTCAAGGCTTTCGTTCAGTCCACCTGGAACTAGAATATCCAGAACATTTCCCTTTTCTTTAGATATTCAAATCTCTGTGAGGTAGCAGAATCGATGTGTTCTATAGGTGTCAAGCTAAACTCCTTCAGATTGCATTTATGATGATCTAAATAAACTGGTTTTGTTACTATCTCTGCTGGACTTCGGCTTTTTGATCCTAAAGGAGGTTTCCTTTGATATTGGCTGTAGTGGTTGTGTTTATCTAGCGCCCCACGATAACACTTACGTTTGTTTACTTTTTATGTTCCCACATCTATGGCACAGACGTGGCTGCCCACGGTAGAAGTATATCCCCCTCTCTGATTCCAGATAGAAAGAATGAGACAGATGTCTAGTAACAGCATTGTGCGCAGCAGACTGATCCTCACAGTGTAGCCTCCATTCCAGAGATCCTCCTCATCATAGATCTTGACTGGGTTGGACAGTGGGATCACCTGCAGATGTTCCCAGATCTCATTATTTTTGTTGTCATTATAGACACTCTAGAACAAGTCCAGATTGTACTGAAGTTTGAAGCTGATATTAAATACCCTGCTCGAGGGAAAATGGATCAGTGCATAGGTCTCAGACACATCAAACCCCATACTGCCCCCTATGTACAAGAATATAACTACTATAATACTGCTCCCTATGTACAAGAATATAACTACTATAATACTGCTCCCTATGTACAAGAATATAACTACTATAATACTGTTCCCTATGTACAGGAATATAACTATTATAATACTGCCCCCTATGTACAAGAATATAACTACTATAATACTGCCCCCTATGTACAAAAATATATCTACTATAATACTGCCCCCTATGTACAGGAATATAACTACAATAATACTACCCCCTATGTACAAGAATATAACTACTATAATGCTGCCTCCTATGTACAAGAATATAACTACTATAATACTGCCTCCCCCATGTACAGGAATATAACTACTATAATACAGCCCCCTATGTACAAGAATATAACTACTATAATACTGCCCCGTATGTACAAGAATATAACTACTATAATACTGCCTCCCCCATGTACAGGAATATAACTACTATATTACAGCCTTCTATGTACAAGAATATAACTACTATAATACTGCCCCCTATGTACAAGAATATAACTACTATAATCCTGCCCCCTTGCTGAGAGGTTGTGTGCAGTGTGAGCTCCTGAGGTCTCCTCATGTCTGGAGCTAGCCCAGGGCGGGGCCACCCTGGGTGGGGAAGTTCCCCATGCAAGGCCCAGGCTTCCAGGCCTTCTCTGGGAACTAATTCCCAGCCACCAAAACCTATGGATGAAAATCCTAAAGTTTCCAGTGCAGTGAGTTCTGTGCAGAGTGTCAGCAGTACCGGTGTCAGAGTTTGTGAAGAGAAGAACATGAATGCAGTAAAGAAAGCAGCAGTAGCAGCAGTAAGTACTTCTATGGTGAATCCATCTGCCAGTGTGAGTGTGAAGCAGGAACCTGTGAGTGAGAGCAGAGTGTTGGGATATCCGCTGGGGAAAGGTGTGCAGGAGCAGAGGCAGCCTCCATTACAGGCCTCAGCTGTGCCCTCTACACCTCCATCATCCAGGCACAGGAGAACATCTCTAGAGCGCCAGACTATCCTGGAGAACCTGCAGAAGCCTGTCCTGATCCGGACTGAGAGAACCAGGTCTGGGAGTGGAGGGAACAGGACTGTAAGATCTGTGGAGGCCGAGGTGAGACCAGCAGGGAGGCCTCAAGCTGCTACCAGCGCTGTCACTGGCAGGAAAGTGGGACCCAGTCCCCAACATGGACATTGTACCCCCCCAGTAGTGACAGCCGCAGCGTGCCAGAGCCCACCAGCGCCACAGAGGCCCGGACCCAGCAGAGTACAGCATGCAGCACTTCCCTATGTAGCGGCTGAGCGTGCACCTGAGCTCCAGCTGGCTGACCGGATCCCAGCACTTGTAAAAACACTGGAGAAACTAAAGGAGCAAAAACTGCTGCTACAGAAAAAAATAGACTGTGCATATAAAATGAAAAACGCAAACCCTGAACGACACGAGCTGCTCGACAAAAAACTGGCTACACTTGCTAAAGACCTTGCTGATAACGTCAACAAGACTGAGGCCGTACTGGAGCAGATGGAACCCTTGGCTGAGAGGTACAGGAACCAGGAGCGATTCCAGGCTCAAAAACATCATGGAGGATCATCATGCTCTGTACCGGAGACCTGCGATAATGGCGTCCAGCAGACCAATGGAAAACCTGTACTGCAGCCGGCGACCTTCCCCTATAAGGAAGGAGAACTATACAGGAAAGACTTTTGCAGGAATCAGCAGCCACTTACAGAGGCACCACAAGTCCCAGCAACCTGCAATCTGCAGAAGGATCACAGCCGTCCCTCTGATGTTAGAGCAGAGCAAACACCACATGTCCCAGCATTCAGCGTGCAACGTGGATATCTGCCTGATGGTAGCGGAGAACAAGCACCACAAGTCCCAGGTGACGGCTCACTGCAGCAGGACTGTGCACCTGATCCTGAAGGTAACACTGTGGCATCTGAGCAGGATCATCAGGACTCTGCTGGGACTGATGGTACTGACATTGATGGGACTTCAGTGCCTGATACTGCTCATACATCAGTGTCTAATGCCTTTGCCTCTATTGTCTGTGTTACTGCCGCCCCCATTGTGTGTGATACTGCTGCCCCCAATGTGTGTGATACTGCTGCCCCTAATGTCTGTGATACTGCTGCCCCTATCATCTGTGATACTGCTGATGCATCTGTATCTCCTCCTGATAATAATGTTGATAACATTGTGTGTGATAATGTTCCAACAGGGGAAGCGCAGTCTGTGTGGGATGTTGCCATAGAGCAGGCGGAGCAGAGTATGGAGGCTGATGGTGGGGAGGGGGTATTACAGTCTGATGCTCAGGACTTCCCCCCTCTAGTTGCTGAGGTAGCAGACCCTCAGAGTGCAGGAGCCCAGCAGCCCCCGCAGCGCCCCCAGACACAGCAGGGTACGGGCCCTCACCAGTCTTCTTCTGGCAACGCCTGGAGCCGGGGTGCACCATCTTTTTCGTCCGGCTCACATTACACCGGTCAGGCGTTTAAGAGGAGGAATGTGGTGAGATTTAGGCACAGAGGGGCCAAGGAGGACCTACCTGACAGGCGGTTTGTGGTCAGATCACTATTGTGTGACCAGATGGGTTTTTCGCCAAGTGACATTTTGGCAGTAATTAACCTCCCTGACCGCCAGGGATATGACGTGAGCTTTAAGTTGATGTGCAACCTGGACCGGTTTTGGGCCATCTTCCCCAGGTTTAGAGATGCAGAGGGGTGGAATAATTTCAGCTTCATCCCCATCTCTAAACTTGGTACAGTCACTGTCACAGTCATCTTCTGGAATGAGTCTGTTCCCCAGCAGGATATTGTCATCTGGCTCAAGAGGCACTGTGACCTCATGTCAGAGCTCACCAAGACCCGGGATGAGGACGGGATCTGGACAGGAGGGTGGAAGGTCCTGGTGAAATTAAGACAGTACAACAACATAACCCAGCATCTGCCCAACTCCTTCTTCATTGGCCGGGAGAAGGGGGTATGTTTCTACCCAGGTCAGCCCCGTAGATGCTTCAAATGTGGTAGAGTCGGTCACATCGCCAGTAATTGCTCTGTGGTCAAGTGCAGCCTGTGTGGGGATATCGGCCATGTAAGTGCGGACTGCCAAAACATCAGGTGTAACCTGTGCGGTGAGATCGGGCATGCCCACAGGGATTGTCCCAATGCCTGGCACAACATATGTAAGAGCTTCCCTGATGAAGACCTATTGGCAGGGGCAGATGACCTGGGGGAGGAGGAGGCATTGTTATTAGGGTCAGATCAGGCTACGCCAGAACCTCAGCAGGTCCTAGAGTCAAGTGATGCTATACCAACACCAGACCAGCCTCAGACCCAAACCACAGAGGGAGACATGGAAGTTGTCCAGCAGGTTGCACCACCCTCAGTGCTCATTCTCTCTCAAGCCACAACATCTGCTAATAAGAGGAGAAAAAAAGATAGGTCCACCCGGAAGCCTGAGGGTGAGTGGACCACAGTTCACAAGTCATCAAAGATCAGAGTGGACAGTGGAACAGATATGACCATGACTGTGAATAGATTCAGTGTCCTCTCAGAGTCAGACGCAGAGGAGGAGCTAGAGAAGGAATTGCAGAGGATGGTGGCAGAGTATGACGAGGACCCCGATGGTGACCCCCCCTCAAAACGGAGACCCCATAGGGTGGGACCAGAGTCTGAATCAGACATGGAGACGGGTGGTGAAGAGGAGGGATCTGATCCAGATTTATGATGATGGGGACACTCTCTCTGCTTCTTGTTATAGCTCTAATGGCGAACTTCAACCTGAAAATAATATCTAGCAATGTCAACAGCATTAGGGCAAGAAGGACAAGACATGCGGTGTATGAACATCTACATTATCTCGATGCTGATGTCTTTTTCCTACAGGAGACTCATCTTAATAGTCTTAGTTTGTTAAAAGAAGCAGAGAGAGAATGGCGCTCCGGGCCGTCCATCTGGTCACTGTCTGTGGAGCCATGTGCCGGGGTCTCCATACTGTTTAATACCCACGATGTCACCATTCACAGACTAACCGAGGTGTCGATGGGAAGATGTTTGGTGCTGGAGGTTACTATCCGAGGTAGAAGGCTCCGGCTTATCAATATCTATGGTCCACAGACAGTGACTGACAGAGTCAATCTATTTAATGAGGTGAAGCCCTATTTATTTACATCTCTCCCAGTCATCATGGCGGGTGATTTCAACGCCACTAGGACATTGAGTGACAGACCCACCGGTAGACCTCTTGCTAGGGACTCTAAGGTCTTAAATGGTATTATAACACAGTCAGGTTTATCTGATGTCTTTTTGCAGGGTGGTAGGAAACCCAAATTTACCTACTCCTGTGCTGGGAGGTATAGCAGAATAGACCTGGCGCTGGTGAGTCCCACGGAGGTCATTGGGGATAGAAGTGAGAAGTCTGTCCCATACTCGGATCACCTGGCCCTATACTTCTATTTGGGTAATACGGAACGTCCAGATATAGGAAGAGGCTTGTGGAGACTAAATTCTGCCCTATTAGAAGAGGTTTTTGTCCAGGAGCAAGTCCACTCTCTTATACAGGGTGAATTGGAGAGAGTGGATTTCTATAACCACATATCTGGCTGGTGGGAGGACGTCAAGGAGGAGATCCGGTCCCTCTTACAGAGACTGTCAGTGAAGAAGGGTAAGAGTAAGTACAGCCAGTATCTCAAGCTGCGGAAAGAATTGGAGTCACTGTATTCGGCGGGTGGGGATGAAAAACAAAAGATTGACCGACTGAAATCTGAAATAAAGCAGTATCAGTACAGCCGCTACGCGTCCCTGGTTGTGGAGCGTGACTATGGAAACGTAGTCACGCCAGATCCATATGAGAGTTGCCGGGAACGTGTGGCTAAGAAATCGATCACAGGTCTCACTGACTCCCAGGGAGTTTTACAGGAATCTCGGGAGGGTATCCTGGGGGTGGTGAGATCCTACTATGCTGAGTTATTTCAGAGGAAGGTTTTGGATAAAGAGAAAATGGCTCAATTCTTGGAGGCAACTCCAGGTCCTGACACTAAAGATTTGGACTTTTCTCCTTTGACAGCAGGAATAACAGAGGAGGAGGTTAAAGAGGCCATTGATAAGTTACATCTGAAGAAGGCACCAGGTCCTGATGGAATAACATGTGAATTCTATAAGAAATTTAGAGACCTCTTAGCCCCGATCCTTGTGGATGTGTTTACTAATTGTTTAGAAAATCACCTGATGCCTCCATCCATGAGAGTGTCCTCCCTTATTCTGCTGTCCAAAGGGAAAGAGCCTAGTGACATCAAGAACTGGAGGCCGATCGCCCTCTTGAATGTCGACCGGAAGATTCTGGCAAAGATTCTGTTTTCTAGGTTAGTCTGTTTGTCCCCGGCACTGTTGGCAGGCTCTCAGTACGGCACAGTAAGAGGGCGGAACATCTCTGGAGCAGTCATCTCGATAAGAGAGATGTTTGAGAGATGTAAAGCTCTGAGGTGTGGGAGATATGTTGTAGGTCTGGACCAGGCTAAAGCCTTTGACAGGGTTGACCACGATTATCTATGGGCCACTTTGTCAAAGTACGGTATTCCGGGACAATTTATAGATTGGCTGAAAACTTTGTACAGAGAGGCGAAGAGCTTTCCTCTGATCAATGGTTGGCAGGGGGACACTTTTGAAGTAGAGGCAGGGGTGCGACAAGGCTGCCCCCTGAGTCCACTGCTGTATGTGTTTGCCATAGACTTGTTTCTGCGATCACTGCAGCGGTGCGATTTTCGGGGGGTTCCGGTCCCCCAGTGCTTGCCTTTGAAGGTAGTCGCCTACGCGGATGATGTGACTGTGGTGATATCTGAACCTCGTGAGGTGGAGATGTTGTCTGCAGCCATCAGAAGTTACTCAGAGGCCTCCGGGTCTCTGGTTAACCTTGAGAAGAGTCAAGCTTTCTGGACATTGGATACTGCTCCTGGCTTTGATCTGCCACAATTCGCCAAGGCCTCCACCCATATTAAGATCCTTGGGGTGAAATTTGGGAGGGAAGATAATGCCAAGCTAAATTGGGAAGAGAAGTTGGAAGCCGGAAATGCAAAGGTTCAGCGATGGAAGAACTGGAGGCTGACCTATAGAGAAAGGGTTACTCTGATGAAGACTTACCTGGTCCCTGTCTTCCTCTACGTCTCTGTCGTCTTTCCTTTGCCAGAATCTTTCTCCGCTAGGCTCTTTAGCCTGTTCTTCCAGCTTTTGTGGGGGAACAGGCTGAACCCAGTAAAAAGAGGGATCACCTACCTGCAGAGGAGAGAGGGTGGACTGGATATGTTAAATCCAAGGGTGTTCTTTGACTCCATGTTTCTGAAAGTTAATTTTGGTTGCCTGGACTCAAACAATGGTCTCCTGTGGGTAAGTAGTGTCAGGGACTGGATATTGCCTTTTGCAGAGTCTTGGGTGCGAGGCGGCAGTCTCAAGAGGGGCCGATGGACTCCTGGCTTCCTCCCCCAGTACCTGGAGTATGGTCTCAGGTGCATGAAAAAGTGGAGGCTAGACAAAACATTATTGGAGAGTAAGACCAGGAGGGACCTCTATACCAGTGTCTGTAGGACCTTTTATTCGTTACAGCCAGCTCTGAGGGACTGCACAACGGCCACCCTGCAGGAGAGTCTGAAGTTCCTTAATGGACCGAGGCTTCCAGCCAAATTCTTTGACATCGCCTGGTTGTCTCTGCATGGGAAGCTTTTTGTTAGAGGAAATTTAAAATTCCTGAGTCTTTCTGACCGTTTGTGCCCCTTAGGATGTCAGCAGGAGGAGACTATGGAGCACTTTACCACCGAGTGCCCGGGAGGGAGGCGGATATGGCAGGAGGTGTCCCGCAGGCTGAATATACCACGTCTACAGTCCCTTAGATACCCTGAGATCATCTATGGGGTAACACCACATATAACGGACATTGACCGGGGGACCATGTACCTCATTATCACCATCATTAAGTATTATCACTGGCACAACAGGACCCGAGTCTCCATCCACAGCGAGACCTTCCACCACGTGGCCGCAGTCACACTTATTATGTCTGAGCTCAGGTGGATCAGATCCATAGAGATTGGGAAAAGTGATGGGAATAGAAAGTTTTGGAGGAACATAAGTCTATACTGATTGATCATGTTATTTTGTTTATTTCTTTTTTCCCCTTAAACCAGTGATGGACATTTAAGTTATTATAAATGGAATTATGATTTCTTGTAAATTCTGATAAGAATGTAAAATGTATTTTGTTTGTTTTTTACTAATAAAAATTGCCCCCTATGTACACGAATATAACTACTATAATACTCCCCCCTATGTACAAGAATATAACTACTATAATACTGCCCCCTATGTACAATTATATAACTACTGTAAGACTGCCCCCTATGTACACGAATATAACTACTATAATACTGCCCCCTATGTACAATTATATAACTACTGTAAGACTGCTCCCATTCTAAATAACATACACATGTTCCAACACTAACCATCGTATATCCAACACCATATGATTTCTTTCTCTAAAGTGACGAGCCACACTTGTTTCACTTTTGTTTCTTTTATTGGTAATACCTTCCTCATCTTTTTTTGAAAAGTACTGTCTAATCATGGACTTGATCATTCAATTTTCACATGCCTACATGTCTGGCTCACCTATGCTAGCCCACAGCATATAAACAACATTTTGGCTATCACATGTACAGTAGACTGAGATCAGATTCTGTCAAATGATGATACTAATGTTAAATGGGAGACATTCAAATCCATCCTGGGTCATTATACTTCTAAATTTATTCCAATAGGTAACAAGTACAGACGGGCTAGATCACACCCCGCGTGGCTTACAGCTACAGTTAAAAGGGCAATTAATGAAAAAAAGAGGGCATTCAAAAATACAAATCTGACGGGTCACCTGAGGCTTTCAATACTTACAAAAAACTTACCAAAATCTGTAAAAGGGAAATCTCAAACATTTTTTTAAGTATATCAATGCAAAAAAAATGGGTCAGAGCAGGTTGGACCCTGACTGGAGACCAAGAGAAGGCAAAGATACTTAAAGGGATGTATGGGACCGTGGAGTAGCTGGACATGAGGCTACCCATTGCGGCTACTCCACGCCCCAGTAGCCGCTTTTCTCCTCCCACCCTGACATCTTCCGTGCGCAGCTCCTCGAATTTGTGTGCCCTCGTCCGAAAAGCAGGAGTTTGGTGCAGTGGCTGCGCAGCCGCGGGCTTCTTGGATGAGGGCGTGAAGCTACGAGGAGCTGCGCGCCAAAGATCTCGGGGTAGGAGGAGAAAAGAGGCTACTGGGGGTGGAGTAGCTGCGTCCCAGTAGCTGCTTGAAAAATTTACATATTAGGATATTAAAGATTTTAAAAACATAGCGGGGACTTGAGGATTAGCTCTAAAAAGGTAGAATCTTGGTGGTAGGTTCCCTTTAATGGGTTTTCTAGCTCAGTTTATGCGATGGAAGAAAGAACTTCTAATGTGGGTGGTGCCAGTGCGGGTCATGGATCCTGTGATATACTAGACTGACTGAATGTAAACATGATCCAATCTAAGCTCAATAAAATCAATGTGTACAAAGCTCCTTGACCAGATGGGTTACACCCCAGAGTTCTTAAAGAACTCAGTTTTGTTATTGCGGTACCGCTGTCTAAAATCTAAAAGTGACTGGCATAAGGCAAATGTTGTGCCAATATATAAAAAGGGCTGTAGAACTTACAGGCAATTACAGGCCTGTAAGCTTAACTTCCATTGTGGGGAAAATATTGGAAGGGTTTGTAAAAGACTATAAACTGGAGTATGTGACATCAAATAGTATAATAAGTGACAGCCAGCATGGGTTTACTAAGAATAGAAGTTGTCAGACTAACCTGATCTGCTTCTATGAAGAGGTGAGCAGATGCCTGGATGGAGGGGCTGCTGTGGATATTGGGTTTTTGGACTTTGCAAAGGCATTTGACACTGTACCTCATAGACGCCTGATGGGTAATATAAGGTATATATTGGTTTGGCAGGAATCATTTGCAATTGGATTGAAAACTGGCTGAAGGATCGTATCCAGAGAGTTGTGGTCAATGATCCCTACTCGGAATGGCCACCAGTTATAAGTGGTGTACCCCAGGGTTCTGTGCTTGGCCCACTACTATTTAATATATTTATTCATTATATAGAGGTAGGAATTAATAGCACCGTGTCTATTTTTGCAAATGACACACAACTGTGTAGTGTAATACAGTCTATGGAGGATGTTCATAGGCTGCAGGGTGACTTGGACAAACTGAGTGTTTGGTCATCCACTTGGCAAATTAGGCTCAATGTGGATAAATGTAAGGTTATGCACCTGGGGGCTAATAATCCAAAGGCAAAATATGTCCTTGTATCTTGGATAGTCCCTTGTTGACAAGGACCTGGGTGACTAGTAGATTATAAATTGAATAACTGCATGCAATGTCAATCAGCTGCTTCTAAAGCCAGCAAGATCTTGTCATGTATCAGAAGTGGTCTGGACTGTACAAGACATTGGTTCAGCATCATCTGAAATATGCCGTCCAGTTCTGGGCAGCGGTCCATAAAAAGGATGCCCTGGAGCTGGAACAACTAGTTTTATTTTGTCTGGAAAAGAGACGACTATGAGGGGACATGATTAATTCGTATAAATATATGAATGGTCCATACAAAAAATATGGTGGTAGTATGGTGTTTCAGATTAAATCAAATCAAAAGACGAGGGGGCACTGTCTCCGCCTGGAGAAATCAAGGTTTAATCACCAGAGGCGACAGGGCTTTTTTACTATGAGAACTGTCAATCTGTGGAATAGTCTGCCTCAGACTCTGGTCACAGCAGGGACAGTAGGGAGCTTCAAAAAGGGTTAAATGTCTTTTTACACCTAAATAACATTGATGGTTATGTTATATAGAATTGTTTCCCCTAAATCCCTTCCTCATCCAATCCCTTCCTTTCCTTGGTTGAACTTGATGGACATGTGTCTTTTTTCAACTGTATAAACTATGATACTATGAAACTATGATACTATGATACTCACGTATAAGCCAAGGCTCCTAATTTTATCACAAAAAACTGGAAAAAATTATTGACTTTAGTATAAGCCCTACGGTAGGAAATGCAGCCGTTACTCTAATAAAATGTCCAGCAGCCGCACCTCATTAATGAAATGTCCTTCAGCAGAGCCCCTCTTTACTGAAATTTACACAGCAGGTCCTCCTTTACTGAAATGTCCACCAGCAGGGTGCCCCTTTACTGAAATGTCCACAGCAGATGCCCCCTTTAATGAAATGTCCACAGAAGAGCCCCCCGTTTACTGAAATGTCCACAGCACATGCCCCCTTTACTGAAATGTCCACTGGAGATGTCCCCTTTAATGAAGTGTCTGCAGCAGATGCCCCCCTTTACATAAATCCCCCCCATCATAAATAAAATGTCCACTCCAGATGTCGCCCTTTAATGAAATGTCCACAGCAGATGCCCTCTTTAATGAAATGTCCACCCCATATGCCCCATTTAATGAATTGCTTACATCAGATGCCTCCCTTTAATGAAATGTCTGCAGCAGATGCCCACTTTAATGAAATGTCCACCCCAGATGCCCCCTTTAATGAAATGTCTACCTCAGATGGGCCCTATTGATGAAATGTCCACACCAGATGCCCCCTCTTAATAAAATGACCGCTCCAGATGCCCCTTCTTAATGAAACGTCCACCCCCTTGACAAAAACCTCTTCCCCCATAATTACTGTAATGTCCACAGCAGGGCCTTCTTCAAAAAATAAATAGATATACTCACCTTCTGGCTTCTTCTCTCTGGCCCCGCAGCTCTGTCTTCTCCCTCTTATGGCCCGGGTGCATTACTATTATGTCAGAGTGTAAGGGCCCATGAAGGGCATAAACTATGAGTTCACGCGGACAGCATGGTGACGCACCCGGGCTGGAAGAAGGAGAAGAGCCATAGAGCCGGCGAGAAGCTGGTGAGTATAGATTTCATTTTTTAAGACTCAGTTCGGATCATTATACAGTGCTTGACTGACAGCCTGTAAAATGGTGTGAGGTACAGATGGGCTGTTTTCACCCTCCACCACTCTATGACGTTGCCAGTATATTTGGTTTTACCCATCATTTCATCTCATCATTTTACCCATTCATTTCGTCAGAAGGAATGAAAAGCTTCAGGATTGATAGCCAAAAGCAGGAGGATACAGAACACAGTGGACATGCAAATATCCCAAATGATCATCTGTGTTCTGGATCCTCTCCTGTTTGTTTTTGGCTTTAGCAATACTGATGGGTTATTGACCGATTGAAAGTGGACAGTGACGGATAAAATGAAGGGCTGAAAGGGATAAAATGATCAGTGACGTCAATGCAAAATTACTGCTGCACGGGGGCGTGTCCAACCGCCATGCAGCACGGACGCAGCTGAAAGAGCTCCACTCTGGGCCAACTGACAAAGGGTTAATTTAACCCACCGTGCATGGGGAAATCAGGCTCCAGAAGAACCTCCAGGAGGACATTACAGTCTCCGGCAGCGGGTACACCCATCTTCAATTATTTTAAGCCGCTCCAGGATCGTTCTCCCTCCACAGGCAGCCGCGTACCCCAAGAGGCAGGAAACGATCAGCAACAGCGCACTGAAAAGAGAACGGCCCTATCTTCTCCGCCGCTCCTCCTTCCAGCTGTCCAGTAACATCAGGCAAGGAGAACAGGGGAAGGCAGAAACGGGGTGAGTGTGCCGACCAAGACAGTACCCATAATTACATACCCCATAGGTTCCAGCCTTCACTAGCTCCCGAGCTGAATAACATTTACACAGCTCAGTGCCAGCGCACCACCACAAGGTCCCTCTCAGGCAGCTTCACGATAGGGACTTGTATAGGGAGTATAATGGCTCCTCCACATAAGCCACAGGAAGCTAACAGTAATAACACAAACAAAGGATCAGGGGGTGCCCCAACCAAACTAATGGCTGGAAAGAGCCATCTCACTTCCCCATAAATGCAGGAGATAACTCTCTTCAGACCCCACAAGGTGCTACAGACACACAATCACAGCACTCTGATGTTCTGGTCAGCCTTCCTACCCCTGAAGAAGCAGAGCAAGCCTTAAGAAGCCATCCCGAACTCCAAGCACTATTGGCACTCTTACCTTTAAAAAGGGACATGGACACACCAGCATCAGATTTAAAAAGCGTCCGGCAACAAGACCTACAAAATGTCCAATCTGGCGTATCCTCATTGCAAAAAAGAGTAGAGGAGCTTGAATCATTCAGAACAGAAATTTCCTCCACAATACTGGAGCTACAGGCTGCTACTGACACACAAGAGAACCAATAGCACCATCTAGCGGCCCAGATAAACAATCTGGAGAATAGAGACAGACGGAATAATATCCATATAAGAGGCCTCCCAGAAGCAACACATGCCTCAGATTTAATCCCTATTCTCACAGGTATCTTTAACAGTCTCCTGGAACGGCCGATTGACACTCCAATAGAAATTGATCGCGTGCACAGAGCCCTAAGAGCCAAAAGCACTGATCCTGCAAGATCAGTGCACTACTACTCCCTCAAAGAACAAATCATGCAAAAAATACTTAACAAAGATGAAATAGTAACCCAAATTTTCAGCACTAGGAGCTGCTTACTTTAGTACTTTTAGTGCTTGAACAAACGCTGCAGTGATAGCGTTGGGGCGGGGTACAATGTAATCATCGGAACGCCCCCCTCGCTCCATAGGCCGGCAGTGACTGCCCCTAGCCACGCCCCAACCCCACCCCCTTATGAATACGTCGGACATCTTTGCGAGCGGTCCGGCAATTACACTGTACCCCGCCACAGTGTTAGATAGTGTTACCGTAGCCTTTCTAATAAACAGAATTAGAAAGGCCCTACATAAAATGCAACTTTGTGACATCTGGAGACTTAAAAATCCAGACGATAAAGACTACACCTTTTATTCATCAGTTCACAATACATATAGCCGAATAGACTACATTTTTCTACACCATAAACTCCTCTCAACAGTTCAGAATACTAAGATAGGATTGTCTTATCTATCAGACCTTGCCCAGATCTTCTGCACACTAACACTTCTTCCCCCAAAACGTACTGCATATAATTGGAGATTAAATGAATCGCTTTTAAAGGACCCAATTTGTATAAAAGAGCTTAAATAACAAGTCACAATCTTTAAAATGATCACAAATTAAACACAACAAGCCCCACTACACACTGGGAAACTTTAAAAGGCTCTTTAAGGGGAATACTAATGAAACACGGAGCATGACAGAAAACAAGGCCCAAAATCTCTTAAAGACCATACAGAACCTAGAAAACAGTCTCTTCAATTAGCTACTCTCAGAGAACTCATGCTAGCTAGACACGAACTTAATACCTTAATACGAAATACAGATTTCCAAATCTGCTCACGCTCGTTCTATGAGTGGAACAACAAACCTGGCAAATACCTGGCGAGGGCACTCAGAGACAAAAAAGCAGCATCTTATATTTCCTCAATCAAAAATAATACAAATTCCACGGTACACAAACCCAAAGAAATAGCAAAATCATTTATGGAGTTCTACTCAAAACTATACAATCTTCCCCCACCCTCAGCTAACTTTATCCCCCTTCACCTCTCAAAACCCTACCACAATACATAAAGGAGACCGCCCTACCCTCAATATCCCAGGAAGATCTAGACTTACTAGATGCCCCTTTCAACACAGAAGAACTACAACTGGTAATTCAATCTCTCCCAAATGGCAAAAGCCCAGGCCCCGATGGCTTCACAGCCATATTTTACAAGACATTGATAGAGGAGATTACTCCTCCCCTTCTACACACTTTTAATTCAATATCCGACACTGTACATTTCCAACCAGCATTTCTACATGCCCATATCACAGTAATCCCCAAAGAGGGGAAACACCCTCAATTATGCCAAAGCTATAGACCCATATCACTAATAAATACTGATGCCAAGATATTTGCCAAGTTATTAGCAAAGCGTTTTTCTCGCCTCCTTGAGTCCCAAGTCCACCCGGATCAGGTGGATTTATACCCTCCAGAGAAGCAAGAGACAATACTCAAGACCTTCTCTCTCATACAACACTCCCAAAAAACAGCCTCTCCACTTCTATTACTTTCTCTGGACGCTGAGAAGGCATTTGATCTGGTGGACTTGGGATTCCTGGAGTCGACGCTAACCCAGATAGGTATCAGAAACACTATGCTATCCAAAATCAAGGTCTTATATAGATGGCCCAAAGCCCAAATAAGAGTCAACGGTCTCTACTCTTCTTCATTCACAATAAATAATGGCACCAAACAAGGATGCCCTCTCTTCCCATTCCTGTACGCGCTAATCATCGAGCATCTACTAATATCCATCAGAAACCACCCAAAAATTAGCAGCATACAAATTGGGAATAACTCTTACAAATTCTTAGCATTCGCTGATGATGTACTAATTTATCTCACTGACTCTGACAAATCACTCCCACGCTTAATGGAAACTCTACAAACTTTTGGTTATTTTAGTAACCATAAAATTAACTTGACTAAATGCACGGCACTGGGATTTGGCCTAAGCGACACCTTATCAAAATCGTTACAAAACAAATATCCATTCACATGGAAAAAAAGATGCTTTTTCCTACCTGGGAGTCCAAATCACTGCAGGCATAGATAAGATCCACAAGCTCAGTTACAAAAATTTCCTGATCAATCTCCAAAATGAGATGGGGTAACAAACGGATTTCCTGGATCGGAAGGATAAATTCCATAAAAATGACAGTTCTCCCAAAACGACTTTATCTCTTTCAAACAATCCCTATCTCCCTACCAAAAATGTTCTTCAACAAGCTCACAACCCTAATTTATAGATTCATCTGGTCCTCTTCTTCTCCCTGATTAGCCCAAACCATTCTAATACGTAGAAAATTACAAGGGGATTTGGTTTCCCAGAAATTAAAGGATATTTCTATACAGCGAATCTCTCTAGAATATTAGACTGGTTTCACCATGAATCCAAACTATGGGTAAAGATTGAAAACCAACTCTCCCCATTTCAACTGTCTACCTTATCATGTTCATCAAGCTCACTTCTCCTACCACACAAACTAAACAATCTTCCTTTCATAGCACTCAAACTATGAAAACATTAGATAAACCTCCAGAAACAGCAAAGCTGACCGAACACTACGGCCCCCTTACCCCAATCTCTGATAATCCTGATTTCCCTCCAGGTCTAGCCTCTGATTTTTTACAACCTTTCATAACACAACACAAACCTTTAAGATTTAAAACCTTTCTTAAGCCAGCCACACTTACACCAATAGATGATCTCATGGAAAATACTTTCTGCTCACCAAAAATCAAATAGGAATATATGCAACTCACAAATTTCTATACAAGATATAAAACCAAACTTAACCTGCATCGAGACTTAACCCCCTTTGAAGAACTCTGCCTTTCACCCTCTCCAATCTCCCACTCCATATCAACAATATACAATCTTTTACTTGACAAATGGTCACTCCCTCCTATACAATGCACAAAATCGTGGGAAGAGGAGCTTGGCAGAACCTTCTCCAATGAAGACTGATCCAGAGCACTCCAGAGAACACACAAATTGTCACTCTTGGTTAAATCCCAGGAAACCAATTTTAAAATCACTTCGAGGTGGTACTGGGTCCCGACCAAACTGCGCAAGATCTATCCCTCCTGTTCAAATGAATGTTGGTGATGTAAGCAGGCGGAAGGCACAATGGGGGTCATTTACTAAGAGCCCGATTCACGTTTTCCCGACGTGTTACCCGAATAATTCCGATTTGCGCCGATTCCCCTGTATTGCCCCGGGATTTTGGCGCATGCGCGCGATGGAAATCGGGGGCGTGGCCGAACGAAAACCCGACAGATTCGGGAAAAACCGCCGCATTTAAAAACGGAAAATGTGTCGCGAAGCTTGCGCTTACCTTCACTCAGCCGGCCTCGGTGAATTCCAGCGCGTTCAGATGCTTTTCAGCGCAGCAGCGCCACCTGGTGGACGGCGGAGGAACTACCTTAATAAATCCCGGCCGGACCCGAATCCAGCGCAGAGAACGCGCCGCTGGATCGCGAATGGACCGGGTAAGTAAATATGCCCCAATGTCTCATACTTGGTGGCAATGCCCAGAGATACAAACTTTCTGGAAACAAGTATGCAATTTAACTTCAGATATCCTCAGACAGAAAATTCCCAACGACCCATCCATATTACTACTCTCCATTCCCCCCCTCTCCCCAATTTGAATACAAGAAAAGTAAACTACTCAGTTTCTTGCTGACAGCAGCACGTTCGCTGAACCCAAGACTCTGGAAATCTACCAGACACCCATCCATTTCCGAATGGTTCCAAGAAATTCTACTTCTACAGAAAATGGAATAACTCACGGCGGAGAACAGAAAGTCACATGATGAACACATGAAAATCTGGTCCCAGTGGATTGCCTTCCAAAACTGAACATCATTTACTGCACAACCAGACTAATCAACAAAAGACCCAGAACTCACTAGTCAAACCAACTACACTGATAAGACCTGTATTGTCCCCCCCAAATCTTTAAACTAAATCTCACTATATTCCCTTCCCTACATCCTATCCCCATCATCCTTACCCCATTCTGACTTTCGTTAGAAATTGCTATAGTTAATTGTTATAGCTATAAGCATTAGCGAAGTAATGACATTATTTTACGTATCAAAAAGATGTTAAATTTCTCACTAAGCCTTATGAAAATGACACATGTAATCTATACACTATGTATAGCTGTAATTTCATAGAAAATGTACTTATGCTGTCATTGTTACAATATTTCAATAAACTAGATTGATACAAAAAAATTACTGCCGACACCATCTCCGCTCTTTTGAGGGGTTTCTACATGTATACGCGTTTAACAGAACAGGTTCTGTCTTAATCTATGGAATCATCTGATGTCAGTGTAAAAAGAGTGCACTCTTTGATGTTATAGTGGGATCTTGGCCCTCAGCTCGGTCCTTTTGAGCTGGCACTGACGTTACCTTGTTAGGCTGCGTTCCCGCTTCGCTTATTTGGTGAAGTTGGCCTCTGTAAGTGTACATGGAACTGAAGAGTGAAGCGATTCTAAGAGCGGCGGCTGTCATGTGCGTGTCATACTAAAACACAGCATTGTTTGAAGACCAAACCGATTCTACAACACCCTACAGGCTCTCTGCAGCCAGGAAATACCTGTTTTTTAACGTGATTTGCCATGATTCGATTCACATCACATAGAATTCGGCAAACTCAGCAAATCTAATTTTTGAGAAATTCGCCCATCTCTAGTGTGAGGAATAATGAAGTAATGGCTACTCCATGTGCTTCCTGGTGCCCGTGGCTACACCACCTGCAACCTGTGTGAGTATTTAGGAGACATCCAGACAAATAATTGAACCTGTTTGTAGCTGGGTTAACTCAATTTTAATACAAAACAAAAAATACCAAAAGGCCAATTTAACCCTTTTTGTGCTAACTAAAATGTAACTTTTATTTTCTAAGTTTAAAATATTTGTATGAGGACATTAGTGTGTTGGCTCAGTATTTTTGTTTTAAAATATATCAAGGAGGAGGGACCATGCCACTTGAAATTTTTATCTCTTTATCTCCTTATGAGACTATTTCCTATACATGGGTGTAGCGTCAGCTATTCACTCTGATTCTCCCACAGACAAGGGAAGACAACAGATGCTGAGGGACTTGAAACCTATGAAATAAGGAAGTACCGTATTTTTCGGACTATAAGACGCTTCTTACTATAGGACGCACCCCAGATTTAGGCTTCCAAAAAAAGGAAAAATATATATTTTACACCAATAAAATATCCCTGTTGGTCGCACTAAAGCACACACAGACATACATTTGCACACACAGCTCAGCTACACACACAGAACCTCACACACCTCAGCTACACACACAGAACCCCCCACACAGCTCAGATATACACACAGAACCACACATACTTCCCCCATTCCCCTTCTTCATACCCTGTCCCAGCGCAGCATGGCAGTATCAGACCTGTGGTGATGTAAGAGGCATGTGATCAGTCACATGATTCTGACATCACCGAAGGTCCTGTACCTGTAGGAAGAGCAGTAGGAGATCTGGGAGATCGGGTGTAGCTCTATATCAGGGCATCACCCAATCTCCTTTACAGCGGTCAGGAGGGTCTGGCAGCGCTGGATCCTCCTGACCTCCGGTCTATAAGATGCAGTCACTTTTTAGCAAGATTTTTTCTTGCTAAAAAGTGTGTCTTATAGTCCAAAAAATACGGTATATTAATTGTAAATCCACTGGAGTAGTGTATATAGCACAGTGTAAATGTCCCAAACTATACGTGGGAAAAACTGTACAAGAACTACAAAGGAGAATGTCATAATACGCACAGATAGAGACACTACCCTAACAAAACACATGAAACTGGTACACAAGGGAGATCTAAAACAACTGCGATTCTGGGAATTGACCATCTCAAGATGGGAGAAAGATGAGGAAACATAGACAAAGGACTCTTGCAGATCGAAGCACGATGGATTTATCGTCTTTGTACATTAAATCCGAAAGGTCTCAATAAAGGCTTTACTTTTGCACCTTTTCTTTGAAATAGCCCAAAAAATTTACCCCAAGGGACATCAGAGTAATCTATGGACAAATCCTCTACCCGGGACAGTCAACCTGCCAATATATACACATTTACCAATGTTTACAATTCCAATATAGGAAAACATTAAACTTGGACGGCTAAAGGCAGTCCAAGTGAGGAACTATAACAAAGAAGCAGAAACTCAGTATTAAATACAGCGGATGCCAAAATGCACAATCGTAACATCAAGAACAATGAATAAGGGCAGAAATAGCCCCATAAAGAAAAAGAGTGGTATGGGCATATGAAAACATGGGGATGTACTTGAGACTGTAGAAGCACAAAATCCTAAGCAGCCAAAAATATGGGCTATTAGATATAAGAGACATAGATATGTGTATATCCATCCCCCCCCCTCCTCTTTTCCCCCTCCTAATATTTAGTGGCCATATATATACCCCACATTCTCCCCCCATTCTAACTTCCACAAATATATGTATAAGAAATGCGGTCTAAATCAAAATACACATACAGTGGCAAGAATGCTAAAAGCAGACGTGCACACAGGAAGTAATACAACTGAGAATTGAATTCATTTCTCGGCATATGTACATCCAAAACAAAGTATCTAAGTACCAACGCATGCACAGGAGTGAAATAGAAGCTTAGAAGTATCCTCTAAGTGCCGGTGCGTGTGCCACAATCTGGCGCGCATGCGCCACAATTTGGTGCGCGTGCGCCACAGTTTGACGCGCCATAATGACAGGATACATCAGCACCTATCAGAACGGAGGGGAGTAACCCAGAGGGAGATTCCTATTGGAGGAACAACACACACCCACGGAATGTTGTCACAGTAAAACCAGTTAAAAGCTGGTGCGTCTGATCGCTGCATTTGCCCCAAACCCCTGATGACGCCAAGCTAGGCAGCGAAACATGTCGGGGGCGAACTTAGGTTTTAAAGCAAGGAATGAGAGACGGCCACAATATACAGCCAACTGAGGTAGCCACTAGAACAGCGGTTAAATACAAAGCAGGCTGCTGAGAGGGAGGACTTGGAATAGTTAACAAGCACCAGAGACTACAGGATGGTATTGAGTAAGTGATCTATACCCAAATAGTCGAATAGGGTGGATGCTATGTGTTATACACAGAATAGAGGAGAATAGGGGTTAATAATCACTTGTAGATCAAAGAGAGAAAAAGCTATTTATCTAGACGCCCTGAACAGGGTCTGAATGAATACTGAAAACTACTGAACACTGGGCTAATAGCGATACACAGACCTGTGCGCTCCTACCTCTCCACCCTACCCCGATCCTAAAAATTTGCCCTCCTTTGTTGTCTTCCCTTGTCTGCGTGAGAATCAGAGTGAATGGCTGAATAGACACTGCACCCATGTATAGGAAATAGTCTCATAAGGAGATAAAGAGATAAAAATTTCAAGTGGCACGGTCCCTCCTCCTTGATATATTTTAAAACAAAAATACTGAGCCAAAACACTGATGTCCTCATACAAATATTTTAAACTTAGAAAATAAAAGTTACATTTTAGTTAGCACAAATAGGGTTAAAATGGCCTTTTGGCATTTTTTGTTATGTATTTAGGAGAGATACAACATCTCCATGCAGCCACATTATAGCAGAACATGTCAGATTTATGTGTAGCTGATGTCTGTGTCTCATACATGTGTATAGGAGAACATGTCAGGTACTTGTATAGCTGATGTCTGTGTCTCTCACATGTGTATAGCAGAACAAGTCAGGCATTTGTGTAGCTGATCCCTGTGTCTCACACATGTGTATAGGAGATCATGTCAGGTACTTGTGTAGCTGATGTCTGTGTCTCTCACATGTGTATAGGAGAACATGTCAGGTACTTGTGTAGCTGATGTCTGTGTCTCTCACATGTGTATAGCAGAACATGTCAGGTACTTGTGTAGCTGATGTCTGTGTCTCACACATGTGTATAGCAGAACATGGCAGGTACTTGTGTAGCTGATGTCTGTCTCTCACATTTGTATAGCAGAACAAGTCAGGCATTTGTGTCGCTGATCCCTGTGTCTCTCACATGTGTATAGCAGAACATGGCAGGTACTTTTGTAGCTGATGTCTGTGTCTCACACATGTGTATAGGAGATCATGTCAGGTACTTGTGTAGCTGATGTCTGTGTCTCTCACATGTGTATAGCAGAACATGTCAGGTACTTGTGTAGCTGATGTCTGTGTCTCTCACATGTGTATAGCAGAACATGCCAGGTACTTGTGTAGCTGATGTCTGTCTCTCACATGTGTAAAGCAGAACATGTCAGACACATGTGTAGCTGATGTCTGTGTCTCTCACATGTGTATAGCAGAACATGTCAGACACATGTGTAGCTGATGTCTGTGTCTCACACATGTGTATAGCAGAACATGTCAAGCACTTGTGTAGCTGATGTCTGTGTCTCTCACATGTGTATAGTAGAACATTTCAGGCACTTGTGTAGCTGATGTCTGTGTCTCACACATGTGTATAGCAGAACATGTCAGGCACTTGTGTAGCTTATGTCTGTGTCTCTCACATGTGTATAGTAGAACATTTCAGGCACTTGTGTAGCTGATCTCTGTGTCTCACACATGTGTATAGCAGAACATGTCAGGCACTTGTGTAGCTGATATCTGTGTCTCTCACATGTGTATAGCAGAACATGTCAGGTTCTTGTGTAGCTGATGTCTGTCTCTCACATGTGTATAGCAGAACATGTCAGGTACTTGTGTAGCTGATGTCTGTGTCTCTCACATGTGTATAGCAGAACATGTCAGATACTTGTGTAGCTTATGTCTATTTGTCACTCATATGTTTAGCAGAACATTACCGTTTTGCGCCACATTTAAAAGCCAATTGTGGCGCACACAATTGGATTTTGGTGCAAACTTTGATGTGACACAAATCAGGGGGCAGGCCGTCGGAAGATCCAACGGATTTGGATTTGGATGCACCGGGAAGCAGAAGGTGAACTCTGTCGGACCTGAGCTGGTAAGCAACACATGCAGGGTATCGGGTGCACGATTATAGTGAATCGCGCTGGAGCCATGATCGCCGGACAACGCACAGTGGGGATCGTGCAAGGAGGTAAGTAAATGTGCCCCCATTTATCCAAAAGACATATAGAATTTAAAATTTATGTTTTTAATTTAAAAACATAAATGTAGCATCAACAAGTTTGTATACATAGGGGCACATTTACTTACCTGTCTGACAAAGTTCCCCGATTGCATTGTCCAATGCGATTTACTAAAATTAAGAGCTCAATATCCTGCATGTGTCGCTTCCCCACTCAGGTCCGCTGGAGTTCACCTTCTTCTTCCTAGTGTATGTAAGTGCATTGTCTTGCGACACAATTTGCAAGTTAAATCCCGCGCTAGGTCAGAATCAGTCGGATTGTCTGACGGCACACTCCCCTCATGAAAGCCAGCGCAGCTAAGCCAAAATCCGATTGCGTGACCCCTGTTAAATACCTGTTACAGCCGTGCAATTCCCTGAAAACGTTGGAAATGCCGACGATAGTGCGCACGCAGACCCTTAGTAAATAAGCCCCATAATGTCGAAATAGAAGATAATAAGATGGAAACTCACTAATAACAAGACAAGGGACCATACCAGAGAAAGACACTAGGTGTCAGTATTATCTTTGGTAGAAAGCCTAAGGAGATTATTGAACGGGAACCCACAGAAAAAAGGGAAAATTCTGTTGAACAAGCCATAAAATGACAAAGGCTAAGTTTCAGATACCAATGTACATCAAAGGAAATGGCTACAGCTAAGTCATAGAGTTCCTAAAACTCACCCTGTAAAATGTGTGAAATGGTCCCTGTCAGCAACCGATGCACGTTTTGCAGTAAGTGTCTCTTCAGGAGGATTTTTAATAAGATAAGAATGATCCTTGTATATTGATACAAATAATAATTGTTAACTGGATGTTTTTTGGTCTATTTGTACATTGAAGAGACACTGAGCTGTCAGTCAAAAGAAGGAGGTGTGGGTCACTGGCAGCCTGTAGAAAACTTGACTCTTTTCTTTAGAAGATGACTCATGTCCACTCAGTGGCAGATAATATTATGGGGAGGGTTTTTAACTCTTTACCAGCAGGTGTTACTGGACACCTCAGAGTGCCTTGTCATTTATTCACTATGCTGTTATGATACAAATCCCGCATGGACTTGTAATGGGGATTAAATTAATTATAAAACAAGGCGCTCTGAATGGTTTCAGTGATATAACTGATATAAATTATAGCATCATTTTTCTAACTCTCTATTGCCACAATCACAGCATACAGAGGTACCGTATATACCGGCGTATAAGACGACTTTTGAAGACAGAAAAATCTTCTGTCTAGTCTGGGGTCGTCTTATACGCCGGTAATCCCGCCCGCCGTGTATTCACGGCGGCGGTCGGGTCCCGGTGCATGGAGAGGGCTCACGGGCTGAGCCCTCTCCATAGCCGGTAAGTCTTTGCTGCATATTGCAGCAAAGGCTTACCGGTAACACCCGCGATCAGTGCTAGCACCGATCGCGGGTGTTTTCACAGCGATAGCGGCGCATACTCACCCTCGATGTCTACTCACCCTCGATTCTGGCCCCGATGTCTGCGCGGCTCGTCTTCAGTCTTCCGCGCTGTCTTCTTTCTTCTGCTGGGCGCCGCCATGTCTTTCCCCGGTGCAGCGCCTAGTATGACGTCAGCAGCGGCGCGTCATACTAGGCGCCTGCCGGGGAAGGTCAATGGCGGCGCCCAGCAGAAGAAAAAGAAGACGGCGCGGACATCGGGGGAGCAGCGCAGCACATCGGGGCCACCGGAGGGTGAGTATATACGTTTTTTTTTTTTTTTTAATGCTGGGCTGGGCTGTGCTGTATACTACTGGAGGCTGTGCTGTATACTACTGGGGATATTGATACAAATAATAATTGTTAACTGGATGTTTTTTGGTCTATTTTGTCCTACTTTATGTAACACCTCTAGTCCTACACTTTCCATTTCTTTCACATAATATTCTCTATTACCAAACTTTTCATTCATGATCATCATTACTACAGATTCGTATAGCTCTAACAGATTGTCCCTCATGTATCCTTTTAAATGTCTGAGGGGGGCATAATGGCTGTTGGATGTCCCCCAGCGTCCCCATGCGTAGCCAGCAGTCACAGGGATGTCCCCAATCAGGGCAGGGATGAGGGATTTTTGCAGACAAGCAAAATCCCCCCCCAAATGTGGATGAATTAGGGCCAATCCTAATGGGAAAAATGATCCCGCCGCATTAAAAAAAATAAGGAAGAAATCTAAAAGCAGACAAGAGACAGCAACCAAAAAATTACCAGTTATTAAATTGGGTGATGCACGTAGCTCAGGGTCCTGGTGTGTAGGATCCAAAGTCCAATATAGAAAGAAAAAGGCCACAGCATCCACTATGATGAAAAAGGTGAAAAACCTTTATTCACACAGGCATGAAAAAACTGCAACGTTTTGATTCGCTATGAATTGATGCTTGACAAAGATTCATGGCGAATCGAAACTTTGCAGTTTTGTTCTTGCCTGTGTGAATAAAGGTTTTTCACCTTTTTCATCATAGTGGATGCTGTGGCCTTTTTCTTTCTACAACTGTTATGGAAACATCTACAATAAGCCCTTCCATCTGTAAATATAGCATAAAATAGAAAAATATGTCCCTCCAGTGAAAATCCCTGCGATGCTTATACCAAAAATATAAACCTGCCTAGAATGTAGCAAACACATAACTATATTCCAGCAATGAATATACCAAACACATAGATACCAATGAAGTGGGGCGTACATATAAATATTTACCAACAATGAATAAATAGCATATAATAATATCCTGCACTTATAGATATACACCAAATATTGATTTACTACACACATCAATATATACCAGCATTACATGTACTACACATTTCAATATATACCAGCATTATGCTATATTGGGCTGCACTTGGACACAGACATCACTTACTGTTAGGCTACATTCACACACATGTATGGGGGACGTATATACGGCCGATATATTGATACAAATAATAATTGTTAACTGGATGTTTTTTGGTCTATTCTGTCCTACTTTATGTAACACATCTAGTCCTACACTTTCCATTTCTTTCACATAATATTCTCTATTACCAAACTTTTCATTCATGATCATCATTACTACAGATTCGTATAGCTCTAACAAATTGTCCCTTTGGTATTCTTTTAAATGTCTGAGGGGGGCATAATGGCTTCTGGATGTCCCCCAGCATCCCCCTGCGTAGCCAGCAGTCACAGGGATGTCCCCAATCAGGGCAGGGATGAGGGATTTTTGGTGCCCTAGGCATACAAGCAAACCCCCCCCCCCAAATGTGGATGAATTAGGGCCAATCCTAATGGGAATAATGACCCCCCACCCCCACCCCATTAAAAAAAATAAGGAAGAAATCTAAGTGGCCAACTGCTATGGAAAAGCAGACAAGAGACAGCATCCAAAAAATGACCAGTTATTAAATTGGGTGATGCACGCAGCTCAGGGTCCTGGTGTGTAGGATCCAAAGTCCAATATAGAAAGGAAAAGGACACAGCATCCACTATGATGAAAAAGGTGATAAACCTTTATTCACACAGGCATGAAAAAACTGCAACGTTTTGATTTGCCATGAATTGATGCTTGACAAAGATTCATGGCGAATCGAAACGTTGCAGTTTTGTTCATGCCTGTGTGAATAAAGGTTTATCACCTATATTCCAGCAATAAATATATCAAACACATAGATACCAATGACTTGGTCGCACATATATATATTTACCAGTAATGAATAAACAGCTCATAATAATATCCTGCACTTATAGATATACACCAAATATTGATTTACTACATACATCAATATATACCAGCATTACATGTACTACACACATCAATATATACCAGCATTATGCTATATTGGGCTGCACTTGGACACAGACATCACTTACTGTTAGGTTGCAGCTGTTTCCATCTGTCTGTGTCTGTGTGGGCCAGTCCCACCTGTACTGTATATAGCAAGCCTGCCACCCTGTACTGTATATAGCCAGCCTACCCCCTGTAGTGTTTATAGTCTCTGCTAAAAAAAATGAAATAACACTTACTTATCTGCGTTCCCTGAAACTGCATGGTCTGTCCTGCGATGCCAGTGGCAGCAGCTTGTCTGGGTCATGGAGGGTGCCGGCTGCGTCCAGCAACCAGTGATATTAAAGATACACATATTGCTGATCGCTACTGTGGGCGGGGATGGCGCACCATGGTGGGAAGTGAGGGTAGTGTCCTAGACCCTCATCGCGGCCCTGCCTCCCATAGTAGCCGGCAGTCACAAATATGCCCCCATAGTAACCAGTTTTCACAGGGATGCCTTTCAGAGTAGCTAGTGGTCACAGGGATGCCACCCAGCTGAGCCAGCAGCCACAGGGATGACCCCCCAGAGTAGCCAGTAGTCACAGGGATGCCCCCCAGAGTAGCCAGCAGTCACACAGATGCCCTCCAGTGTAGCCATCAGTCAGAGGGATGCCCCCCAGAGTAGCTACTAGTCACTGGAATGCCCCCCAGAGTAGCCAGCCATCACAGGATTGCCCCTCCCCCAGAGTAGCCATTAGCCACAGGGATGTCCCCCAGTATAGCCAGCAGTCACAGGGATGCAGCCCAGAGTAGCCATCAGTCACAGGGATGCCCCCCAGTGTATCCAGCAGTCACATGAATGCCTCCCAGAATAGCCTGCAGCTACAGGGATGCCCCCAGAGTAGCCAGAAGTCACAGGGATGCCCCTCAGAGCCACAGACAGAAACACACAAACTTCTCCCTACCTAGTTCTTGCTGGTAGCAGAAGAGTCCTTGTGGTGATGCAAGAAGCATGTGATCAATCACATGCTTCTCACATCACTGCAGGTCCCGGAGTATCAGGTTAGGAGGGCAGGATAGTGATGGGAAGTCCAGCTCTTCTTAGCGAGCTGGATAATTAGACGCCACTCACTAAGAAGAGCCGGCTCTTCTGGCTCCTGAACGGCTCACTATCTCCTCAGTTCAGCCAGTTCCCTACTCCACACCACTTTTAGCCCGATTTTATTGGGTTAAAGGGAGTGTGGTGAGTCTATTAGGGGCCGGGTTAAGTGAGCTCACTGATGGAGCTGACTTCCTTTATTCACATGAAAGTGCAGGCTCGAGAACGACCCATAAGTAGGGTATGGAGAGGAGAGAAGTGTGGCAGGTTTTTTTGAACAATGTTTTTCTTAATTTTTGGAAATGTAAACCCTTAACCCCTTAACGACTTGGCCTTTTTTAGTTTTTTCACTTCCATTTTTCACACCCCACCTTCAAAAATCTATAACTTTTTTATTTTTCCACATAAGAGCTCGTGTATGGCTTATTTTGCGTAACAAATTGCACTTCGTAGTGACGGTATTTTAATGTTCCATGGCGCGTATGGGAAGCGGGAAAAAAAAAAATTCCAAATTGCAGTGAAATGGTGAAAAAACACATTTGCGACGTTTTCTTGTGGCTTGGATTTTACAGCTTTCACTGTGTGCCCAAATGACAGGTCTACTTTTCTTTGGGTGCTACGATCACAGGGATACCACATTTGTACAGGTTTTAAATGTTTTCATACATTTAAAAAATTAAAACTCCGTACAAAAATTTTTTTTTGATTTGGTCATCTTCTGGCGCTAAAACTTTTTCATAATTGGTGTACGGAGTGTGGGTGGTGTCATTTTTTGCGACTTTTGATGGCGTGTTCATTGCTATCATTGTTAGGACGTGCAAACCTTTTGATCACTTTATTGTTATTATATTTTGATAGATCGGACATTTTCGGACGCGGTGATACCTAATTTGGTTATGATTTTTACTGTTTATAAATTAATATAGTTTTCCGTGGTGCTGTCACACGCATGTGTTTTTGCATGTTTATCATGTGTTTGGCTGCTTTGAAAATGTTTTTCTTAATTTGTGGAAATGTAAACCCTTAAGGGTGATGTCACACATGGCGTTTTTAGGCCGTTTTTTGGCCTGTTTTAAGTTAGTAAAACTTCAGATCGTAAAAAAAACGCATGCGTTGTTTGAAAACGCATTTGTTTTTGTCCGTTTTAAATTGCGCAAATTTGGAAAACCGGACAAAAACGCAAGCATTTTCAAAAACCGCATGCGTTTTTTTACGATCTGAAAACGCACTAAATAAAAACGGCCTAAAAACGCCATGTGTGACCTCACCCTAAGAATGCAAGGTTTTTCCGTAAAATTTTTCGTTCTCCACCTTCAAAAATCCATAACTTCTTAATTTCTCCGTGTACAGAGCTGTGTAAAGGGCTTATTTTCTGCGTAACACGTTTTATTTCCCAGTGACGTTATTTATCATTCTATGCCGAGTACTGGGAAGCTGGGAAAAAAAATACCAAATGTGGTGAAATTGGCAAAAAACCCATTTGTGAGCTCAGTTCTTACAACTTTCACTGTGCGCACCAAATAACACCTGATACCGAATTTATACAGGTTTTATTTTCCAAATTTCAAAAATTAAAGGAATGTTTAGGAAAAAAAATTGTCATCTTCTGACACTCATAACTTTTTAATACTTCGGTGTACGGAGCTGTGTAAGGTATCATTTTTTTGCAAAATGAGGTGACGTTTTCATTGCTACCATTTTGAGGGCTGTGCAACCTTTTGAACACTTTTTATGACATTTTTGTAATGTGATGTAAAATGGTGTAAAAGTAGCGTTATTTTTAGTTAATGGGTACAGGGGCGAGAATAACTGTTTTTGTATAGTGATAGATCTGGCATTTTGAGATGCAACAATACTAAACATGTTTGTGATTTTTACGTTTTTTATCCGTTCTAGGGAAAGGGGGTGAGGTGAGGGTGATTGAATTTATAGCTTTTTGTATTATTTTTTAAACTTTTTTTTATTTTTTTACTATTTTTTAGATCCTGTAGAATACATTAAGTGTAGATGGTCTGATCGTTCCTGCCGTATACTGCAATACTACTGTATATGGCATTTTTACACAGTATTCATTACAATAAGCCATTGGCTCATGGTAACGAAACTGCAGAATCCATGCAGCCTCGGGTCTGACGAAGATCATGGTAACAAATCGCTGCCCCCCGATGACATCAAGGGGAGCACAGATCGGAGCAAAGATAGAGACTTTTACGGTGAACACGTGGCGTTTTCAACTCCTTTTTGGCCCATTTTTAAGCAGTCCGTAAAAAAAAACGCATGCGTTTTTTGATGTACTGCTTACAAATTGGACAAAAAGGACTTCAAAACGCCAAGGTGTGGCATTACCCTTATGCGGCTGCACATCAGTCCCTATTGACGTCTATGGCGCCCGGTCACTGTGAGGTGATTACGTCCTATATTTCGCCATGTTACGGCGCTGTCCACCCACTCTCTTCTCGATTGAGAGGGGAGGGGTGAGCAGCGCTCATCCCTCTTCCTCTCTAATGCACGTCTATATGTTTACCCAGGCTACGGACCGGCCGAACATACCTCCTGTGAATGTACACACACACTCAGCTTTATATATTAGATTTAAGAGAATGTATATAAAAATTGCTCTCTTATACATTGCTTTAGCTACTACGTGCTCCAATGACATAATCTGTTCCTCTCCCTTTACGAACCTGCCGCCTGTTCATTTACGTTCTGGAAAAAAAACTTTATTGACAATGGGTTGTCAACATCTGACGCAACCACTCTAGCGCATGCGCGGTATGAACATGTACACTACGCAGACGCTCCGCTGCGCACACCTCTTTCAACTCAAGCTTTATTGATTTTTAGACATTCTGTGTTGTGTCGCCTCTAGCGCATGCGCAGTCCATGATTGTCGTTTCCTCCTTATACACCGGCCGCTGCCATCTTCACCGGGGCGGAAGAGGCGAGTGAAAGCGAGTTCGGTCTTGACAGCGGATCCGGGCCCCGGCTGCGTAGTGTCAGGCTCTTCCCTGGCGTGGTGAGTGTCTCTAGGCACCGGGGGACTTTGTATTGTGTGTCAGCTTGTAGTTTGGGTGTAGTGTGGAGTGTCATGTGCCTGGCTCCGGGCTTGTGGAGCTGTGTGCCCTGCTACGCACTACTCAGGATGTCCTATGTGTGTAACTCGGGTCATCTCTTACCTCTCATCATTGTGATCGCTTCTTTTACAGCAAAACGTAAAGTGATTCTTGTGGTTTTGATGGTTTTTGTGGGTGCTGCCAGACTGTGGTGTCACAAATTAAACAGCAACAACAAGTTATGGCTTCTGGGGTCTCTAGATCCTCCTGTAACAACTTTATATAGCACTATATCCTCTATATGCTTCACTTTCTATCAGAATTTTCCTGTAATTATACATTCAGTATAGTTTTGTATTCGTTTTGTGTTGTCCAGTGTAGACCGGACTCAAAACTGGTTTTACAGACTTTGTTTTGCCCCAGTGCAGCCTGGTAATAACTAATGTAGGAAACAACAACTAAGGCTCAGTTCATGGCTGTATTTGTCAGGGTGGGACATGGTGTAAAAAAAAAAAATAGCGCAGCAGAGCTTGTCTTTATTTGCGCTAATATTACTCTATTTTTAATGCAACCTTCTTTGCATTAAAGTCAATAGTGAACAGAGATGTTTATGTTTAATTTCTGTTCTTATGGATGCAAAGGAATTCCATGATACACAGTGGCCTAGTGGTTAGCACTACAGCCTTGCAGTGCTGGGGACCTGGGTTCAAGTCCCAGGGTCAACATCTGCAAAGAGTTTGTATGTTCTCTCCGTGTTTGCTCGGGTTTCCTCCCACACTCCAAAACATACTGGTAGGTTGATTAGATTGTGAGCCCCATTGAGGACTTGGACTGAGTTGGCAAACTTTGTGCAGCGCTGCGTAATCTGTGTGCGCTATATAAAGAATTATTATTATGATGCAGATGTGAACTGATCCTATTTTGTTACCCAGCTCTGTTTTGTTTTGTTCCCCCTGTCATTTCTCCAGATGTGTTTTTATCCTATAAATACTTATAGTATATACCCATGAAATGACAATTCTGGATAATGTTTTCGTACCTACTCTTGTTCTGTTATTACAAATGGAAATGTATAAACAAAACATAGGGGTATATGAGTATTTAGTACATTATAGGGCTTCCTGTACATTTGTTCCACAATCTACAGATGTGTGATTACTGTGTTATTTGGTGCTGAGCCCTACGTCCACAAAAACAGTCATATTTCACATGTGTCATCCTTTCTTGCGGATCCACAAAGACAAAAAAACCCAAATGTTTTAAAGCAAATAAAGCATATGTCACTAGCTTGTCCCAACACCTTGTATGGTGACATAAATGTTTTATCTATAAACTGATCTGCAAATACAAACCCCACACTGATCCAAGAATCCATGTGATGTCTGTACTTTTCACGCGACAATAGATTTCTACAGGAAGGCCCCATTCCCAACACGGGCAGGAATAGGACTTGCTCTGAGTTTTCTACAGACTCCACACGGATCTGTGAAAAACAGGTTAATGCGTCCATTAAAAATGGATGTCAGAGTAAGTTCCTGCCTCCTGCCTGCAGTTACTTCCTTCACTTTTAATGTTTTTATTCCCATGCTAAACCTGTAGCAAAAAAAAAAGGTTATACCGTTTTCTCTGCCAAAATATCCGAGTCTTAATTTGCCTTGTGAGCGGGGCATTAGCTTTATGTCATGGAGAGAGTACAAGTAATGACAAGGAGTTACAGATAAAGCCAAACAGGACTGTTATACACTGTTTATATAATTCCTATGGAGGTAAATAGAAGTTACGGAAATAAAGTATCTCGCTGCCTTCATAATTCCCATACATATTTATGAGAGTTACATAACAGGGAGGCAGAGACTGGGCTATTCTCATTTCGGCCGTGACCAACTGAGATGGGAATGATAAATTACGTGATTGCATTCTTGGGTAACGTTCACACCCTACTTTTGAATTAGAAAAGTCAAGCGAGATGAGGAGTTCTTTCTTCCGTTCAATGTTTCGCGTCGGGAACGTTTTGCCAATAATTAAAGTGAACATGTGTTGCTTGTTCCCGTTCCCAAGCGTTTAGGTAGAAACCCATCTGCAACCATATAAATTGCATTAATAAACGTGGCCTAACTATGCAATAATAGGGAATGGGGCATGTCACACCTGGCAGGTTGCCTGGACCATGTCACTACAGCCTTACTGTACTAACCTGCTAGATTTTTTTGCAACTACGGTTGCAGCAGTAGTCAATTCCCACTGCAACCCCATTTATTTTTATGGTGCTGTGACATCCCAGAGTAAAAGTGTGATCCATGGTCACATGATGGGTATGACAGTGCAAAGCCCTAGTAATGGTGATCCCTGACCATTTGATTATTAGTGGGTATTGACTGAAGATCAGATTGATCTAACATATAGTGAACACAAGTAGTTCCCATAACAGTAGATTCTCATAAAAGTGTAAGTTTATTTAATCAGGTAAAAGACATACATCAGGCAGATGATTTGCTGTAGGGTAACCTTCCAAAAAATGTCAAAAGCTGAATAGTTGAATTTACTTCAGTAAATGTATGTCTAAGAAAATTGCAGCCGTGGTTATAAAAGGCCTTGCTGTGTATGTATAATGGTAGTTATAGAGACAGATATCCCCATAGGTTCATACTGCTCCCCCCATGGGACTTGGGTGATTTCAGTAATCCACAACCACCTTATATTAGATTGAAGTTTCCAGGGTTATAGCAGATTAGTGACCTCTCTTTCCCATGTAGTACAGTGTCCCTACAGACTAGGGGTATGAGGTCTCATTTATCCATTTATTTACCGGATATGATATGTGATATAGAAAGTTTGCTGCTTCTCGCTTTAGGAGTGTAGCAAATGTATGCAAATTACCATTATCCGGGATCTTCAGCAGATTTTTGGAAGCTCTGTGTGTTCAGGCATGAACCTTTGCTATGTTTACTCTTCTGAATCGCGTCACATAGTGTCAGGTTAGGTATACTGCATATAGTTCACTGTACACAGCGAACCGCAACAAGGTAATGTATAGAAGCTGGGGGTTTTGTTTTCCACTCTTCAATTTACTAATAATTTTTCACCTATTCATTTTATATGGCTGAATTGAAAGTTTAAACATGTATGAAAAATGTTCCACTGTCTGTCCATATAGCTGAAGATGGTCTTCTAAAATAGAGAGGAAGGTGACTGGTGGTCATGTCTGATACATAAGAAGGGGTCTGGCTCTAGGCAGTTATATTGGTTGCCGCAGGATAGCCCTGGCTGAGAGGCTCCTCTCCCATGGTCTGGGTGATCTGTGGTGGTCTTGGATAAACCAGGACACTGCTGCCTGGAACTGGTGGTCTTGGATGGATCAGGACACTGCCGTCAGGACTCAGTGGCACTGCCATCTGGAGTCGGTGGTCCTAGCTGAGTCGGGACGCCGGCTCGTCAAGTTGATGTTCTTAGATCATTGCCTTGTTTAAAAAAAATAAAATAAAATTTATTGATGTTTATGGCTCAGTGTTGGAGATCTGCCTCTATATTCGTAAAATGATACAGAATTTGATGGAGCAATATAAATTATTATTATTATTATTATTATATTCCACATTTGATCTCTGACCTCGGGAATCAGAAGCGACTTGCCCTACAAATGCTTATTTGGACCTTTTCCAAATGCCCTAGGAAAAACATTTTGTCTTGCTTCTGCAATGCCTGTGTTTTTTGGTTTTGTTTTTTTGTTTTGCCAATGCAACTGGGGTCTGTGGAAGCAAAATAGTTGTTTATTCCTGCAGTGATGGGGTCCTTTATGACCGGTGGAGGTCTGACCTCTGGGACTGATAGTGACAATTTTAAGGGGTTGTACAGGATTAACAATTGAACTATATTTCTAGCTTTGTGAACTGTTAACTTTATTCTGAACAGCAGTGCGGCTCCCCAAGAAAGCGTCACATTTATGAGCACATCGCTGGTATTAAATCCGCAGCATTATGGCGGTGGCAGCAGGTTTTTGCCTTTCAGTTGTAATGGAGCTAATCCAGCCCAGCCTCATTGTGATCTTTGGTCGTGTAAAAGTCACTGTACAAACCTACCAGCAAGGTGAAAGTTGGAGTGAACCCAAATTGCAACCTCTAATAAATGAGAAAGTGCTTATATCCGATGGGCAATCGTGTAACATTCCCCTTGCACCACTTCTGTGTATTTTCTGTGGCAAAGTTAAACCTATTATTTATCATATTGGGACCATATCCTGGTGATAGATAGCAATGTTTGATTGACAGGGAATGACTACTTCGCCTCTTGCTTAGTGGAATTAATGCTAGGAAAGTTGGCTTTGGCCTACGTTATGGAATTGGTTGGAAGGTACATTGCGAGTGACTAGATCAGAGTTTTCTGTGCCAGATCTATCATGCTGAATGATGTATCTGGAGTAGTTTAGAACTGTAGAACAGCTATTAGTTAGGCTAGTAAGCAACAGAATTTTCTGGTATCTAGTATAGATCACACCACTTTTTTTGGGACAAGTTATATTATGGGTACATGGTTTGGCAACAGAACACACACGTTCATGGCTAAGGTCCTATCCACACGACCATAAAGGGCCAGCCAAGGAGTTCCGGCAAGATCACTGCCCCATAGAGGTCTATGGCATTTCATCACAGTGCAAAATATTAGACATGTCCTCTATGTTGCCGTATAGTGCAGTCGCAGGCTTCCTATGGAGAGGTGCGGAGTGACGTATCCCCCTCCCGATCCAGTCCAACCAAGCACATGCCTGTCTGCATGAGACCTGCGGGCTCATGCACATGACCGTATGCTCGCCGCGGTTCTCAACCCTCTCCATAGACAGGCAAGCGGCTGCCGCTGTAAGACAGCAGGATAATAATAATTCCTTTATATAGCACACACAGATTCTGCAGCGCTGCACAGAGCTTGCCAGATCAGTCCCTGTCCCCAATATAAGTCCTGTCCCATATTTTGCACGCAGGCTGCCTGGTAAGGTCGCAGTGCAGCGAGACAGAGTGCTCACCATGATGGGGCACCACAGACCTCCATGGGGGCTATTTTGCAGCCAGATCGCAGCCCCCGTCATGGTTGTGTACATGAGGCCTCATTCTGCTGAGGTTTGCAGAGACTCTCTCCAGGCCGCTTTCATTGCACGTTTGGGTGGATCATCTGAAAACATGACTTTCAAGAATTAGGTTGTCCAAGCAAAGCCAAAGAAAGTCTGGTATTGAGTGATAAAGAAGCATGGAGGACGTCACATGACCTCTGCAGCCAATCCATACCCAGCGCTGAAGTGATTGGCCGGAGCGGTCACGTGTTACTGATGTGACATCATTGCTGCAGCATTGGAAATCAACCGCTGTAGCAATGGAGTGGCGGCGTCTCAGAAAACCCCTTTAATTACAAGTAATAGACTGTAATTTTTAAATATATCCTTCTTGAATGACATTTTCTATTTAACTGATACCTACTTTTCAAGTGAAAGAATGCAGACTATATCCACCCCCCAAAGCGGTGACATAGTTTGCTGAGCAGGCAGCGGCCTGTAGGATCACCTTTCTACTACCTGCAGCGGGCGTGATCTTCTCTGCTTACATCATGAGACGGGCTGGATCCGTGACAGCGAGGTTTCACTTGTGTCACAATAGCAGCGCTCACTCCTCTCTCTCCTGTACTAGTATCACATGGATAAAAATAATCTGGAGCAAAGTTCTGTTTCTTCACTCTCCCAATTGTTTTTGTTATATATTTTCGAATTTTTTTTTTCCTTCTTTTTAATTATTAAAAGTCTGGGAAGAAGCAAAATTCCACCCCTGTTCCCATTGCAATGCTCCATGGCCCTCCACTAGTCCTGGTTTTACTCAAGCCTCTACCAATGACTGATCTCAGCCAGTTTTTCCACAGGGACCTGGAAGTAGATAGAACAGTTGGTGGCGGTAGAATGCCAGAGGTAAGTATTTCTTCTCTTAAAGGGATTATTTCCACTACAGATTCTTTCCTCCTAGCACATGCACGCTCTGCTGAGCTCAGTGTTATAGTATAGGCAGGAGACGGGAAAACTACTTCTTAATCGCACAACCACCTCCAGGTCACCATAGACTCGGTCAATGATGCCTGGAGCCGAGGGAGTGTCCAGAATGATGAAGACTATGGGACAGATAAACATTCCTTCCCCATTGTCACCATTATTCTTACTCCTATAACGTGCTTTTCCTTTAACATATAAAGAGGATCAGTCACCTCCTGTAAGTGCCTGAAGCAAGTGACGCCAGCCCTGACCCGTCTGACCTGTAATCCTATTACAGCGATGGCGGACTATTGTACTAGTGTTCAGACACCATTTTTTTTTTTCTTCAATTGGATGTCAAATTTTTCACATGTCCATAGAACCATAGCCCTTACTACTACACAGAATGTACATTTCAGGTCCCTACAATCCTATAGAAAATAGTTTCATGTGACATCATTGGATTTCAGATCTATTTGTTTTTGTAGTGAATGTTTAGCAGGTTAAAAATAGTAGCAAATATCCATAGAATAAGTTTTAATTTCTGTGTAACTGGGGTCCAAGACCCAGCACATCCAAAGATCGGCTCTTCTAAAGAAGAAGTCCTTAACAGCTCCATTCGCAGTGTAGTGGTCTGTCCAGGTTACTGCGGATCCGTTTCATTTGAATAGCAGCTAAGCTGCAGTGACTGAGAACAGCCACTGTACGGAGAACAGAACTGTCTTCTTACTGTTGCTGAGGACACCTGATCTTTGGACTTGTTGAGTGTTAAGGATTTATTCTATTGTCATATTAAAGCGAACCTGTTGCCAGGAATCTCATTTTGTAGCTGGTGACAGCTTCCAATTGCCTATGTGATACTGATTTCAAAAATGCCTTTGTCAGCATTCTGATTCACTTCAGTAATTTATAATATTTTGGTTCACATTACCTGGCTCCCTGCCAGCAGCGTGTGGTGAGACCCGGGGGAGGGGCAGCTGCAGCCTGTGTCCGTCTCCTAATGTATTCTTCCTCTCCTCCCCCATATCTTTCTCCTGCCCCGGCCTGCTCATTGCACATGACAGGAATTGGGGAGGGAGCTGCATGAGTGCGGAGAAGAGGGGACTTAGGCTGCAGCTATCCCTCCCCCAGGACTCGCCACACACTGTAGGCAAGGAGCCAGGTAATGTGAATTAAACTTGATTTGGAATGCTGACAGACCTTTTTAAAATTGGCTCAAAATAATATATATGGTGACTGGTTCACTTTAAGAACTTTGGCTCCAAATACCCTTTAGGATTAAATCTACTAAGGTCAGTGTTCAGACTTGAAATGTTGAAGGCTCTGCTCCTAGGCTGGAACGTGACCCTGGGTCCTAAAGTCACATTGGCCGCTGTTATCTTTGCAGATACCAGATTGATTTTTTTTTTTTTTTCCTCCTATATTTTGCAAATATGCAATTATCACTACATGTTCCTTTACAGGTAGAGGTTTTGTGGCAAAGGTGACGCTTGGTGCTGGCGTGTGACACTGGATTGGCTGTGGAGAGGAGACTGGGAGAGCACTGCAATGGTGGGGGGGGGGGGGGGGATGTTTCAGCCTTTTAAGGAATATTTTGGCAAATCTAGGGGCTAAGTTGTTGATCGTGGGGGTCTTGGCGACAGGACCGCTACAGATTACGAGAATGGGGGTCCTCGAGATTAAGAGGGCAACAGTTTACACATGTGCCATTCTTTTACAGTTTTTATTAGGCATATATGCAGTCATTTGATCGCTTGTGTAAGACACTGCACTTATATTATGGTATTGCTTGCAGTGAGGCTAGTAGGTCATCTAGCGGGGTTTAAAGGGCAAATGATAAGGACAGACCTTGCCACTTTCATGAGGCCCCCTGCTGTCCTCCTTTGCAGGCGGCACCCTAGAATCGCACTAAAAGGGGTAAGTGAAAAGGCCGGTTACACTGTCTCCCTCTGTAGCAAAGGAAGTTTTGGGGTGCTTGTGCACAGTGCAGTGTAATAGCCTGTAAAGTTACATCACAGAGGGCCTCTGGTAATGCTTCCCCTTCCCCCGTCATATTACTTCTGGCTCATCAGCATAATTTTAAAACCATATCATTGCAGTAAGTGCTAAGTGAGCGAGGGGAGGGTGAGACAGTGTAACAGTCTGTAAAGACAGATCACAGAGCGGCTAGGGTAGCCCCTCAGGCTGATAATAGAAGGAACGTGGCCTCGGATAACAAATATAAGAAGGTCACCACAGTCACGGTGCCTGGATATAGGAGTAAGTGTCCCTTGTTTAGCATGATGAATTTTGGTGGTAGATTTCCTTCAATCCATTTAGATGCTTTAATTGCTGATTGCAGAATCTAAAGAGTTAAATGTGAGCTACTTTCTCCTTCCTCTTAGCAAGGTGCATGGCAGTGTCTCTTTTCTATTACTATTAATGTCATTCCTGCAGCCTCGGACATCCCCTTTAAGTTGCCATTTCACCCTCTTAAAGGGTTCAGTTATATGATCTGTTTGAAAACCCTAGTGATTTCATGTAAAACTATGGTCGCTGTGGCTTGTGGGCTTTCATCATCTGTATCACCTGTGTGACATAGTTTCAGGTTCTCTCCCCTGTTACCCCCGTCAAGCTCACATCTGTATTTTGGGTCTGGTATGGGTATATATTGTACACGGAGAGCTTCCTCTTGCAGATAAAGGATTAGATGAACCACATCCAGTCCTTGTTTATCTTCCAAAACTCACATCTTTCAGTGTACTTAAAGGGGTACACCACTTTACCTCATGTTTTTTTTGTTTTGGGGGCAGGATATTAGGTAATTTACCAATATACATCTTTTAACAGATCTGCTCCGCTTTCCTGATGTAAAGTGAAGCCTCCCTTTTTTTACCTCATCAGTCAGACATTCCTGCCCATAAAATGGCCGCCAATGGAGATCATCGATCTCCATGTGATCTCTTACTGTCCATGAGCAATCATCCTGCCGGGACCTTATGATATGATGGTATTCATGAATACTATCATAAGGTCCTGACAGGGTGATTGCTCAAGGACACTTAGAGCTCACATGACCCTCCATCTGCGGCCATTTTATGGTCAGGAATGACCCGAAAGATTCCTTCCTGTTGTGGTTATTGAAGACTTAGAGCAAAAGTCATCTGCCCGGTAATAACGTACAGAACCAGAAAATCCAGAGACGCAGGAGCGACAGAGAGAGAGAGAGTCTGAGAGGCTGCCCCAGGCATTGTCATTCTGGGCGAAATCTGCAGAAGGTGACAAATGCCTCCGTGACAATGGCTTCTCCGTACAGGAGAATATAAAAGGACAGGACAGCGTCATCACAGCCATAACAGAGGAGTGTTCCTCTAGAACACAAAAAAAGAAAATTTGAAATGGCATTTAAATCAAAATTCACTTGTTTACCTCATCAATCAGACATTACATAGAAAAGCGAATGGCGACTTTGTTTGTGGAAAGCATTTGCAGGGAGTAGGACGTTGTTTGGCGTCATGAGGTAAAATTTCATTTTGATCCATTATTTTACTTCCCAACAAGTAAGGGCACATTGGTACCAGTCGGCTTAAAGTAGCAATTCCCAATAATAAATGATTTTCAGTCACAAAAAGAGTTGGCAAACCAAATCATAGTCGTCTTCCAGCTTAATTATGGGATTTGAAAAACATGGCTCATTTCTTCCTAAAAACCACTTCAACTCTTTTTGTTCTGTATCATGGTGCTGTATCATGGTGCTGCTGGCACAGTCATTTTTAATATCCTAGAGTTAAAGGTGTTTCCCCAGTAAAAACAACTTATTGTCCCTGGGGAATAACAAATTAATGTAGGTTTTAATAGATTTAAAAAAAAATTTTTAAACTTTTGTACATAAAAAAATATTTGCTATTTTGCCAATTTTTTGAGGCCAGTGACTTTCACGCTTTGGTGCACGGACCTATGTAAGGTGTCATTTGTTGGTGTTTTGCGGTATGTGCTGGCATGTTAATTTATATCAATTTGGGACCTATATGACTGTTTGATCATTTTTGATTCAAATATTCATGGATGGGGGAAAAAATGGGGGGGGGGGGGGGGGCGATTCGGACATTTGAGCGATATTTTCCGCTACGTTCACAGCCAAGAATTTTGACAGAACAAGCATTGGGGCGCTAGGGTGATAACTATCATGTTTATGATTTTTACAGTTTATTTAATTTTATATGTGTTCTAGGGAATGGGGGGGTGATATAAACGGTTTATTTTTTATTTTTTTTTTCTTAAATATTTAAAAAAAATTTTGACCATTGTTTCAGACTCTACAGGGTACTTTAACCCTGCAGGGTCTGATTGCTAGTACTATATACTGCAATACTACTTGTATATAGCAATTTTACTGCTGATCTCTAATAGCCTGCCACCTGCTGACTATTGGAGATCATTATACATGGCAAGCCTACAAATCTCAATGAGACCTCAGTCATCCAAGATGGCGGCGCCCATGGGATTGTAAATTAGGTGGCGTGGTCGTAACAGGTCAACTGCCAAGATCGGTGTCAGGACTGCCTGTGGCAGTAACAGGTGAGTGTAAGCTGTGTTATACAGCTGACACCTACTGTGTGTGGAGAAAGCAATAAAAGAACGTGAAAAGTCTGACAGAAAATTGGCGCATGGCCCTTAGTAAATGTGCCCCATTGTGTCTACGTGATACAGAGGACACTTGACGTTACTATCAAATCCACCACAATCTCGTGTCTGAGTAGGTCCTATGGCATGAAAAGTACAATCCCACAGAACCAGAACTATGAAATAAAAGCTGAAATAACCTCTCATTAGTTGAGATGTTAAAATGTATTTCTGTCTCAGTGACACTTAAATGGGTTTCCCAGGATAAGGCCTTAATTTCTGATCGGTGGGAATCTCAGTGATGAGACCCCACAGATAGTGAGAATGCGCATCCGATGGATCTTAAAGGGAAATCTACCACCATGATAAACCAGGGACATTACTCATAGATCCAGGCACCGGGACTGTGATTATCTTCTTTTATTATGTTATCCATGGCTTCCTTCCTTCTATAATCAACTTTTAAAAGTAGGCTAATGAGCCAGGAGGGCTCCTTCACAGGCTGTTACACTGTGCAGGAGCAGTCCTCACTCAAAACCTGTGTGGCATGGAGGGGCTATAATAATATCCCCAGCATAATTTTTAAGTTGATTTCAGAAGGAAGGAGGCCATGGATAACAAATCTAAAATGATCATCACAGTCCCGGTGCCTGGATCTATGAGTAATGTCCCTGGGTTATCATGATGGATTTTGATGGTAGATTTCCTTTGATCTGCTACATGCCTGCCATCTACATAGTATTATACGGTTCTCCCATTCACTCGAATGATTACGATTTAGGAACTACATTTTGTTCTAAGAAACTGAGGCTGAAGTTCGGGTCATGGAGTGCGAGTCCTGCACATGTGATTCGCTCTTGTGTTTTGTCAACACTCGGCCTGTATCCATTTTACAGCGTTGTAGAATACTTTCCCTGTTGTCACACAAGCCAAATAACATTAACATTTCAATATGAGACATTCCGGGCGGATTACATCTCCATGCATCGGGCACAGTCACCAGGTAAACATTTTATATGACCAGTTTACTAGCTCGGGCAGGTATTTTCCCTGTATTGGTTATACACGTACAGGAAGTATTTGTTACTCGCCTTCAAGAATTCATATTAGCATTTAAAGAGACTGTCACTAAATTTTGCCCTTTATCCCCTTAAGGAGACAGCCCCTATTTTCTTCTTAACATGTTACAATGCGTTTGACTCTTTTGAAAGCGTTTACAATATTGCTGGAAGTATAAGCAGCTTTGTTAACAATGAGACCGGGAAACGTAAAAAAAGCATCCAAAAACGCTTGGTGTGAACACCCCCTGAATATGGTTTCTAAACACAATTCAAATGCAGCGTGTGAGGTATCTGCAAGATAACGCACCGAACCACAAGTTACAAAGCTGTATCGGGTTTAGAAAATCCTACATGGTTGCAGATTAGCAGTGACGTGTGTGAACTTGGCCTAATTCGATGCAACTTTCCCATCTACCTACCCAGACACCTGCTGGTAGGTAAATCCCCTGCCCATCTGCTGTTCTGCATGTGATGACACTTGTCACCGCTCCCTCGCTGCTCTTACCACGGCCATGGACTTGTCACGTTTCGGAGGATACTCCTGGGGCCTCTGTTATTACACGAATAATGTATTCCAGGGCCCGGCTTATGTAATAAGTGTATAAAAGGGTTTGTTTTGTATCTAAGGCTTAAGAGCCAGGAACAAATCTTGTATGACTCATGAAGATGGAATCGCATGTTGGCAGGTGAATGAGAGGTGACCTGTGCTCTCGGGTTTTCTGAAGAACCACCTGAGGCTTGGTGCCAGTGCATTTACTGTCTCTTGGTTTTAAAGGGGAACTCCCATGAAATGTTTCATTGTCCGTCCGGTAGTACCTGATGTGAACTGTAGTGCAAGTTACCTCTCACCTCCAGCAGAAAATAAAGAGATCTTCCACTCCATATGGTTATATGACCAGCATTAGGTGCTGGAGGGACAGGAAGTCCGTTTTTCTATGACTATAACGTTCAGAAACTGACTTCCTGTCCACACGTAAGGAGCCCTGTCTATTGGAGCATCAGATTGCTGAGGCAGAGACTTGGATATCTCCTGAATACAGCACAGCTAAGAAGATTACCTGTATACTATACTTTATTTCATATACCCTACTATCAGGGTAGATAATAATATTTGGGGGGGGGGGGGGGGGGTTTTTTTTTCCGGCGTAAACCTTTTTATGTTTTTCTCTAAGAAAAACATAACTTGTACTTTACCTTAAAGAGGTTTATAGTTAGTTGATCGGTGATTTAAGAAGATTACCCCAGTCACGGTGCCTGGATCTATGAATAAGTGTCCCTGGTTTATCATGATGGCACCATCCTGACAGGTACAGAGACTATTAAAGGACACCTGTCATCAGGTCTGTGTCACTTGTCTTGTCACCTCTACCTGTTGGAGCAGCTCACAAGGATCCATCCCAGCCTTTATCTAGTTATTTCATACATTAATCATTGTAAAATCATCTATTCTTTATTATTTAAATGAGGCTGGTCACATGGTCAGAGGCAGTGATGTCACTCCTGTTCCCCCTCTCCTCCCCCTGCTCATGTCTGTGTGTAATGTGTAGTAAAGCATTGCTGGTGTGTGTGCTGCATCTGCTGACATGCTGCATCCTCCTAATATACAGAGACACAGAAATCAGCTACACATGAATCTGACATGTTCTGCTGTAACATGGCTGCCTGGAGCTGTTGTATCTCTCCTATACACACACACATGCAGGGGGCGTGGCCACCAGCACCAGGAAGACACATATTATACAGCCTCACATCATTATACAGGCTGTCAGTCATGCACTGGGGGTGTGCTGTTCCCACTCATGAAAGTGGACAGCGAATATGAATGCTCTATGGACATTTCACGTCATTGCATACAGCTTAGGACCTCATTGCTTAGGTTTACAGGCATGTAGAGGGACAATGAAGGGATAGAGGCAATGCTCTCTAATGGCAGTTTATGAAAATATATTTAGTTTAGGGGGGTTATTTTGCATGACGGGTTCTCTTTAAAGAGGTTTTCCCACAAAACCAGTTAGGTCCTATCTATGAGAACGGGGGGGTCCCATGGGCATCTTGCTGAACGTTCTTGTTATCTGTGGGGGTCTTGTCACTGAGACCCCCAACGATCAGCAAGTTGGGACCTATCCTGTGGATTGGGCCTAACTGGTTTCAAGGGAAAACCCCTTTAAGCTTACGTTGATTATTAATACATCCATTGAATGGTTTATTATCTGCTCTTCACAGTCTGAATGTTGCCCCTTTCTTGTGATTTTTTTTTTGTATTGCTCTTGCTTGCTGTACTGTTATATAAGGCTTTATGCCGATGCTGTCATCTGCACTGGTTTCCTTACATTCCCGAGTCTGATGCATCGGCCCTTCCTAGGTATAGTAATATGCAGGCCGTGCGGGTGGCAGCAGGGTTCATATTTATTATATTAGGGGATTTTAATCACCGCCGGTTTGTGCTTACTGTAAACTTGCCTTCACGTGTTTCAGAACCCACGTTGTTTTGTTGAGGGTTAGTTCCTTTTTATTTGGGTTCCATTTTAAGGAACAATTGGTAAGAAATTTTGCTAAGTTTTGTCTGTGTTCGATAAGAGGTTCTCTCAAAACAGTGAATGGGACTAGGTAGTAGTAGAAGACGCAGGACATGGGCGAGAATTGTCCAGGCTTCTTATCACGGACAATCCCTTTTATAAAGGAATGTTCACCACCATCTTTAAATACACACCTAATAGGTTCCTATACATATTATGTATTATTGGTGTCTGCACCCCTTTTAATCCATGTAATGTGTATTAGATGTGGGGATTAGGGACTTTATGGGAAAATCTGGAATGTTTTTTAACATGTTTCTGTGTTCTTTACCTGCAGACACAGATTTGAAGAAGGGAAATGGATGGTGGAACACCAAAACCAGCAGTAAATGGCTTCACCATGAAATCACAGCTTCAGGTTACTGGTAAGTGATGTGTTTTCCTTTATTACATGACCAACAGAAACTGAGCCCCACAGGTCCCACTGTATATAATGGAGGCTTTCGGATTGCATGCAGATCTATGCCCACACTTATCCAGAGTGATTGAGAATAGTCAGTTTTGACAAGGTAGGTCCAGTTCAGACCTATGTTCGGACCTGCTCTACTGTTTTGTAGCTTGCTGTACCACAAGCTTGATGCAATCTGCAAGATGAGATTATTATATTGTACCAAGGTATACAACCAAAGATGGGGGGGCAACTGAAGTGTCTCTCTCTTCCCCCTGCAGTCTCTAAACTTGACTCTTCTCAGGCAATATATGACTCTTCTCTGCTCATTTTCTTGTGACTTTGGAGAATTCGCAGTTCTAGAAAGGACATTTCATACGCTATCTGAGGGGGCTGGTAGTTTATTGGGGTAAAATCTGAAGACCAGTTCCCTTTAGGCCCCATTCACACGTCTGTAATTGTGGCCATCATCTGGACACACAAACAACATGGCCACATTAGATGTCTATAAAACCCAGTCACTGGGAACTGGGCGCCATGTCCTATATTGTGCCTGGTTTGCGGTGCGTCTGCACGGCTCTCAATGGAGTGGGGAGGGATGAAGTTTTGTAAACCTGAGGAAAAAAAACTCCTGATTGAAAGGAGGCAGATGGACTCTGTGGGGGAAGTTTGCGCTGGGAGGAGACTAAACACTTAAATCGTTTGGGTCTGAGCATTTGGGTTCTTTTCCACAGCAAACATTACTATGTGTTTGGAAGGAAACCATGCGGTTAGGACTATAAAATGTGAGCACATGTAGTAAGTATCACTCAGGGTGTTAATGCAGGATCACAGCTTTCCAGTTAATGACCGATCTGAAAACATTACATCTGTGAATAAATTTTATGCGCGGAGAGGAACGTTAAGTGCGATGTCTGTGGTCACCTGTATGGAAAGTTTAGATTCTGGATAAATTGCCGTGTGTGACATATCTTTAGTATTATATCCATGTAGGTTGTGATCAGTCTATCATATACATGGTGGTAAGCACTACATAATACACAGCTCTCCACTGAGGCAGTCTGGGCATGCTGGGAGTTATGGTTCTGTTTTACATGAAGAGAATAATGACTTGGTCAGTTAATATAATAAGGTCTCTTAATGGGAAAGACTCGGGGGGGGAGAGCTTTGATACAATGGTTACATGAATTAGGATGCAACATGAGCTAAGAAGGGAGGCATGAACCAAGTTTTAGAGTGTTGGGATCGATATGCAGCAACCTAACTTGAGGGGGTCCCAGGGGTCCCATTATGGGCTGACCAGTAGTATAAATAATTGGGATCCAGGTGCAGATGTTGCATTAGGGTCCAGCAGCTTCACGTATAGATGGGCTCATAGTCCCACATATATGAAAGCGTTTGAGACCATTCTGTCTGAGTTTGCAGTGAAAAGAATGTGCAAACTGCTCGCTCATGTATTTATAAAGCATCTGCGCCACTTTTGTGTCGTGGCTGCAATGTGTCCGAGAAGACGCCACAATTCTGCAGCATGAACAAAGTGCACCAAAAAAATGTGCAGTGCAGTGGGCACCATAATTCATGAATTGAGCACAAACTGCACTTTACAGACTGCACTAGTTATGATAAATGTGACTCTTGTCACCCCCTCATCCTCATAGACTGTAAGCTCTTGTGTCCACCCCCATCCTCATAGTCTGTAAGCTCTTGTGTCACCCCCTCATCCTCATAGACTGTAAGCTCTTGTGTCACCCCCTCATCCTCATAGTCTGTAAGCTCTTGTGTCACCCCCTCATCCTCATAGACTGTAAGCTCTTGTAAGCAGGACCCTCACTCCTATTGTTCCATATGACTGTTTGTACTTTGTAATGCAGTATTTTATTTGTATGTCTCCTATGATTTGCAAAGCTACGGAATATGATGGCGCCATATAAATCAAGACTATTATTACTATATCATGTGGAAAATATTTACTTGGCGAGAACACTTTGCAGCATGTTACTGAGCTGGAGGGGCTGAGTTGAAGTGAAGGGACGCTGGGAGCACATCATACATAAATAATAAACTTCACTCAAGTGTCCACTAAATGAGATGGGGTGGGGAGGGGGGAGCTGTCAGAGTGTGAAAAAAATATATGGATGAACTGAAACAATATATTTAATCTCTTCTGCCCCTCCTGCTCTGTAACAAGCTGCATTTTGCCAGATTGGACATGTTTAATGTGACTGGTTCACTTCGAAGGGGGAATTTGTATGACGTGATCTTTTAGGATAAAATGCCCAATACAGTCTGAATAATAACAGATTTCTGTGAAAGTCACCAGACCTCTAAAATTTGTTAGCAAATCTGCTTGTAACGCAATCATTTGTGATGTCCGTGTGCAGTCCGTCCTTTATCCATATCAGTTTCCTTTTTTTTTTTTTTTTCCCCACATCTGTACATCATGCTCCAAAAAATAAACAGACTGGTTTCTAAATCTACTTCCTCTCGTTCCCAGACCCATAGGAATCAATGGTTCTGTATTCCGTGTGCAAAAATAAACGGATAGCAGATGGCCCTCAAATACACTTGTGTGAATGAGCCCTAAGTTACAAATATGAAAGTGGATTTTGATGCTGACAATTCTGAGTGCCTGGACCTCTAATGTGTCTACCTTTTAAAAGTTTCCAATTTTACATTTTATGTGGGGTAAATAAAATTTCCAACCAATTTTGTTTTTGTTTTTTTAAATCTAGTTATATCCGCAAAACTGAAAGACAGCAAAAAGAATTGGTTTGGTCCAAGTCCATACGTGGAAGTGTCAGTCGATGGACAATCAAAGAAAACAGAAACTCGTAATAACACGCACAGTCCTAAGTGGAAGCAGCACCTTACTGTGTAAGTATCCTTGTTGGGCTACATTCACACAAACGTATAGGGGACATATATATGGCTTACTTATCTACAGCGTATATACGTCCCCCATACACTTCTATGGCCTCCACAGCGCCGTACGGTGCAGCACACGTGTGGCACCGCACCGTTCCGTAGAAAGATAGGACATGTATTCCTTTGGAGAGGGGCGAGGGTGAGAAGCGCTCATCCCCTGCTTCTCTTCCCGCCACTGATGTATGCCCGCCGTACTACGGTATAGCGGGCATACATTGTGTGCATGTAGCCTAAAGGTGAGAGGCCGCTGGACTAGTGGGGGTGGCAGGGTAGTCGTAGGACAGTTTAGATTGTGATTCAATTGACAAATGGGTGGAGTTGGAGGAATAATTTTTCAGAGTCTTATAATGTGCAGTGAGTGCTCGCTTTGTAAAAACTCTCCTCTCTGAGTAGGGGGGATGAGATTTTATTAAAAAAATGTATTTGAAGAAAAAGCGGAACGGGACAATTGAGTAATCCAAGGCTCAATAAGGCATAAGTTTCTTCTTATTCAGTCTTGGTTCTTAAAGAGAACCCGTCAGGCAAAATAACCCCCCTAAACTAAATATATTTTCATAAACTGCCATTAGAGAGCATTGTCCCTATCCCTTGATTGTCCTTCTACATGCCTGTAACCCTAAGCAATGAGGTCCTAAAGCTGTATGCAAATGACCTGTGAAATGTCCAATGAAGCATTAGCATATTCAAGCTGTCCGGCTTATTCATGAGTGGGAGGCACAGCCACACCCCCAGTGCTTGACTGACAGCCTGTATAATGATGTGAGGTATAATGATGTGATGGCTCCTCCATGTACTTCCTGTGCTGGCGCCCCCTGCAGCCTGCGTGTGTATGAGATACTCCTATACACATGACTGACAGCCTGTATAATAATGGGAGGTATAATGGTGTAATGGCTCCTCCATGTACTTCCTGGTGCTGGCACCCCCTGCAGCCTGTGTGTGTGTGTATAGGAGAGATACAGCAGCTCCATGCAGCCATGTTATAGCAGAACATGTCAGATTCATGTGTAGCTGCTGTCTGTGTCTCTTACATGTGTATTAGGAGGATGCAGCATGTCAGCAGATGCAGCACACACACTAGCCATGCTTTACTATACATTACACATAGACATGAGCAGGGGGAGGAGAGGGGAGGGGGAACAGGGGTGACATCACTGCCTCTGACCATGTGACCAGCCTCATTTACATAATAAAGAAATGATGATTTTACAATGAATAATGTATGAAGTAACTAGATAAAGGCTGGGATGGGATCCTAGTGAGCTGCTCCAACAGGTAGAGGTGACAGGACTAGTGGCAGAGACCTGATGACAGGTGTCCTTTAATATATTTAATAATTCAATGGAATTTTCTTCTGTTTGCAGAATTGTTACCCCATTCAGTGTATTAAATTTCCGGGTATGGAGCCATCAGACGTTAAAATCAGACGCTCTCCTCGGCACGGCATCGCTGAACCTACAGGAAACATTAGTAGCCAATAATATGAAATGTGAGTATACAATATGGAAGAGGTTTCCAGCACAAGTTTTCTTTTGTAAAGTGCGTTGGATGTTCCCAGGTTGCGCAAGTCTCCCTGAAGGGATCACCTGACGCCTCTCGTGACACAGACCCGCTGATAAGATCCTTCTGACTACACCTTACCTGTAGGCATTAGATAACTGTTTACCTGTGTCCCACAATCCTAGGGCACCAGGAAGAAGGCCCCATATTTAATTTAATTATTTTTCTCTCCTCCCTTTACATCCAGATTCATAGAATACTCCAAGGCTAGGAAGTGTGTTGTTTTTTTTTTTTTTGTTTTTGTTTTTTTTTTTTTGTCTTCATATCCTAGTTTTGTTGGATGCAAATCAGAAGAAAGCCACAAGCAGCACTCTCCTCATTAATGTATTTCTACTTCCAAAATTGTACAGAGTCCCCAATGGTTTCTATTTTGTGGAATCATCTTGATGCAGGAAATTCTTACTTAAAGGAGACATTCCACAGCTATATGATGAGGATCCATTTCTCGTTAATAAATGGATTGGAAGGACGTGCATGCATCCTGCAGCTCCACTCAACAATATAGGAGTGTCAAATTGCTGAGCACAGCATTGAGTTTCCTCCAGCACTTCGGCTCACTGGGGGACATTTATGATATAAGAGCCAAGCTCCTCCGGCACTGCTGGATACATCAGGAGGCTCTGTGTTATCATATCATATAAGTTGGGAGGCTCTGCTTTATCCTATGAGCACAAGCACCGGTGTATGATGGATGTAGGGGCCTCTTGATGTATTCAGCTTGGTGGCTCCGCCTTCTTTATGCCCACTTTCCATGGAGAAGGAGTGTCTAAGCGAAGGCCAGTGATACCTTAGCACTGTGCTCTGCAGTTTCTGACACTCCTATGCTATTGATTGGATTGGAAGGACCACCCATCAGTGCTCCTCCCAAATTTGGGGTCTTGTTCTTGTGATGGCACCCTTATGAACAGCGTGTTATCCACTCTGTGGTGTATACTAGATGTCCTGGCTCTTTCTGTTCTAGGGCACAGGTTTTGATCCATATTCTGTAGCTATGCTTATTATTCAATGTATGAGACCTGGCGATCACATAGGACTATGACTGCATTGCTGGACCTGTGTGCCGCAGCAGGGATCTGATCATAGATGTCGCCTTACTGCCGCATCTCTTCTCTACAATTGTGTTTGTTTCTGGGAAGAGACGGCCATATTTTATGCACTGCTGTCATACACGTAAGGTCATAAAGAGTTAAACCACTGAGTGGGTGCTAAAGGCTCCCATTCTACACCTCCCAGAGCACAGTAGGCCGTATATTGTGGCTACATCCGGCTGACAAGGACGTCTGGGAAGATCATTGTTAGCCTTGTGTGTCTCAGTCTTCTTGGCAATGGTGCAGACAGCAGTAACCCTTTATAGACAAGTCGGAGATGATCTTATACAAGGTGCCTTCTTCTAATAAGAGCAGTCAGACCTCTACAAATGAGGGCACCTTTCATGTACATGGATCTTGTTATTGCACTCGAGCACCTGGCCAAGAAAAGTTTGGCACACAATGAGTGCCCTCTTGTGTCCTCCATCTTTACTCATTCCCATTGTGGTAACGTGCCAGGTTCACCTGTCAACTAAAATTTAACCCCTTATTCCAACACCTGGATTAGTCCATCCGGCACCTTTTATATACACCAAAATCTTACACCACAGTGTACTCTAATAATTTATAGATTTTGATCCAAACCTGTCCCACTGAGTAAGTAAATTAGTCTCTTCGGGTCCGAACGTCGGACCTGTGCTCGTTAATAAGTAGTACAGACACTTTCCTCTTCTCATTCAGAACTCCAATGCTGGCGGTTGTGCAGTTCGCCCAATGTGGGTGTATCCCGAGAGTCTGGATATATATTAAACCTGGGATTAAATCGACAATTATCGAAGTGACCAGATAACTGAGATTAAAAAAAAAAAAAAAAGTTAGAAATATTATTAATAGGTGTAATGGGTCCACATGTATTTACGTGTATTTATCTCTTGGCGCTCATGCGCTATGCCATTTCTATTTTGCCGCTGCCCATTACTGAGTGCGGCTGCACAACCATTCCCTCCAGTGAGGCGTTTGCGCTGTGACTCGATGCAGCTTCCAGGTTAGGTTGTGCAGCCGGACTGAGCAGTGAAGACCATAAAGGGCGTGAGAGGGATTCTTAGAGAATAGGGTGACATCACAGACCATGGGGGGGAAGCTCCATAGAAGAAGTGCTGTGGGGGCGTGTCTTAGCCAGTCAAGCTAGAGCCCAGGGCTCTCTGGTGACGCCCCCTGAAGCACTTCTGCCTAATTTGCATATTGTTAAGAAATGCTCTTGTGTTTCAAGAGCCTAAAAAAGTCGGTGATAAAATCTGTAGTGTAGTTGTGGAAGTGATCTCTGGTATTTTTACCCCTGGTGAATTAGCCATGAGTTGTACAGAATGAAAAATAAAATCTGTCATGTCCGGGTTTTCATTCCAGTGGAAGAAGTGGTTGTGAACTTACAGCTGCAGGGAGACCGAGAGACAGTGGGTGACCTGTCCGTGTGCTTGAATGGCTTGCAGGTAGACCCAGAGCTCCTGGCCAATGGAGAGGCTACTGCTTTGTCAGGTAAGTTGTACAGGTGTTGTGTTTTTTTTTTTTTTTTTTTTTTTAAACATTTTGGGTTCTCAATGAATTCATTGATCTCGGATCACAGGAGGCTTGACCCCCCCAGCCCCCCCACCATCACCTATTTGTCATCATCCAAACTAATGGTGCACCCTTTGTTGCTAATACCAAGCATCGCACCATACATTGCATAGTGGTTGTACTTGGTATTACATCTCATTCATTTGCTGGATGTGATTGACATCCTGGCTTGTAAGGTGAAATCTAGAGCTCCGCTGCAAATTTGAACAGCCGGGGGTTCTCATTACCGAACCCAATATCAGTCTCATAGGACATAAAGGGCATCTACCACCAGGATAAAGGACTGTATGGAAATCCTTTAACATCTATGGAGCTTGGAGCCCCTCAGGCTCATTTGCATACAGTCCTTCACCCTGGTGGTAGATGCCCTTTTAAAGAGGATTTCCAATCAAGACTATATATAACATATCCACAGATGGGCTGAATGGAGAATGTGCCGCCGATGAGCAGCCACTCTCCATTTAACTTTATGGGAGTCCTGAACCTAAAGTAGGCAGGATCACCTAGTGCTGGCCCAATCCCCCGGGGGCCATGTCACTTTACACCCACGTGGCGTGTTGATTCCATTTTATTCATTTATTAGATTAAGTGCTTCTACGTCAGAAAACTGACATATTCGCAGTGATAAATCTCCTCCTTGGGGTGTAGTTTACAAGCATAAGCTAAATGTATAGTTGATTTTACAATGTTTTGTAGAGTTTATGATTTTGGTTCAGATTGACTCGTGTTAGGACATTTAAAGGGAACTTGCTGGTACATTCATGCTGCTGTAACCACAGACATTGTGAAATGGCCACCAGTTTCCTCATTACACTTTCCAGTTCCAGTGCTGGGCATAGGCAGAAGTTGGCATTTCTGCTTGTGGTTGAGGCAACATGCTGAGGGGTTCACATTAATTAATGTTACTGGAACAGAATTTAAGTGAAAGTTGATGACCTATTTCTGTATTCCCTTCTTGTGTAGCATCCACTGATAACTCCAGAGTACAGATGGATTCGGCTTTTGTCAGGTAAGTGCACTGCTACGTGGTTGTAAAGGCGATTGTTAAAATAGTCATGCTCACAGTGTACACTACACCCAGGCTGGAGAGGTCATGGAAGAGCACATACCCTTAAAGGGGTTGTTTGGGATGGGGATTTTTTACATGGGTACCAGGAAGACTTAAAATAGTAAAGCACCTATATTTTCCTTTCTCCAGGGCTCTGATCCTGTTGATAAACAGAACACCAATTTACTGATTTTTTTTTTTTATTTATTTATTTTTGTTACTTGGTCAAAGCTTTATCTTTGACCAACTAAAAATTAATATATATAGTATGTACATCACAAACACTAACATGACTTTATGACCCGAACCTTCATGAATCTGTAAGAGATCCATGTTCTGGTCAATATTCTAGGTTTTGTTGCTGTGAAACTTGAATTGTCTTTCAGTGTGGACAGTACAGACGGCACAAGTCCTAGTGAAAATCAGCAAAGCAATGGCACCAGTTCACCATCCTTATCCAATGGAGGGTTCAAACCCAACAGACCTCCCAGACCATCCCGCCCACCGCCACCTACCCCTCAGAGAGCCTCTCTCTCAGGTAGGATAACATTTCGGTTTCCAGCAACATGGAAATAAAGGAAACCTACCATGAGGAATCAGAAGTAGATGTGATGGTAGATTCCTACCGCCTGCCCGTCTCCTAATCTGTAATTTAATAATCCTGGAACCTAACTTGTTTAAAACTTTGTTAGTAATATGTATATTAACTGCAGAGGCTCCTGGGGTGTGGAGTATCCTTGGCTCCCAGTGCCCGGTTGGGCTAGTACATGACCGAGTAGCCTCTGCAGTTACTTTGCTTATTACTGTCAGTCTAACATGTGTGCTGCCAGTCCAGTCAAAGTCTATGGGGCTGACACGAATGGCCAAATATGACTTAAAACCTTCCAGATTGTGTTTCTTTCATGACCCAGTGCGGTGGCATCATCCAGAAAATCTACTTTGAAGTAAGATGTAAACTGATTGTATAAATTTAAGGCGGTAATCACAGAGGAGGAGGCATTCCGAGCCCCCTACCCTGACTTCAGTGTTAAACTCTCCGCCTCCTTGACTTTATGGGACCAATTTACAGCTCACTTCAAAGTTTATTTTCTGGATGATGCCACCGAACTGGGCCATGAAAGAAACAAAAACTAGAGGGTATTATGCTGTTTGACAATATTATGGTAGTGGTTTATTTAGCCAATTGCTGATGGCAGGTTCCCTTTACATGCCAAACCATCAAATATAGTGTATAGTGACTGTGGTTAGCATTGCATCCTGTACATGTATGTGGATGGCTGCTGTGTGAATAAGCCCTATATATGTATAATATATAGTAGAGAGGGTTGCACTGTGCAGTAGTGGAGCTCATGTCTGAAACTTTTTTTAGCTGTTGAAATTGCCATAAACTATTTCGACTACTGCAATCCAACTAGTGAAAATATTTCTAACATTGCATTCATTACTCCTCGTTGTAGCACCATGTCTACAGGCCGAGCGGGCTGGATACTAGCCTACACTCCATGATTATCCTCCATTATCTGTACACCTGCATTAACTTGTACAATTACATATACAATGTGTTCCCTTCAAGGTTCACTAACAATCTTCTACTTTTCCTCCAGGTCCTCCTAATGGTGCTCCTTTCAACAACTCAGAGCCTACAGCCAACATGGCAGGCTGTGCCCCACCACCGCAGATGGATGCCATACCCGCCGCCCCTCCAGTGTCTAGACAGATTGTTCCCGTCAACATCGACAGCCAGAGAATCGGTGGTGTCAACCAAGGAGCGCTTCCTCCTGGGTACGAAGGGAGACATTTGCTATCATTGTAGGATTGTTTCCATACAGGGGAATAGATAATTGAAGGAAATGAATGCACTTTTTGTACCCGGTCTAATGCTCCAGCGTTTGATCAGCATTGTCTTATGAGAATAAATGACCCTTGCAGAGTATCTGAATATTGTGAATATTTGAGTATTCTGTGGGTGATCCGCATATTTTACAAGTTCATCACAGGGATGCTGTGGATAAAGATTATTAGGATGATATATCATCTGTGTTCCTTGCAGATGGGAGCAGCGTGTGGATCAGCATGGACGTGTGTATTTTGTAGACCATGTGGCAAAAAGGACGACCTGGGACAGGCCAGAACCTCTACCTCCGGGGTGAGTATTTGTAAAAGCAGCAATTGAGAAAAGGTGTTGGCAGCCTTTAAGCCTGCTCTTTCCATCTATCGATTTCGATACATGTATGATATTCATTCTTTCCATGGTTCGTCTGAATAAGGCTGCATTCACATCGCGTATTTGCATTCTGTTGTAAGGAGTCGTCAGACAGACATGTCCTTAAAACGGGGGATGGAAAGTATCTCTCTGTATGTTCATACAGTGGGATAAGTCATTATGTTTCTCCTTCTGAAAGCAGGCGAAGGAGTGAACATTTGCATTGAGGAGGCAATGATTGGCTGCTGGTGATATTTATAAAGTTTTCCCCAGTGATGTCACTATCCTTATATGGGACATTGAGTGTATGCACAGCAGAGGCCAGGGAGGGATGCAGTAATTTGCATCTGTCCCCTGCAGGCAATTATGGCCTCTACTGAGCGTATATGCTGCTCAGCAGGAAGGGAAAGATGTAGCTTGTTGTGTATATCCATCTTGTATTTCCCACACATATACTACTTTTCTGTGCAGATGGAGGCAAAAGGAATGCCCCTGTCTGTATATGTCTTTGTATAAGTTAGGAAATTTCCTGGCGTGTACGCTGAGCATATACAAAATATTTTATGCATTTTTCTCTGAATATTACAGTCACAACTGTATTTTATCAGACACTAATTTCTTATCAGTCCTAATTTCTTTCATTTACAGGTGGGAGCGGCGTGTAGATAACATGGGGCGCATCTATTATGTAGACCACATAACAAGGACCACCACATGGCAGAGGCCCACCATTGAATCTGTACGCAACTACGAGCAGTGGCAACTTCAACGTAACCAGCTGCAAGGGCAAATGCAACAGTTCAACCAGAGGTTCATCTATGGGGTGAGCTCCCTTTACTGTCACGGCTGAAAATCATCCGCACACAGTTACTACAGGACGCGCTAAAACAATTAAAGGGGTTGCCCTGAAAATTTTACTTATCCCTCTTCCTGTAGTCACAGAATAAGTATGATTTTTGGAACAATTTCATAGCCTAAATCCTGGCACTTAATAAATCCTCCCCCATTGTTGTTAAATTTGCATAGAGGTCAGTATGGGGGTTACACGGTTTATTGAAACTGTAATAAGCGAGTTTATTGTACAGACTTTTCTTAATATCTATATATCATGTTTATTTTTTTTATAGAACCAAGATTATAGTCAGAACAAAGAGTATGATCCCCTGGGGCCATTAGCTGGTGGATGGGGTGAGTATAACAATTGGATGTAGTCCTTATTAATCTGTATCAATTGAAGCAGTAAGTAAGCAATTGTATATTTGACCCCTAAAATGTATGCTCCTTGCATATTGCAGAAAAGCGGACAGACGGAAACGGTAGAGTGTATTTTGTCAATCACAATACACGGACAACTCAGTGGGAGGATCCACGAAATCAGGGGTAAGTGACCTTTTCATAGGCTTTCCATGGTGAGTAGATGGAGTGGCAGGAGAAGCAGCTGAAAGTGACATTTGTTTGCCATTGACCCTGGTGACTGACACTGAAGTCTTTCATCTTTTAGACTCCTCTGAACCTAGAAAAGTTCAGTCCAAGAAGAGTTTCATTGAGGTTTAGGAGAAAGATTTCTAGATGTGATCTGTGACCTGTGCATGGGTCACTGTACAGGAAGGAAGAGCGGAATAGATGAGCTTTCATAATTGCGCAAAGTAACAAGCACAGGAGTTGAAGATTTTTTTTTTTGATTGTGGGTAAAATTAACAAAAAAAATTGAAACAAAAGAATGGGAACTCAACATCGCAGTAAAACATAATGTAATATTAAAATGATGAAATGGTCATATGTACAGTCATAGACATGCTGGAAAGTAGGACCCTTTTTATCTGAAGGGTGAAGATACCGTGTATACACTGGAGTATATGCCGAGGTGCCCAGTTTTACCACAAAAAAATGGTTAAACGTATTGTGTATAAGCCGTGGGAGGGAAATGCAGAAATCTCCAATAAAATGTCCAGTAGCCCTCCCTTCATGAATGAAATTGCCCCCATTAATGTAATGCCCAGCAGCGTGCCCCCATTAATGTAATGCCCAGCAGCGTGCCCCCATTAGTGTAAAGGCCCAGCAGCGCGCCCCCATTAGTGTAAAGCCCAGCAGCGCGCCCCCATTAGTGTAATGCCCAGCAGCGCGCCCGTTGTAAGCGCAGCAGCGCGCCCCATCCCCATTAGTGTAAAGCCCAGCGCGCGCCCCATTAGTGTAAACCCCAGCACGCCCAGCAGCGCGCCCCCATTAGTGTAATGCCCAGCAGCGCGCCCCATTAGTGTAATGCCCAGCACCCTCTTCTCCCCGCAGCACTTCTTCAGGCTTCCAGCTGGCAGATGCACATGTATGTGAATTGCCAGAACAGAGCTATGATATGAGCAGGCGGCGACACTACAATGTCATAGTTGTGTCCCGGCAGATCGCATAGACATGCATCTGCTACCTGGCCAGGGAACCTGAAGAGGTCACCAGGGGTCATCCCTGGGGGTGAGTACTAACTTTATTCTTTTTAAATACTCCAGTATAAGCAGAGAGAGGCTTTTTCAGCACAAAAATTGTGCTAAAAAAATATGGCATGTAGGAAATAGAAAGAGAATAACTTCAGCAACACTCCAGAAGTGCAAAATACTAAATTGCGTATTGTGCTAATTAGAACTTGTACCTATGACACTACTTCATCTATATAAATTGTTGTCATATAGGATTAGAATATATTTTATTGATTACTCATTATTGTGACTAATTACCATTTTTAGCTTTTTTTTTTTTTTTAACTATCCTCAAATAAAGCGTACCTGAACATAATTTTTAATCATTTTATTTTAAATAAGAATAGAGCAGGTGATAATGACAACCTTTCTTATAAACATCATTGTGTAAAGCAGTTTCTCTGTGCCTTTTTTTCTGCTGCTTCTTTGTTTTGTAGCAAGCAGTATATCTGAAGCCTTTCTACATTCTCTTCAGACAGATAAGGAGGCTAATGAATAACTCATTCCATTCCCAGACAATATTTACCTTGATGATTCAGCTCAGTGTAGATATTCGACTATCCAGGGACTGTCTGTAAGGAGTTTATCTGGCTCCTTTATCTCTCAGCTGTTAGTGGATACAGGACAGAAAGCTGATTTACACATTGCTTAATACAGGAAAAAAATCAGGAAATGGGAGCAGATTTCTGTATTAAAGTATATTACTTAAGTTATTATTTTCATCTGTGCTATTCATTTATATAAAGATTGTCAAAACTTTAGAGACTTTTCTTGATGTGTTTAACATAAGACCTAATTCAAATAATCTGTCCCTTTCTGGCGACACAACCTTCTTACTGTAAGTGTTGGTGACCTTTATCTGTACACATCTCCCCCCCTTTTCACTTTTTTTTTGTGAGATGTGTGCTGTTGTATACAAATTTTATTCTTGTGTATTTTAGGCAACTCAATGAAAAGCCCTTACCGGAGGGCTGGGAGATGAGGTTTACAGTGGATGGCGTCCCCTATTTTGTAGATCACAATAGAAGAACCACTACTTACATTGACCCTCGGACTGGAAAATCTGCCTTGTGAGTACATTTATTGTGAGAATAACACTCGCCTGTTACTAGCTGCTCTAGATTAGTTTCCAGACTGTGAAACCGTGTAGTAACACCTTATTCATCGCCTGCCTCTCATGTCTTCCTGTGTACAGAGATAATGGGCCGCAGATTGCTTATGTGCGAGACTTCAAAGCTAAAGTGCAATACTTCAGGTTCTGGTGTCAAGTAAGTTCAGGCTGACATTTGGTTTTCACCCCTATGTATAGCACTTACTAATATTTTATCACCATAATATGTTCAAAGATACCTGGCCCCTAGAGTCATCTCCTCTGTAATGGCATGTTATTGATGAGGTGCCCTCTACTGCACTGTATTTATAGCTGCTTTACCACAAATGTACAATCCTTTAGTATCCGCTATTTCATTACAGCAACTCTTTATGCCGCAACACATCAAGATCACAGTCAATAGGAAAACCTTGTTTGAGGATTCCTTTCAGCAGGTTTGTAACTAAAGATATAAAATGATAAATCTCCACTTTAAGAAGTTGTAAGTCAAAGGTTAGGTTGGTTGAGTGAATGTTTTGAAGGGAATCTGTTAAAAAAAAAAAACACACCGTCCAATCTACAGGCAGTATGTTATAGAGCAGGAGAAGCTGAGCAGATTGTACATAGTGCGCTATCTACAGGCAGCATGTTATAGAGCAGGAGGAGCTGAGCAGATTGTACTAGTGGCTATATACAGGAGGAGGTATAGGAAGGAGGGCGATGCAGATTGTACATAGTGTCCTATCTGCAGGCAGTATGTTATAGAGCAGGAGGAGCTGAGCAGATTGTACATAGTGCGCTATCTACAGGCAGCATGTTATAGAGCAGGAGGAGCTGAGCAGATTGTACATAGTGTCCTATCTACAGGCAGCATGTTATAGAGCAGGAGGAGCTGAGCAGATTGTACATAGTGCGCTATCTACAGGCAGTATGTTATAGAGCAGGAGGAGCTGAGCAGATTGTACATAGTTTCTTATCTGCATCCCCTCCTGCTCTATAAGTGTTAAAGTACGTAAGTTCAGACTTTTTTTTTTTTTTAATTAGTTTTTTTTTGTTTTATAACATTCTACAGAAGCGATTAATCATTGTCTCTAATTACACCATTTTTAGATTATGAGCTTTAACCCTCAAGACCTGCGGAGAAGACTTTGGATCATCATTCCCGGAGAGGAGGGGCTCGATTACGGCGGTGTTGCAAGGTTAGTCCCCTGACGTCAGCTGTTGGCTGAGTTCTGTGAGGTGTGACGTGATCCTGATTCATGCCATGTTCTCCTCTTCACAGGGAATGGTTTTTCCTTCTGTCCCATGAAGTCCTTAATCCCATGTACTGCCTATTTGAGTACGCGGGAAAAGATAACTACTGCCTGCAAATCAACCCTGCCTCCTATATCAACCCCGACCACCTGCGCTACTTCCGCTTCATCGGCAGGTTCATTGCCATGGTGGGTGTGACCGTCTCCTTCTAAGGTTATTTGGATCCCACTTAGGCCTCTTGACTGGGACTGTAATTGGGGGGCTGTGCGCTAGCTGCACCAATTGTCATATGCTATTATGTTTCTTGCCTCTTACAAATTCTATATATGTTACATTTGTTATAACGTTTCATGTCTCATCCTTAGGCTTTATTCCATGGAAAATTTATAGACACTGGTTTCTCTCTGCCATTCTACAAACGTATACTGAATAAGCCGGTGGGGCTCAAGGACCTGGAATCTGTAGATCCAGAATTTTACAATTCTCTTATCTGGATCAAGTAGGTGGTGTTATTACTTACATGATGTCTTTTTGTCTAGAGCGGTGGTGGGGGGGAATTCTAAAACCCCTTTCCTACAGGGGAGTTTGGTCCCACAACAAACTCCATGTATGTGTTTGATTTGTTGCAATGAATGGACCTGTTGAGTTTCGTGGTTCAAGTTTCAGTCCAGTAAAACCCATAAGTGGAAGGAGCGAGTTTATCAGATCTGACTAGCTCCTAGTGTGACGGCTTATAGGAAACTTACCTTGAGGAATCTACCATCAAAAGTTGACCTGATGGTAGATTCCTCCCGCCTGACTCTGCCCTGATCTGTATTTGAATAATACAGAGGAAATAATGTAACCTAACAAGTTAGATTAGGTTCCAGGATTATTACATTGCAGGAAAGGAATCTACCATCACATTTACTTCTGATGGTAGATTCCTCATGGTAGATTTTCCTTTTAAAGGTTTGTTATAAATGTGTGTGTAAGTGTGGGGGTAAGATATTGGGTAATTTACAAATATAAATCTATTAACCCCATAACGACCAACTTCTTCTGACTTCACAGGGGTTGGCGGTCAAATCCAAAATTGTGGCGCCAAAGGGATTTAAATGCCTACAGAAGCTTTGCTGGAGGCATTTGCTTAGGTAATATCCGCGATCAGTGCCAGCACATCCCTCGGTTGTTACTGGTGGGTGCTTGCTGCAAAATGCAGCACACACCCACCTGTATGGAGAGGGCTGAGCCTGTGAGCCCTGTCCATCCTCCCGCTCCCTATGCGTGTCGTTAGGGGGTTAAGCAGTATGGTAGTTGCAGGTAATGTATCAAAATAAATAAGCATCCAACACAGAAAATTATTGTATACAATGAAATTGTCCCTGGTATGCCGCAAGAAGATCACCTTTGAATTGTTATAACTCTCTTGAGACTGGCTCATGTGGCTACTTAAGTTAAGAACCAAAAATAATAAAATTCCTATATAGGGTGTAACCTGTGCAAGTCTCAGGAGACCTGGACACATATGCCGAGCATATAAACACATACATACCAAGGACCAAGTGAATGATCAATGAAAAAACTGATCCAAACCCTGACCAAGGTGGTAGGCTCCCCCAGGCCAACATGGCGGATGTTACTAGGGGGTGTTTGCTGCAATATGCAGCAAACTCTCACCGGCTATAGAAAAGGCTCAGCCCTTGAGCCCTCTCCAATCACCCGCAGCCGGCGCATGACGTAGTAATACGTCACACGTCGTTAAGAGGTTAAAAATTTTGTTCTGGTTTGTTGATATATAAAGTGAAGCCAGACATCCATATATCTATAAAATGGCCACAGATGGAGGATCATGTGATCTCTGTTTATAATCATTGCCCCAAATGAATTATGTGGCCAAATTCTTTAAGAGAACTTTATACATAAGGCGTTAATGGGGTGGCAGGTGGCTGCAACACTTCCATAAGTTTGCAGTTGTCGTCAGTTCCATTTATAGTCATTGCGAACATTTTGAACTGTCCAATCGCTGTGCAGAACTAGAACTGCAATGGAAATAAAGTAATTCAGCCTGAAGAGCTTTCTGCTCTCTGCTGCTCCACAGCCTCTCCCCTCTGCTAGGAGTAGGAGATGTGTCAGGGTTTTGGTTGGATACTTACAACAGTCACTCAGCTGAGTGGAAGGGCTGTGGAACAGTTCATTGCAAAGAGCAGAAAGCTCTTCAGGCTAAAAGCCTCACCCAAAGCACTTTAGGAGCTGCAAAACTTGGTTAACATAGTCACCATTTACAGTCCTGCTGTTACTTAACACACAAAGGTATGGTTACACTGATCTCCAGGGCCAATGCCAAACACAGTTTGCAGTTTATTGTGATCAAAACTGATGACTGATTCCCTTTTAACAACCGATTGTGATCAACAACACAACATTTCATTTGATGCTTTTGTATGAAAAATCTGAACATATAAAGTGAACATAACTTTATTTTTTTGTTCCCAGAGAAAACAACATAGAAGAGTGCGGCCTAGAAATGTTCTTTTCAGTGGATAAGGAACTGCTTGGTGAGGTCAAAAGCCACGACCTAAAGCCAAACGGGAGCAACATTCAGGTGACGGAGGAAAACAAGGAAGAATACATAAGGTGAATTATCTTTCTAAATTGTTTCTTCTAAAACAAAAGTGGTTGTCATTAGCAGGTGTCAGGTCCTCGTACTCAGCACATTAGTGGTATATCTCATCCGTGTGCCACCAATGATGAGACAGTTCCTATAAAGCTTTGCCTGGGCACTGGTCGGCTCTATGGCAGTGCCCGGCCTATCTCTGTAAGTGGTTGGTGGTATTCAGATCCTGATGGACCCTATGGACCTTGTTTTTCAGGCTTGTCGCGGAGTGGAGGTTATCCCGGGGTGTGGAGGAGCAGACGCAGGCTTTCTTTGAGGGCTTCAATGAGATTCTCCCCCAGCAGTATTTGCAGTATTTTGATGCCAAAGAATTGGAAGTAAGTTGACTAGAGAAAGCAGAGAATAACTTACAGCAAGATAATATTTGTGTGTGTATATATAATGTTTGCTGGTCCTTCTTCTTATAGGTTCTGCTCTGCGGCATGCAAGAAATTGATCTAAATGATTGGCAGCGAAACGCAATCTACCGGCACTACACCAGAACCAGCAAGCAAATAGTGTGGTTTTGGCAGGTGGGGATATGGATCGGACTTATTAATATTGGTATAGGAGTTTTATGATGGTGCCTGATGTCTGTATTTTGCAGAAAGGGTGCCACACTTCTCCATGGGCTGCATATGGTATTGCATCTCTTACCTCTACTGACGTTTACAACATACTATGTGATGATCTATATTATATCCTTTTAATTTTAAGATACAATTTTTAATCTTTTACTTTCTAGTTTGTTAAAGAAATCGACAATGAGAAGCGCATGAGGCTACTTCAGTTTGTCACTGGGACGTGCAGATTACCAGTCGGAGGATTTGCAGATTTAATGGGTATGTAGGTGGCCTGTTTTTTGGTAAATTGGTTGAATATTGTTCTAATGTGATAGTCCAGTTTTTGCCAATTAAAATTACATGCAGTATATATCTCACTGTTTGTCTCTCCTTTAGAAACCCCGGGTAATGTTAGTAGTGCAGACATTTTTAGGATAGGTTAGTGCTGCAGCCTCAGGGGGGGACACCCTATTCATAGCCTTACTATTTTGCGCCCATCTGCTGGATCAGTGGTTAGTCCACCAATCCGTCTGGGTCAGACAGCCAGAATTGAACGTCTTGTCCGCTCCTCTCTAGCCATTTGTATTAAAGCCTCCACTGAGGACTTTGATGGGTTGCAGCGGTTCTGTTCCTCTAAAGGGACCACTAAAACGCCATCATGCTTAATGCAGATGTTCTCAACCCCTGCCAGTCACCAGATTCAGGAGATTAATAATGGACAGAAAAAGTCCATTCACCTTGATGCACTGCACGTGCATCCAGTGTTCAGAGCACTATAAGCATAGCATAGAGATTGTGAGGTATAGACCAGTGATGGCTACCCTATGCCACGTGTCAGAGCAAGCTGACAGCTCCCGGAGGCAGGACAACCCTCTTCACTAACTGAGGTAAGGTGGCCACTGTTCACGCTGGGAGAGTTGTCCTGTTCAAACAGCGGCCATCTTATCTCCGTTAGTGAAGGCAGATCTCCCACCTGCACTAAATTTATTGCACCCAGACAGCTGGTAACAATAGAACTGGGTCCAACTGTTACCCTGTCAGCAGCAGACGCTGGGCCAAGGTCCATTCCAGTGACTACAGGGAGGGGGATAACAGTTGTCTCAGGTGTGTGCTTCTTACACCAGCAACATTTTCTTACAGCAGATCCCAAAATCTTTATTAATAACGACAGTACAGTTGTTTTATTTTTTATTTTTTTTAAAACAAATCTGGACACAGGAGCTCATACGTTTGGCCATCGCTGGTATAGACAAACACTGATTAATTATAAATTCTTTTCTCACAGGGAGCAACGGGCCTCAGAAGTTCTGCATTGAGAAGGTGGGGAAGGAAAACTGGCTGCCTAGAAGTCACACATGGTAAATATATCGCCCGTATCTGCCCCGATAGAGAGGAGGAAACATGGCCGAATATCACATAACACAAAGCAAACTTTAGTAGCTTATTATGCTCTCTGCTGTGAGATGGGGGGGCCTGGGCGTGAGCAGACAGCCTGGCACTGCCCTGACAGGAGAGGGCGCAATTGGCATATTATGTACTGAAACTAATGGCCCTGATTATTTTGGTAATGGTGAAGGTCAAAGAAAAAATGTCAACTGTGGTGGAATCGGTGAAGTGGCTCCTATTACAAGTTGCAAAGAGTAGGAATTAGTGTGAAGGTCCCTCCTTTAGGTGACTTTCACATGTACGAGACAAATGCTTAACTGAAATCTACCAGCAGTTTTGATCAATGCTGCAGACAGTGTTGGGTTTTGTCCCAGGAATGTTCTGCGATTTTATCTTTATGTGTGCTCGACTGTGAAAATGGATTTATACTCTGGTATTGTAGCTGGACTGGTGAACTTGCCGTATCAGGCTTCTTGTTATAGGTTACAGGAGAGAGGAGGGCTGTGGAGCAGTTCAGTGAAGATATCTCACACAGCAGAGCGATCCAAGTCCAGGTACAATCCTGGAATATAACTTCATTATTCACAGATGTCTACTACCGAACACGGTCTGCAGTTTTATATTGTCAAAGCTGCTGGTAGACCCTCGTTTAAGGATAACCATCCATGTTTTGGACCCTTTCATGTAGTCATATCATCACCCTTTTGTATTCATGTTATTTGTTTTTTTTCTCAGCTTTAACCGCCTGGATCTTCCGCCTTATAAAAGCTTTGAACAACTTAAAGAAAAGTTGCTCTTTGCAATAGAAGAAACAGAGGGATTTGGTCAAGAGTGACAATGGCCTGACATATCCTGCAAGCACAAGAAGTGTGAACACTGCTGATCCCCCTTCCCTGGGCTCCTCCATTCTCCATTTTTCTTTTCCTCTTCAGTGACGACATCTTCCGACCCGTCTGTCTTTTTCAGCGTACACCTTTTCTATACACCTCTATATGTGATCCGTCAGCGGGAGATCCAAGGCTCCTTGTGTGTAAATGTAGCTGAGGTTTTAGTTGTATCACAGTCTTCCAGGGATGCGACATTCTGCATTCTGTTACACCACAGGACGCCCACAGCCCCATTGAGCTGTATATAGCCATATTTATTATGCACTACGGGAGGGCGTCCTGTGGTGTAACGTCCGCTCATCTGGAATTGGGACGTGTGGCTTTTATTTCTGTAAAAAGGGGGATGTCGTCTACTTGATGATCCCCTCACCTGTAAACTTGCACGACATTGCATCAAGTCAGACATCGCATCCCCCTTCATTTGTCTCCGTGTATGTAGTATCCGTGCAGATTGTACAGAATATAAAAGTATCGTTTGACTTTTGCACAGATCATTTTAAGTTTTGTCTGAAAAGAAAATCTCAAGATCTCGCATAGACCCGCATGATTCCTGTGTCGTAGAGGACCATTTCATACATGGCTGGAGGTTCAGAGCAATCGTCTCAAGTCTTAAGTTCTTAGATGAGTCTGTGCTCCGTGTGTATTTTGTACCGTCGCTCGAGGCCGATTTTAACTTGCATTCTGCGTCTGAAAACTGAGCATGCGCCTGACTTGTGTGATGTCAGTCTATGCCAGATCTTCTTTAAGATCGCAGGGCGCTATGGTTCCTAGTCTTCAGCTGTCCGGACCCTCCTGAAAATGTGTAACAAAATTAATCCTGTCAAGATAGTGATGTGGCTGAAGGCTGACTTACAGGGTGTTTATACCACTTGTCAATGGGTTAAGGGGTATATTTACCTCTGAACACCATTATAGCGTTTTACTGTTCTATATGGAAAGTGCAAGTAACCTTGTACGCACATTGCACTACTTTTTTTTGTCTTTATTTGCAGTGATCCTAATGCATACTCTGTTTTGTAGTCCAGAGCAGCATTCTCAATTCTGCTGATGTCCTAAGAGAGAGTTGATGAGGCTCCTGATACGGCCGGTCGTCTTGCAGGGCGGCTGTCTTGCAGGGCGGCTGTCTTGCAGGGCGGCTGTCTTGCAGGGCGGCTGTCTTGCAGGGCGGCTGTCTTGCAGGGCGGCTGTGAATAGGAGCAGTTGCATTGCTGATCTTGTATACTTAGAGATGCTGGGGCCACACCTCTCCGTGTCCCGCCAGATACATCCTTCATTACATCAGTATATGTTAGTGGGGCACATGCCACAGTCCTATCTTGAGGAATGCTGGGAAATTTCCATTTACAGAATTCAGAATTGTGATTATAACCGCTGTAACAAAGGGCTGGTGCGAGTGCTACAATAGATTTATAAAATCCCATGTTTGAACCAAAATGGTGTTCAGTTTTATAGAAGATGGATATATGGATATGGCAGATGTGCACAGGGTTATAGTAGGGGAGGACATTATGTGCAGTAGTTTGATGAATAAAGCTGCAGCTAGTAAAGCCATCAGCGCAGCTATGTCACATTTTCCCCAGTCGTCCTGGTCGGGGGGGTGACTAGAATGCACTTTGCAATAGGGGAAGCTGATTTTTGCCTTCTGATATACAGATGCAAGCCATAGTGAGCCACATCATTGTAGAGGATAACAATTCTAGAATGATAGAACAGCATGAAGGTCTCCACAGGACCTGCAATAGAGCGTAACTAAACGTCTAACAAAAATGGATAAATGAATAGCAGAGATAATAGTACACATTGTAATATACTTTACTATAGAAATCTGTACCCATCGCCTTCATTTTCCTTCTTCCTGGATTAAGCAGTAATCAACTTATCTACTGAGAAGGGACCTAATAAAGGCAAGTCTATTCTTCTCAGAGAGCTGAATCATTGTGAAAGAGTTAATCATTAGCTTCCTTATCTGTCTGAGGAGGGCGGGAACTCTGGAGGCTTTTAGATACCCATGCTGTTTCACTTGGTGAAGTTTATTACAACGTTTACTATTACCTGTTCCATTTGTTGATGTGTCTATGTATATAGAAGCTCACTAATATCCATTGTTTGGTATTACAATAGTAAATGGCTTATCCACGACTGGTAGCCTATACACCTTAGCAGTCGGGGGCTGGTTAAACTTCTAAAGGGAATCCCCATAGAGTTTCCTAGGTGCCTGATCATAGTAGAGGCAATTTGACTACTACATGAGAATATTGCATGTAGTGCAATTCCCTTATATATAACCCTGAATACGTTCAGTTAACACTTGAAATGAGAAAGTATCTAAGCAGCCAGTCAGTCCACGTCTGAGCCCGCTCCAGCATTTCACCCACTTTGTCTCCATTTTTAAAGGGGCAGTAAACTTAGAGCAATCTACGGTATTTCAGGCTTGGGAGAGGCAGACTGTAGGTTTGGAGAGTCCACACAAAAATGTCTGCCTCCATGATCTCTGGATGTTTTACGCTTAGGGCTCCTTTAAATTTACCAATCTCCTGTGGATTATTATTTATGCTTTTTTTTTTTTTTTTTACCTCAAACCTTGGAAATCCAATGTCTACGAAACTGTGTAATTGTAAATACGACACCCAGTAGTCATTCATCCGATCCTCGCGCCATTTCTGTCCTTTCACTCTGTCTTAACCCTCTTGATGACATCAAAGAAGAGGTTACCGTTGTGTGTAAATCATTGACCGATCTGATACAGAGGCCGCTGCGCCCTATATTTTTAACACAAAGTAAAGCTATAATTAATATGGACATCTCCCTAGTTCTATAGGGTAGGCTCCTATAATATTTTTATGATTGATATTGGAAGACGTTATAATTGCTTGTGTATATATAAATATATATCGGGGGGGCTTGTGACCCCAATGAGGGGCAGGGAGATGGATTTTTTTTTTTTTAACTCCTCAATTGCAAGATATTTACTTGTAGATGAGGTGTTGACTCCCCCTTTTCCCTCCCAGTAACATAGTATTTTTAAATCCCAGATCCCTCTCCCTGCTCCTTTCTCTTGTTTCAAATTTTGTCTGATTTAAAAGATCTACTGAAAGAGATTATCAGTAAAAATTAAAAATATTCAAAAAAACCTTTTTGCTCAATGGCGTCTTTTGTGTTTTGTTTTATGCTGAATTAGTATAATAATATGTGAAAAATGCACAGCAAGGTTAGATTCACACTGCATCCTTTTGTAGATGCTCAGCTACATCTTTGCATCCGGTTGACGTGTATGCTGAGCGGAGGCCATTGAACTCTATGGTGAGGGGGGTGCGGATGCAGCAGTAGTGCTCCCTCCTCCTGGCCTCCGCTGAGCTAATATGCTGCTTAGAATAAGGGAGGTCTCCAGAGATTTCTCTGTCCATGTAAGTGACAACACTGAGGAAGCCCCCTGAACGTTGGCAGTAGCCAACCACTGACTTTTGCCGATTTACACTCTCCCCCCATCTTCAGGAGGGAAGGAGGGAGCGTAGAGGGAAATCTTCCTTATGATGGAGGAACAAAACATGACGTGAAAGCCCTCAAGCCCCCCCCTTGCTCCTTGCAATCATCGCCGGATTAGCGGATCTCATACAATGATGACACTTGGGTATGTACACGCACACACCTCATATGCCTGTAGCCTAAAGCAAAAAGACCTCTATCTACGCTGTTGGGCTGAGATTTATCAAGGTCTCTGCCTGGTTTTCTTGAGTACAAACCTTGAAATAATCACATAATAATTCCTTGCGAACAATACAATATAGAAAAAATTGCGCTCCCATAGAGTAGGAAGTCTCTAATAATAGCCCACAAGTGTCCCGATACACAAAGGTTTACCTTACCACAGGCTGCTTGTTAGCCTAAATAATCAGGATGGAGGCAAAAAAATCGGACAGATGGGCACCAACGAGAAGAGAAATGCATGAATTCCGTTATTTCTTGAATAAAGAAATACATTCATGCATTTCTCTACTCATTGGCACCTATCTGTCCGATTTAATTTTTTTTTTTTTTGTCTCCACCCTGTTAACAGCCAGGAATTGCGACTAATTTTTTTTACTACCATGCCAAGTGGGCAGGGTTGGCTCCAGGTGACAGAGCCTCTGTAGGCCCCTTTGCAGTGAAATCATATGGAGGCATTAAAAATTCAGAAACTCAAACAGTCTCCTGTTCCCTAAAATATTCCCTAGTTTATCATTCCAAACAGCTCCTCATGGTTATTTTATATAAGCTCCCCTCTCACCCTATGGATTCATTAGATACAGCCCCCTCATCCGCAGGAGCAGTGGGCCACAGTACATGCCCAGTGTTGGTGCCGGCCCTGCGAGTGGGCATGAAGGGGGGCAGGGTAGTGCAGTGGGGTTTTCCTGCCCCATGCCTGTGCATTAGCTACAGCCTGTGCCCATTTAGGCTGTAGCGCAATTCTACACCAGGCAGGACTTGGCATAGAAATTAAGGGTCATGCAGCTGGCCAATGGGAATATTAGGAGGCCGGAACCTTCTTTAATATTGGGATTCCTTGGTGGAGGCCACACAAACCTATTGCCTGTACCGGACCGTTTTCATACTGGTTGCACACGGCTTCATTCACTACAATGGCCAATATGGTCATCCATTGAAATAAACGTGTTACTGTACTGGACCATGAGCGCGAGCCAAAAAAAAAAAAATATATCTGCTTTGTACAACGCACAGATCTCCGCATGGAATAGATACGGTGACATGTGCAACTTATATAAAACCAAATACGCCACTGAAATACATGGCGGAAAAAAGTAATACATCCGTGTACCAGGAAAAGGGGAACAAGACGCTCATAGAACCTTCTGGTAGCAGTTTGTATCGGCATAAGAAAAGGATCAACCAAGTTCCATAATAATATTCCTGCACACGTTGTGGAATGTAATGCGGAATATATGCAACAAATTGCAGCCTTTTGATTTGATGCAATTTTTTTTTTTGTTGTTGTTTTTTCTTTTGACATACTTAGTAAAATAATAAAGCAGATGCAAAACCAACACACTGCTAGAAAAACAATAAAAACTGATGAAATTCTGAAGATTTCTGCATATAGCAGCATAAAACACCTCAGAAACCGGCCAGTGTTTCTGATGCTATGAGAAAGGCCTAAGATGCTCTGTAAGATCTCACTATTTAAATGGCTCTGAAGGTGACACAATAGAGACATAGACCAAATGGCAATGGAAGTTAAAAGTCTATATTATTCCAATACAGTTAAGCATATCTCCCAACTTTTGGGCTAGAGAAACCATGCCCAATGGCCCACCCCTTTCCCCACTCACAAACATTGTAGAATAGCATCCTTAATGGCCCCCACATAACATAATGCCCCCTTCCTGTGGCCAACCCTGCTATGGATGTATATAATACCCTTTCTTTAATTTTATCCTCCCTTTACTTTTGTTCCCCCACTTTTATTGAGACCTCCTGTCCTTCATCCTCCTCATATTGTCACCCCCTGTCCTCTCCTATTGTTGCCCCCTCTTCTCATACTGTGGCCCCCTATCCTGGGTATTAAACAAAGAAAACCTTGCTACTTACCTTTACTCTTTCCCCCGCAGTCCTGCTTCTTCTCCCAGGCTCTGAGATGACTCGGCAGGGGTGTGGTGCCAGGCAGGGGAGGAGCTACCTCCACACATCTCTGCTGTAGAGCAGGAGCTGATCCCGCCACCTGATCCCAAAGCCTCTTTAGTGGGTTCGGTACTGTGACCAGGCGGCGGGACAAGCTTCGAAAAACTGGGACTATCCCACCAAATCTGGGACGGTTGGAAGCTATGGTTATGTAGATTGACTAATTCTCCTACCCTTTGCCACTGCCCTGTTTCTACAAGGCAGGGGTGACCAGCCATACTTACAACTCTATGGGGGGGCTTATCATAATACCATGTGCCAGCATATGATGTAAACCCCTCCTGTTGTGTCTGATATATTTATAGTTTCCTGCCGCCCAGAATTGCCCTATAACCTGTGCCTAAATGGTCATAGGCTAAAGCTAGGGTGCAGGGCAGGATCACATCACTCCCCCGCCTGGTATGGGGGAAAATGATTGCAATTCCTGGCGTGTGCAAGGTATCATGATTGTTTCAAGGCTTGTATGCCAGAAAACACTTATCAGCTGTAGAGAGGGCTCAGCTGTGATCACCCGCAGCCAACGTGTGATGTACTACTACGTCATGTGTCGGTAAGAAGTTAATCATATCTAAAGCTTCTTGATCGCGAGCTTATTTGATGCGCCATACTTGCATTGTGAGCTTGCAAGAACGTCCATCCCGACGATCAGAAACCGCAACTAAACTCAGTTCAGTTCTGGTTACTGAGCGTCAGGCCGGACGTTCCAGCAAGCGTGAGGAAGACTCCCCAGGAAAATCATTCAAATTAGATAGTAGCTCTCATTGTTTCGTCCCTTTTTGGAGTGGGAGTCTCAGGTTGCCGTCACACAAGGACGGTTGGGTTGCGTTTACAAATGCAAGTGTCAGTGGGCGGGTCTTTTTTGGTCGCATATGGATAATGCGTATTCATGAAAACACATGCGATCGGTAACCAGTACCCGCTGTCTTGCATAAAGTGACCACAAGTTTACACAGTATCATAGGAAAAGTCTTATCATGATTAAACTATTTTTGTAGCCCATATCACCCAATCACAGCCCAGCTTACATATTACTCTTATTAAAAGCAAAAAAAAAACTGATAAAACTGATCTGTGATCAAAGTTTTATATGGTTCTAGAAATAGAAACAAATATGTCACTCCCTGGTCAAACACAACAAAAGGAAGTCATTTTCTTATTATCTAATGCGCCTGCGCGTTGGCTCCAACAACATGGCGCCGCCGATGGGGACTTTATTCTCTAGAAAGCGACGTTTAGATTTTGGGCGTTTCCTTGATGACAGTCAGGGCGGAACCAACTAAGGGTTTGGTCGCTTGGTGATCCTAGTCTCTACGCATGCGCAGTGAAGTGTAGTGACAGCAGAACTAGGTGCAGGCGGCCGCTATGGTGAGTGATGACCGGGACCGGGGATGTGGAGAGGTGACGGCAGACTAGTACTAGGTGTGACGTCACTATACCACATGGAGTCGACTTCATGTCCTGGGTCCTAATCATAGAGACTGGACCCTGTGAGCAGTAATGGTACATGCCAGGCCCATCCGATGTTACACTGGGTGTCAGCATCGGCAGGGTATGATGGGGGGTGGGGAAGTGGTCCCAGTGCTTGGACCTGCACAAAGGAATCCGGACCCTTCTCCAGCCACAGGGACAGTTGGATCCTATAACCATATGACTGGACCACCGGAACCTCCCACTGATCATAAGAACTGGGGGTCCTGCTCTCACTAATTGATGATGCGATATGTTGCACGTTCATCCTGCTGCCCCCAGTGCCAGAAATAGCAGAGCAAAGCACTCGGGTATCTCCAGCACGTCCATTCACGGTCTATGACAAGTCTGGAGATACCTGAGCACTGTACTCAACACTTTCTGACACTTCGGCAGTATTGAATAGAACGGCAGGATGCATGTTCATACTTCTGCGCCATTCAATACTATAGGAGTGCCAGAAATAGCTGAGCACAGCGCTCAGGTATCTCCAGCACGCCATTTCACTGTCTATAATAGGAGATACCTGACTGCTGTACTCAACGCTTTCTAACACTCCTGCAGTATTGAATAGTGTGTCAGGACGTATATTCACCCTTCTTTCTTGTGTCAGGGGGACAATAAAAGAAGCAGGAGGTTCAGTGTGCCCCATTATTGACAGTAGAGAACTGTATATAGTGTATATTGTATATAGTGACTGAACCGAGGCTTTGGCTGACATTGAAGGTACATGACGTATAGTTCTCCATCCTGTGTAGCAGCGGGAGGATATTCCGGACCTGTGATCTTAGTACACGTGTTTTATGCTTGTATAATATAGGCAGACGTGGAGGAAACATTGAAGAGGATCCAGTGCCAGAAGGGCGTACAGGGAATCATCATTGTCAACTCAGAAGGTGAGCGGTGACCTGTCATCTGATGCCGGAGATTAACCCTTCCAGGGGGGAGACAGTAGAGGCGTTACACCCCAGCGTTCAGTATATCACCCCCTCTTATTGTTGGATTGCCCCCCTGTTGATCAGCTGATCTCGGGGTGTCCTCCTTCTGGTAGTCACAGCCTCCAGCTCCAAATCATCAGTCCCTGCAACACCATCAAGCAGCCAAAAGACATATCACATGGATCCTGAAATGAGCCGGATGTCCCGTGCTACACGGACATCCCAGATCTATTCCTAGTCAGATGAAGCCGTGACGTTATTACGTTATATTTTTACCTTTTTAATTTTTTTGGAGCGATGCTCCTTTGGCCAATAGGAATTGTCTGGCCCTGTTAACAGATTTTAAGGCTGTGTTCATATGTTCGGTTTCTCAGATGCAGTTTTCGATGTCCAAACCAGCAGTGGAGTGAACAAAAAGCGGAGGAGCAATGATCCCAATGATCCGCACCTGCTTTTGGCTTCAAAAACTGCATCTGAAAAACTGAAAGTGTGAACACACCCCGATATTGATTGCCCATGGGCAGAATAGGTGATCAGTATCTAATCGATGCAGATGTGATCACCCGTCCCTGTTCTCAGACCTATACAGGCCATAGCTGCTATGCTGGGAAGCTCCGGTAGGTCCTGGTTTCTACCATCAGTGTACACAGGTTTTGGACCTGGGATGATAAAGAGCAGCCAAATTATATCTCGAAACACAGGACTCTGACTCAGTGTCTCTTCCCTGACAGCAGATATCAGAGAAAAGTAGAGTAGAGTCTATTGAATGACAACATCCCTGACCACCTATGCCAGTGAGAGGTAAGTATGGTGGTGGCTTATTCCCCTCTCACCTCATTGAAAACACCAGCTTAATGCATGTGTGTAGGTGATTAGGAGGAACAGTCAGCCAAAATAGTTTCCATTTTCATACAAAATTTGTATATTTTTTAATTTTTCAGGAATTCCCATAAAGAGCACGATGGATAATGCCACCACCGCACAATATGCAGGTCTAATGCATCAGCTAGTCATGAAGGCCAGAAGCTCCATACGGGATATTGACCCCCAAAATGATCTGACCTTCCTCCGAGTCCGCTCCAAGAAGAATGAAATTATGATTGCGCCAGGTAATATTACTGGATGTTATATTGCGGTGCTGACGGTCACTGTGTGCTGGGATAACCAGGGACACAACCCTTGTACGCACTCCTGTGTTTATAAAACTTGCTCTCCTGATTTCAGGAGAACAAGAACGGGACCCCTCCCCAATCATCACATCATCAAAGATCAGGGCCGGAACCAGGATTCAGTGGACCCCTGGGCGACAGGGCCTTAGTGGGCCCCTTAGCAATAAACTCATGTGGCGGCATTAAAAACACAGAATTTAATGAATAAATAGACAGCTGCTCCAAGAATTAACTTTTTAGTGCTCTACAACGTACATGTACACATTGTAACGAATCCTATGTAAAAATGCCATATACTGCAATACAGTAGTATTGCAGTGTATGGTAGGAGCGATCAGGCCATCTAGGGTTAAAATACTCTAGAGGGTCTAAAAAAAATAGTAAAAAAAAATAAGAATTCAATAAGATTCACCCCTCTGTTCCTACAATTGATATACACAAAAAAACTGTAAAAATCACAAAAACAGGCATCACAGCGTCTCAAAATGCCTGACTGGTTATTCCTGACGGTGAACTCCATAATGGAAAATAGCACTTTTACACCATTTTTCAACACATAAAATTTTTATACAAAGTGATCAAAAAGTCGCACAGTCCTCAAAATGGTAGCAATGAAAACGGCAGCTCGTTTCGCAAAAAATGTCCCCTCACACAGCTACTACACCATAGTATGAATAAGTTTTCATTTTTGAAAATGGATTAAAATACAATAAAACCTATATATGTGGCCCACAAAGTGACACAAATGCATTTTTTTCGCCAATTTCCCCAGATTTGGAATTTTTTCCAGCTTCCCAGTACACAACAAAGAATAATAAATAGCGTCACTGAGAAGTAAAGTTTGATATGCAGAAAAAAAGCCCTCACACAGCTCTGCACACGGGAAAATGAAAGCGTTATAGATTTTAGATGGTGGGAAGCGAAAAAATGAACATAAAAACACCGGGGTACAGTTGCTCCATGAATTAATATACAGCCCCTTTTAACTGTAATAGCCAGGCTCCAATAATTGGGTATATACAGCCCCATGAATTAATTAAATGGACATTAAGTACCATAGTGGCCAATAGAAAAATAATAAACGTTAACTTACCTCAAGCAATGTTCTTGGGCCACGATCTTCAGCGCGACGTCTACTGTGCGGCAACAGGGACGCTGGCGGCGTGAAGTCATCACGTCGCCGGCCAGGGTCCTGCACCGTGAGTAGAGACACTCTGCGACTCTCTCAATCAAGTCCTTTGATGGACCCCCTCGACGTCACCCGCGCCAGCTTGCCGGCTCTCAATTACATCGGAGACACAAGGAAGCCAATGTAATTGAGTTTTGTGATCGGGCCAGTGTGTGTGCCATGGGCCCCTTTGGGAGCTCTGGGGCCCCGGCACTTGCCCGGATAAGCCGGGTGCTGGCGCCGGCCATGTCAAAGATCCTTCTACAAATGATCTGTGTATTGTGTGGTGCATTAACACAGTATACAGATAATGCTCCCTCTAGTGACCAACTGTGGTAATTATAAATAATATAAATAATTATAAATAATAATAAAATAATAAATACATATTAATGGAAATTAAAGGGGATGTCTGGGTGTTATAAAATCTAGGACTCTGGCTAGGTGGGGTTTGTTAAAAAAAATAAAATAAACCATGTACCCACCACATCCAGAGCTCCCTGTGTCCCACGCCGTGATCTGTCTGAGCCGTGCTCCTGTATATTTATAGTGGCAGGAAATCTCTGCTCTGACTACTTCGAGGGGGCCGTGCACACCCACCTGTCACCATATCCCAGCACCTGTAACAGGGAACGGGTGGGCGTGCTCGGCCACTCAGAAGTAGTAAACATACAGGGGCGCAGCTCAGACAGATTTTTTTTTTTTTTTTAACAAGCCCTCCCCATCCTGGGTCCTAGATTTTTATAACACTCGGACAATCCCTTTAATTGAAAGAATTTTATTTTTAATTGTATTTTTGCAAGACCTTCCCTTTTAATTAATAATTAGATTTTTTTTGTTTTCTAGATAAGGACTACATTTTAGTTGTCATCCAGCAACCATCAGAGTGACCACCCTACTGCCCGCCGCATTCCTAATCCCCCATTATTAAAATTCCTCCATGTTTTATTGGATTGGACCCTGCTTGGTGCTGGGGATACAGAAGACGTACAGAACATGTCCACTGCCTGCTGTCCTGGAGGATCCGTATATACTGAGCGCTGTTCTGTGGTATCACATCCTAACCCGACCCGTATAGAACCGCCCCATAGAGGTTGTGTTGCATACAGACGTTAACCCTTTAATTATGTCCTTGATTCTCTGTTTTACTATTACATTGTAAACTATTTTATTTGTAAACTTTTTTTTTTTTTTTGCCAACTCCTTGCATTGATTTTCACCAGTAAGAGCAAAATGTGTAATATTTAATCTGCAATAAAACCAGAATAATTAATTGTACTTATTATGTCCCCTGTGTTGGTTTATTGTCACATTTTTGTTGTCTGATTCTGGTTGGATTTAATGGACTGACCGCAGCGCAGAGGACTCTGACCCTCATAGTGATATACAATACAAAGGGGGAGGTTTATCTTTGCATCTTCACAAGTGATTTGGTGTAGAAGCACTGACATAATTGTAATTTCTTAAGCAATGCAATAAATTGTGATGATTCCAGCGACTATGCCAGCAGAGAGGGCGGGCATGGGATGTAGTTTTCAAATGCCACATCTTCATTTTGCTACATAATTGGACCGGGCATCAAGCCCCCCACCTTCAAAATATGGAACTACTCCTAAACGTAATAGATACCACAAGAAAAAAAGGAGCCACTCAGTTCTCAATATAAAATTACACAGAAAATGTATTTAATTGTAATAAAAAACAAATTAATTACAATGGATGTTAATGGAAGAAATCCAATATCAATGGTCTGAGGAAGCGTGGGCGAAATGCGCGTTGGGGTGTCCATTACATAATGGGTAAGACACTGGTCTCTTACTTTTTATTCCATCCATTGTATATACAGGCAGTCCCCTACTTAAGGACACCCGACTTACAGACAACCCATAGTTACAGACAGACATATCTGACCTCTGGTGAAGTCTCTGGATGTTACTATATTCCCAGGCTGCACTGATCAGCTGTAAGGTGTCTGTAATGAAGTTTTATTGATAATCCTTGGTCCCATTACAGCAAAAAATGTTTAAACTCCAATTGTCACTGAGGCCAATTTTTTTTTTTGTCTGGATCTACAATTATAAAATATACATTTTCGACTTACATAACCCGGGGAATGCCTGTACTTTAGTTAGTAGTGCATTTCAGCCTAGGATTTATGCACATTGGAGACTTTTAGAGGCATCATTTTTACTATCTGTTACCTCCTTTGGTGGATATACCCCACAGTGTAATACAGGAGTTTAGCCAACCTCGGACCATTGATATTGGATTTCTTCCATTAACATCCATTGTAATGAATTTGTTTTTTTATTACAATTAAATAAATGTTCTGTGTAATTTTATATTGAGAACTGAGTGGCTCCTTTTCATCTTGTGGTGTCTATGGGGGTAGTTTTATCTGCCAGCCAGAACGGCCAGCAGATACATTATGAGGTCTAAGCAAATCATAGGGGACATATAGAAATAAAATATTACATTACATTGCAAACCTATCAAATATAATGGATCTTGGAGACATCTTGGGGTATAGATGTCTTGTGCTTTTTCAAAGATGATTCTCTGAAATATAAAAATTGTCTATGCACTTTTAAGTATTGGATTGGAGGCACAATGGTCACCTTTTCCAGGACAGTTAACCCATTGATTTTTTTTTTTTAATTGATTTTTTTTTTAGAGGGATTAAATTTGAATAGTTCAGGGTCTACAACACAATACAAGTGTCCCCCACATGCAACCCATAGAGAGCACAAGAGCCGTCATCTAGATAAAACAAAACTAATTTACAACTAGAAGTTTCTCCAGGTATAAGCTGACAGGGTTAACCCCAAAACCTCATCTAATGGGGATGTGGCAGCAGTGTTGACCATGCAAACTCACAGACAATATAATGTTGCAGAGCTGTAGATCTTTAGCTTAAAGGGATTGTCTGGATCTTTCTTACAAAAACTACTCCTCCCCTGTCCAGGAGTTGGTGATATTATAACTAAGCTCCATTCTGAGCTGTAATACCTGCACTAACCAGGGTCAGGTGTGGCTTTTTTTTTTGTAAGAAAGCAGCCATGTTATTTAAAGTCTGGACAAAACCTTTAAGGTAAGTTGCAAAATGTTGGAAAATTGATTCATAATTCAGGATGTTCCTCACACTGTGCTTTTTACATTATGGATTTAGATTCTCCACAGCCCACCCTCTGCTCTGAGGAAAACCTGCTACAGACTTCTGGTTGGAGGGGTATATTCCAATGAAGACAAGATTTTTAAAAATATACTCAGGATAACAAAATAACACATTCTCTAATTCACTGTTATTAACAAAAGTACAGAATTTTAGAGATATATGTACAACCTGTCAGTCCTGGTGTATAGAATTTTGCATCCCCCAGGATCCGACCGTAAATGTTCTGACTATAGTTGGGAATGACAGATTATGCTCATGAATAGCTTCTCTTGTCTGCACACTGCAGTGCTCTCTGCATCAAGCCCCTCCCTCCCCCCTGGATTATAAGACCAGCTCAGACACAGGCACTTCCTGCCGGCAAGCATCAGTGTGCAGAAACTTACTCTACAAACTACAGATGATATAAGATTTGTAATCTTTATAGCAGAAGAAGGAGGTATAGCAGGCTGACTGTGTGTTATAGCGGAGATGTAGCAGAGCTGAGAGTGTCATTGTGTGTGAACATTATAGCTTATTGCGAGTTCTGTTTCCATGATGATATTGCTGGAGTGTGAGAGGAGCGAGCCTCGTGTCTCCACTGGATGCTAAGAGGGTCTATTTATGGAAGTTATTATCGGTCTCCTCATGCGCTTTGTACTCAGCGTCAGTAAGATTTCCTGCTGCTTTTACCGGACACGCACTGATCCCTGCTGTACTGGCTATGCTCATTAGCAGGGAATTTCGCCTTACCGTCTCCATTTTGAGTTAATAAAGATCTGCAGCTTTCCCGTTTGTATTGTCTTTTTACGTTTTGAATAATTGCCATCAGTATTGAAGCTTTTTTGAATTTCTAAAATATACACTTATTATTTTCCTCTTCTTCTCTAGTGCACTCTATGTCAGCGCGGAGAAGATATGGTGTATAAGGCTGGGCACACCGGTGATGGAACCAAAACATAACACTTCTGCCTTGCAGCGCTTGGGTCCTGGGTTCAGGTCCCACCCAGGTCAACATCTGCAAAGAGTTTGTATGTTCTCTCCGTGTTTGCGGGGGTTTCTTCCAGGTCCTCCGGTTTCCTCCCACACTCCAAAACATACTGGTAGGTTGATTAGATTGTGAGCCCCATGGGGATAGGGACCAATTTGACAAGCTCTGCATAATCTGTGTGCGTTATGCAAATAAAGAATTATTATTATTATTATTATGTATCCTGGATACAGCAGCCGAAACTTTGTTGCAAAGATGTAATTCTGTACTAGGAAACCAATACCTGAGGCACTGCAGGCCATTCCTCTACAACTTAGGGGGCATTCCCATGGCCGTGTGCTCGCCCGGAGTGGATCCCAGACAAGTACGAGGAGGAGGGAGGGATAAGCCCTCGTCACCGCTCCTCCCTCAATAGGCAGAAGAGTGACCGCACCGAATATCTGGCAAAATATAGGATAAATCTCACACTTTTCGGCGCAGCCGTCCGACACCGACATGCACCATGTGTTCACTGCACCTTGACCAGGAGCCATAGGAATCTATGGGGGCCGTCATCTGGTTGCAAATCATTTGACCAGACCAAGGCGCCCATAGCAGCTGTGTGTATGAGCCCTTACCTGCAGCGATTATGTCATGCGTGTCCCTGACATTAAAGAGGCTTATTGTGATGTCATTGGGGGTGCAGATAAGTTGCTGGGGGCAAGCGTTATAATGAGTCATATCAGCAATATCCTGCAGTACAATATTTGTATCACAGTATATAGTGAGTGATCAGACCCTCTCCCAAAGGTTCAGACACCCCAGGGGACTTAGAAAGTAGTTAAAAGAATGTAAACTTAAAAAAGAATGCTCAGATCATCCCTGCTTTCCCTAGAAATAACAACAATAAAAATCACCCAAAGTTATTGGAGGGGGAGGGGGTGTTATCACGGCCTGTACACCTGAAAGCAGCTGAACATACCATGATTTTGCCACAATTCCCGGAGCAGAGGCGAGAATTTCGGTTATGCTGCCCTCCTTGGCAGTTGGTAGTGAAGGGAAACATCCCCTGTTCCCGCCCTTTCCAGCAGTGGCCACACCCCCTATGCCCCCTCCACGCCCATATGGCTTGGATGTGGCGTATTCACGATTTTAAACTGGCGTAGAAGCAGTGATAAATTCCCCCACAGTATATATACATCATATACTTAGGCATACTGTATATACACACCATGTATACACATGCATACAGTATAAGCACACTATATACACACATAGTGCATATAAATACATATAGAATATACACACTTACACACAGTACATAAAGCATATATACACACACATACAGCATATAAACTTGTATACACAGACATACACACCATAAATGCACATACAGCATATACACAGACATGGAGTATATAGACATCATCCACATATATGCACACACTATAGAAGGTACACAAACATATAGTATATAAAGCATATACACACATATACAGTATATACACGGCATAAACACTCATACAGCATATTCACACCATAAACAGAATGTATATATATATACACTCACCGGCCACTTTATTAGGTACACCTGTCCAACTGCTCGTTAACATCATTCTAATCAGCAATCACATGGCGGCAACTCAGTGCATTTAGGCATTAGACTGGTCAAGACAATCTCCTGCAGTTCAAACCAGCATCAGTATGGGGAAAGAAAGGTGATTTGAGGCCTTGAACGTGGCAATGGTTTTTGGTGCCAGAAGGGCTGGTCTGAGTATTCAGAAACTGCTGATCTACTGGGTTTTCACGCAACCATCTCTAGGGTTTACAGAGAATGGTCCGAAAAAGAAGAAACATCCAGTGAGGCAGTTCTTGGGCGGAATGCCTTGTTTGATGCCGAGGTCAGAGGAGAATGGGCAGACTGGTTCGAGCTGATAGAAAGGCAACAGGGACTCAAATCTGCACCCGTTACAACCAGGTAGGCAGAAGAGCATCTCTGAACGCACATTACGAATTTGAGGCAGATGGGCTACGCAGCAAAGACCACACCAGGTGCCACTCCTTTCAGCTAAGAACAGGAAACTGAGCCTACATTTTCCACGAGCTCATCGAAATTGGACAGTGAAGATTGGAAAAACGTTGCCTGGTCTGATGATTCTTTCTGTTCTGCTGGAATTCGGATGGTAGGTCAGAATTTGGCGTCAAAACATAAAGCATGGATCCACCTGCCTTGTAACAACGGTTCACGGCTGGTGGTGGTGGTGTCATGGTGTTGGGAATATTTTCTTGGCACTCTTTGGGCCCCTTGGTAACATTGAGCATCGGTGCAACGCCCAGCCTACCTGATTAAGGTTGCTGACCATGTCCATCCCTTTAATGACCAATGTACCCTTAACATCTGATGGCTACTTTCAGCAGGATAATGCACCATGTCATAAAGCTGGAATCATCTCAGACTGGTTTCTTGAAATGACAATGAGTCACTGCCTCAAATGGCCTCCACAGTCACCAGACGCAATCCAATGAGCATCTTTGTGATGTGGTGGAACGGGAGATTCGCATCATGGATGTGCAAGCCGACAAATCTGCGGGCACTGGTGATGCCATCAATGGTCAATATGGGCAAAATCTCTGAGGAATGCTTCCAGCACCTTGTTGAATCTATGCCACGAAGAATGAGGCAGTTTCTGAAGGCAAAGGGGTCCAACCCGTTACTAGCATGGTGTACCTAATAAAGTGGCGGTGAGTGTATATATATATATATAACAGATAATATAAAAATACATATATGTTTAATGTACACTACCCAAGTGCATAATTTTTTATATTATCTCTGTACTGTGACATCACTGTGTGTATTATTCCTGTACTGTGACATCACTGTGTGTATTATCTCTGTACTGTGACATCACTGTGTGCATTATCCCTGTACTGTGACATCACTGTGTGTATTATCCCTGTACTGTGACATCACTGTGTGTATTATCCATGTGCTGTAACATCACTACTTGTATTTATCCCTGCTTCTTTGTATTGTTGTGGCACTGTTATCTGTGCAGTATTGGTCTTATACATTTGTGCTATTATATTGTATATATATATATATATATATATATATATATATATATATATACTGCTGTAGGGGTGGGGGGTGAATGACCAAAGGGGAAAAAAAAATCTTCTGCCCCGTGTGAGGATCGAACTCACGACCTTCAGATTATGAGACTGACGCGCTACCTACTGCGCTAACGAGGCTCTGCAGCTTTCCTCCACTCCATAGTACTTGAGCCTGAACAGGAAGTGGATCCTGTACACTTTCCTCCCACTATAGATGATCGGCTTCTCCTGGTCTCTCTGATCTGCCCTCACAGACAAGTCCTCGGCCGCGCGATGTAAATATATATATATTTTCTATGGACTCGCCTGATGCTCAGTAGCAGGAGGCCGGAGAACTGTGTACCTGTACGACCACAGGGAGGCGCTCCACCTCCAGAAGATTGCTGCCTCCCCTTTGATGACGTCATAATGTTTGTTGCAGCGTCTCAGCTCGGGGTGATCGCAGAGGCTCGGGCATAACAGGCTGGGAATTGGCTGGTGAGGGCAGCACTGGGGGCAAACACTATAAGAGACCCCGGAGACACACACACCTGAAGGAGCTGCCTGCGCTTGATCGTGGTCGGGACGATTAGATCGCACGATGCCGTCAGAGCGGCCTTTTAAGCACAGGAGGAGCTTTGGTGAGTGCATTGTGTGTATTATTATGTGATTGTCCAATGTACCTGCTCGATCTGTACTGATGTGACCATCAATGTATCACAATAATGGCGGTGATCGGGATCAAAAATCGTCTAAATGGCGATCACCAAGTTTTTGGCGATCGATAAGTTGATGTAGATAGAAAACACTCACCGTAAAGTAGTTATTATTGTTTTAGGAAACAAAATTAAAGGGAAACTGTAACCGAAAAAACCTAGTTTTCTTTTTGTAACAATTCGCAATGTTGTGAAATAACTTGGGTAATTATTTTGGTTTTTTTTTAAGTTGGCACGGCCAGACCTCTGCGTTCCTAAAATAATGCGCTGTGTCACCGGCTGTGGTGTGAGTGAGGGTGATGGGTGCCAGTCTTTGTTCTTGTTGTTATCACTTTCTTCCATAGTGACACCCGCCCCCATGACGCTTTGTGATGTCATAATGTTCACGTGACGATACTTTACATTGGGTGGTGGGGGAACCGTTAAAGATAGAGGATTTGGCACATATTCCTTGCCGAAATCTGCCTCCTGTTGCCTTTGTTGTGGAATTGTGGCATGGCATTTTGGGAAAAAGGAAGTGATGTCACTTCTTGCCTTGGATTTCTAGAATACACATGTGGATCCGTGGCAAAACTGTAAATACACGTCAGATATTACTCTAGCATGTGAGTAGTAACTTATCGGTTAGGTCCGTGGCTTTTCTAGCTCGGAAAACCGATTTTTAACGATCATAATAGACACAGAGTAAGGTGATAAATACCATACAGCCTGATCATGGGTGATTACATGACGCCGTCCTATGATAACATCCTCTGCCATGTAGAGATTCTGGTTAATCTGGAATCTCTCCAAAACAAAATTCCGCAATGATGGTGCATTTTTTTTATTCTGCTTTGTTTCCTGTACTTTTCTATAGCTATTGTGTAATATAGCACATGCACCCAGCATGCGGCACAGGAGGGGTTAATGTGTGCCGCCATCGTGGGTGTAATAAATATAGTGAAGGTCAGTAGCAGGTGCTGGGTTATAACAGATGCCAGCGTCACGTCACGCGCTGTTTGTTTTCTTCTTCTGGTGTTTTTTGTTTCCTGTGATCGAGGATTGTGGACTGATCCCTTTAAGTAACTTTAGGAGCGCCCTGTAGTATGTTCTCCACCATATATAAGGCACAGTTCCCCTGGTTAATTATTTGCAGGATATTTTTATGTGGCTTGAGATATCTCAGGGACTTAGCACACGGGTGTCCTCACACCTGCTGAAATGGCAAAAAAAATGCAAGGCCCAAATCTCACAAAAACTTGAGCCGTGGCATGTGTGGGCATGTGCCTGGTATCGCCTCACTGCCAGAGCTTTGCCTATTGTTGTGCTACAGGTAACAACATGCCCGGCTAAGCAGATGGTATCTCTCCAGGAAGGTTTACAGGCCGTTAGTTGCAAACTGGCATTAGCCACAGGATTCCCTTGTCTCCTAGTACAGGCACCGTGCTCAGAGAGCTTTCTCCTCTGCCAGAGAGCCGTCTCCCCATTGTGTGTGCAGCTGTCCCTCCGCCAGAGAGCCAAGGCCCCCCTGGAGAGCCGTCTTAGGGCGCGTTCACACGTTGCGTTTTGGTTGCGTTTTCATTGCGTTTGAAACGCATATACAACAGCTGATGTGAGGTAATTTGCCTAATTACATTACCGTTTATGTTTGTAAACGCAATGTTAACGCATGGGTTAACAAAACGCATGCGTTAACATCACGTTTACGATGCGTTTTGTAAACGGAAACGTTTACAGTGATGTAATTAGGCAAATCACCTCTCCTCAGCTGTTGTATATGCGTTTCAAATGCAATGAAAACGTGACCAAAACGCAACGTGTGAACGCGCCCTTACCCTTGTATGTGTACGGGAGGCCCCCTAGGGGAGCCGTCTCCCCCTGTATGTGTACGGCGGCCCCCACAGGAGAGCCGTCTCCCACTTGTGTGTTTAAAGGGCCCCTCCGGCAGAGAGCTGTCTCCCCCTTGTGTGTAAAGCGGCCCCTCTGCCAGAGAGCTGAGGCCCCCCGGGAGAGACGTCTCCCCCTTGTTGGTGTATGGGGGCCCCTAGGAGAGCTGTCTCCCCCTTGTAGGTGTATAGGGGGCCCCTTGGAGAGCCGTCTCCCCCTTGTAATTGTATGTGGGCCACCTAGGAGAGCCGTCTCCCCCTGGTATGTGTACATGGGCCCCCCCTAGGAGAGCCATCTCCCCCTTGTATGTGTATGTGGCCCCCCTAGGAGAGAAGTCTCCCCCTTGTATGTGTACATGGGCCCCCCCTAGGAGAGCCATCTCCCCCTTGTAAACATGTCTGTTTAAAGGGCCCCTCCACCAGAGAGTGCAGTAACATCCCTTCTATGGAGCCTCTTGTATACAGGACTGGCAGGGTTTCTCTGTGAGCCGGTCCTGTCTGGGCGCCTATATGCGGTGGGTGCTATAGGACACCCCTCCTCTCCCTGCTTATGACTTGTGTAATGTCTCATAACATTTTCCTCAATCTTCGGTCTCTCTCCTTAGTATTGTGTATCCTTTGTACTGCAGCCTTCTGTTTGCACCTGATATAGACACAGGCGAGCGTGGCAGCTATCCAGAGCATATCCTTCCTCAGGCAAAACATGACGCCCTCTCCCTTCCTCCACACATGGCTATTTTCATCTATGGCCTCTCTGTCCTGAACTGTGTATCTATAAAACTCCCATGACTAATATTTAGAATTTATATTCGCCCTGAAGAAAAATACTAAATCTCTTTGTATTCTTTGTTTTTCACCCATTTCTTGAGTGACATCCAACATGGCCGCCGTTATATCTCCCTGACATTATAGCACAACCTTTCACATCTGTACGGGGAATATATTACCACAAATCGTGGCAAATTTCTGTGAAAGCTAAAATGGCGGCCATGTTGGTTTCTCAGTAGAACTTTTAATATTTTACCTGTTGTATGGTACAACATTTTTAAGATGGTGATTAGATCCACATCTTAAGTCCTTTAGGGCAGAACCAATGGGGTTGTCTCTAAATTTCTAAGCTAGGATAACCTTATACATGAGTGATGGCGTTTTTGTTGTGACTTCAATTCGCTAACACAAAGACCAGAAATAGGTTTACGTTTTTTCCATGAGGCGATTATTTTAGGTACTTGGTAAATGGAGATATGTACAAGGTTATTCCTATGGTCACTTCTGAAAATACATTTACCTTGTACCTTTATATAGCAGTGACACACAAGAGGAAAGTGTAGTCCTATGTATCAGGTTAGTGAGATCCACCTCAGTTTAAGGAGATCATAGGGTAACCTAATACATCACGGGGCTGAATGCCTGACAGGGTTATCTGATCTGTTATACACAGACCATATGGCTCATCAAAAGGAGTTAATACGTTGTTCCTATTCCTGAAAATTTTCGGATATACAATATGCACTGCCACTTAGAGGAACTGAGGAGTAGACGTTATCCTAGATAGAGAGTTGGCTGCACCACATGTTCCTGGGCGCCATTAAATCAGTCAGATAATATGTTATTAGTCATCCAAGTATGAGTGTTTGTTTATGGGATTGTTGAAGTTAATGGTCATATGGCAAGGTTAAAGTAAATCTACCATGGAAATCTATCAGGATAAACAAGTGACACTTACTCATGGTCCCAGGCACCGTGCTTATGAGCCAGAAGGGCTCTGCGGTTGTTACCAGAGCCCCTCCATGCTCTGTCTTCAAAGGCTGTTACACTGTCTCAACCTCCCATCTCCTCAGCACTTCCCCTCCCTCTGTTTGCTGTAATTTCACTGCAGCACTTGAAGTTTCAGCACAAAGTGATAGGGGGAAGTGCTCCTGGAAAGTGTAACAACCTGTGAAGCTGTGGAATGGAGGGGCTCTGGTAACGCCCACAGCAACCCTTAGTATAATTATAAAAAGTTAATTTTAGAAGGAAGTAAGCCATGGTTAACAAATATAAGATGATTACCATGAGTAAGTGTCATGATAGATTTTAATAGTAGATTTTATTTAAATTATATGCTTTTACTAAATGAAGCAATAGTTAATACATAATTGGCTGTGTTCTATGTAACGTATAGGTCTCCATGGTGCCAGACAACCAACTGTGTGTAGTCTGATCCGACACAAAGCACAGAATTGTTTGTCTGTTATCATAGAAATAAATATTCTCCATAAAGAACATACCGGTATATGCCAAACAGTAGGAAATATTTAATTAGGATGGTAAGTTTTTGACTTTGTCACCTCTCAGCATGTCGTTTCTTCGGAATTTTTATCGCAGCATCATAAATAATTTTCTTTCTTGTTGCTTCCAGCTGAAAGATGTGCCGAGGTTCGTCAGATCCGTGAGCAACATCCTAATAAAATCCCAGTGAGTATCCCAGATAGAGCATATTGGGGGACATTTACTATGGGGGGACATTTACTATATTTTATGGCGCTCCCACCGCCTTTTCTCCTTTCTGACCCATATATTAGTGTATGGCACTAGAAAAAATTTGATCTTCGGCATCCTCTGACTCACTGGTTTTAAGGGTGTGGAAACTCAAGACCCACATAATATTTGCCCTTTCCATTTTTTGGGCGCTAAAAAGTGGCAGAGTGCTGACCAAAAGAAAAATGGTCTAGCAGAATAGGGACGGACATTAAATATGTGGGTTTTCTCTGGTTTCCTCCCACACTCCAAAACATACTGGTAGGGTGATTAGATTGTGAGCCCCATTGGGGACAGGGACTGATGTGACAAGTTCTGTGCAGCGCTGCGTAATCTGTAGGCGCTATATAAATAAAGGAATTATTATTAATCTGAACCTCCTTACCAACAGCTAATGGGAAACCAAGTCCGATGAGGTAAGGACACGATGGGGGACATTTATATAAAGTGTCCTTATCTCCGCTAGCTTGGTTTCACACTAGCTGTCGGTAATGAAGTAGGTATTTAATATTTCTGTCCTGAGCGCCAGTTTCTATTCTGCTAGACCATTTGTCTTTTGGTTTGCTCTCTGCCACTTTTCACTCTGCCACTTTTCCACACAATGAAAACCACGCTGCTTTTCGGATTCTGAAAATCACATTAATAAATGAGTCAGAAAGGAGAAAAGGGAGTCGGAGCACCACAAAAAAAGTCGGAAACCCCATCGTAATTGTCCCCCCCTGTTTGTCATATTTATCCTATATGGTGTATACTTGTAGCATAGAATATCTCTGTTGTATGGTGTCTAGCAGAGCACACTATGATGAATCCTATAGATTAGGTGGTTCTGTAATAGGGCCACTTGCTTCATCTCTTGCACCTTGTATAATTGTGTAGTTATTTTATAACTTCACGGTTCCATGTGAGCAGAGTCTTACAGTGAACAGATTATTCATCCATTTCTGGTCATACGTGATTTTATATTGGGATAATAATGGGACACAAAGTCTTCACGCACAGCGACATCACACATCCTGGCTCAGTGGATACACAGCGTGACTTTAATATAAGAATGGCTGCCTCCACAGTGTGAGCCTTGTACTAAAGTAATCTAATCTCTTAGTTTTAATCATGTTACTATGTTTCCAGGCAAATGATGTTAAAGGGAACCTGCTTTTACCCCGATAAACTAGGAGCTGCCTTAGGTCGGGTATAAATTGTCCATTCTAGAATTCCCTCTTTATGTGGTATCTCACCCGTTTACCTATTAAAAAAAAAAATCTCCTTCAAAGTGAAAATGAGCAGAGAAGAGTCAGACTCTGAGCCTGGATAGGGAGCATTAATTTAGATACCTATATTAAAGGGGTTGTCCCAATGGATTGAGTACACCAAGATGATAGTTGGTGGGCTGCCTTTATCATAGCCTTTTTCGTAAGTGAAGTGAGAGACAGTCAATTCAGTCGGTGGGATGCCCCTTTAAGCGTGCTCTAGGACTCCACTGCATAATACATCACAGATGGGACTAACTTCCACCTCCTACTGCAGTCCAGTCCCTAGACAGCCAGGATGTGCCACAATTAACATAATTTTAAACTGGCATGTCATGGCTACCTGCAGTGCCGGCTTATTGCTGCTGCTTTGGATGCCTGAGGAGAGTGGCTCAACTCACTTAATTCCAGGTGCGCCCCTGGGTTCTTGCTACTATAGATCCCAATATATAGGCGTCTAAAGTTACTTTCCCCCTCCAGCTTCTGAGCCTGACCCATCTTTGGCTGATGGTATCAGAATAAAGAAGAGAATCTCATGTTTCAAATCGTATCAGCCCTATGGTTCTGGGAATTACAGAACCGGAGATACAGTCCATTAAATTAAAAGTCAGAATTCGATCTTTATTTTCTGTTTGCATTTCCAAATTTACCACTTTACATCTCTGGTTCTGTAGATCACAGGATGATAACCCTGGTAAAGTTCATCTTTGGAAATCAATGACCGTTTTCTGCTCATTTTCTCCTGACTTTGGAGCTCGGGGGAGATTTCACATACAAGAGACAATTCAATAAAGGATGAATCTTACCCTTCCAGAGGGGGTTAATATTCAGTGGGGTTAAAGTAGACGGCATCCCTTTAAACTCTACCAGCGAATGACCAAGTCTTTCTAACAAAAATAGATTTTTGGAACTTTTAAAAATGTTTTCAGATCAATGAATCGGTATTTAAAGGGGCTGTCCATCATTGGAAACTGTCACCAGGGACCTCATTTTCACTAAAGACAGATTGTAAAAGCTCATGACACCTGCAGTTCAAATCTGCCTTTCTGCCTTTTCTAAGCATTTGCATTACAATATAATTGTGTGTTATAACTTACTCTTGCTCCCTCACAAAATCCTGGGGTTGTCACAGGGGCTGGACTTTGGTTTGGATGCATTTCAAAAAACAACATGTGACTTGTCTGTTACTCACTCCTCAGAGCTTGGCCCCCACCTTTGTGCTCCTGTACAGCTCCACCTCCTGCTCCTTCTCAGAGGTTACAGCCTGGTCAGCCTGGCATCAGTGGGGGAGGGACAAGCTGTACAGGAGCACAAAGATGGAGGCAGCCTGCAGCTCAGACAAGTCACATGTTGTTTTTTGAAATGCATCCAAACCAAAGTCCAGCCCCTGTGACTACCCCAGGATTTTGTCAGGGTGCAAGGTAAGTTATAACACACAATTATATAGTAATGCAAATGCTTAGAAAAAGGCAGAGAGGCATTTTTGCACTGCAGATGTTATGGGCTTTTACAATCTGTCTTTAGTGAAAATGAGGTCCCTGGTGACAGGTTCCCTTTAATATTATGAAAAGTGATCCAATTTTCCAATTTACTTTCTGTATCAATTCCTCACAGTTTTCAAGATCTCTGCTCGTTGCCTATTATTATGAAACTTCATTGTTTACTTTTAGTATGTAATCTGTAGTATGAAGTTGCTATTGAGGGTCTATGTTGGAATCCACACATTAGGGCGGGATGTTGCCTTGTGTTTGACACATAATGGTATGTGGTGTTTTCGGAGAATGACCTACTGAATGCAATGTATTATTATTCCACAGGAAAAGTTAAGAAGGGGGGGGATAAATTGGGTGTTTAATGAATAGTGACCGTCTTCTCCTGTATTCAGGTCATCATTGAGAGATACAAGGGAGAAAAACAACTTCCCGTGTTGGATAAAACCAAATTCTTGGTCCCTGATCATGTGAACATGAGTGAACTAGTGAAGATCATCAGGTAATGGAAATATTAGTGTCATCTGTAACTATGTGCTATGCTACCTGTATAAGTCAAAACTTCCAATCTTTGGAACCCACATCTCAAGAACGGGTGTTCTAGACCTCTGTCTTGAGGCCGGGCAAATTTGAAGAAGACATGCCAGAATACTCATAGCGGGAGATTGATCATAACCGGCGCTTGTGCACCAGCATATGATCAAGTCTGTGGTGCTCCGGATATACCGTGCTACCTGATGTATCCGCCATGTGGCAGTCACTAGCGTACAATTCTATACCAGGGACATTCTGGTGTAAAATTGCGCCATAATTTCAAACTTTCAGTCAACAAAGCCCAATCCGTTGCCGTCCACCACCCCCCACTTTGGCGTGGAAGTGGCATAAAGGAGGAAATAATCTTAATTCCTGTCAATTGCGATTTTGTATGTTATTCCATGTCCTGTAAATTAACGCTTAATCCACGGAACGTGAACTTCTTTTTCTTCCTCAGGCGTCGGCTACAGCTGAACCCGACCCAAGCGTTCTTCTTGCTGGTGAACCAGAGAAGCATGGTTAGTGTATCCTCTGCCATCTTGGATATCTACGAGCAGGAGAAAGATGAAGACGGCTTCCTGTACATGGTGTACGCCTCGCAGGAAACCTTCGGTTAATGAATCCACTAATACTGAGCGTGCACATGACTGTACTGACAACCGCATAACGTAGTCCTAACCTGTGCACGCTGACTGTAAGGTGTGAACACACTCTTGTCTTCTCCTCGCACATACTGTATGTACCCTCTCCGATATGGTAACACGGACATTCCACTTGACTTTGCGCGTCCATGTGTGTGCAGACCTGTAGCCACCCATATGCACTAAATTTCCCATTCCTAAACTCATATGGACTCTACCCTGCATGTGCTTCTGCTTCCACACCATTAACCCTCTTAGACATTAAACTTTTCCTTATCAGGCTGGGGGGACACATAGAAGATTTTAAGTGACACCTATAACGTCGACCCCTTTGTGCACCACGGACCCTCAGCTTGTGTCTGTGTACACACTGTCGTGTGTCTTGTGGATTTGACAAGTGACCGCATTTTAGACTTTCCCCTTTCCCGCCATTTTTAACCTTCCTGTTCCCGGCCGTCAGATTATTTTGGGTTTTTTTTTTTTAATTTTAAACTGGAACTCATTACGGTAACCTGAGAGAAGTTGTAGACCAATTTCTTAAGGGTTATTCCTAGGTGTGAACATACTGCCACAAATGAGGCCTTGCTGTGGAAAACTTAGGCCCAGTTCACAATACTGGTAAAATCAGTATCACTAAGGTGTAACATCGGAAATACGACACTGCTATTGGTTACTTGTATGAACCGAACCCTACAGACCATATCCCATCCAGCTTTACAAGTCGGGTCCATTATTTTACCTCAGCGTGACTGAGGCCTAGTTCTCCACTACATGCGAGGCAAGCCAGATGTCAACTCCTTTATATATTGTTCTTTTAGGGTTAGGTATAAATCTAATTCATTTTGTGTGGTAAAAAAAACTCAAGACAAACCTTTCTAGGGGCAAGTTGCTAATAGTTTTGTACAGGTTCTAACCTCCCGCCTCGTCCTGTTATGTATGCGTTCCGATTTTAGGTTTAGATCTTTATTGCTTTTATCTGTTGTTTTGCAACCACTTCCAGTTCTTTTGTTACGTATGAGTGAGAAAATATATATATAAAAAAAAACATTTTAAAATTCTGCAAAGTGTAAAAAAAACAAAAAAACAATCTATGTATAAAAGCTGATGTGTATATAAAGAGGGATGTTCCATATGTATAAAGATGAATAAAAGTTGAACTGTAGCCTTGGTGCTTGGTAAAATACTATGGATAGAAGTCATTACTGGAATACTAGAGCTGTTCTTCTGGACATGTGCAAGATCAGTCAGTCGCTGGACTTATTGGAGGAAGTGCAGGAACAATATTGAATGGAACTATAAGATACATCAATTAGTGAGAAATTCACCTGTTCCTTTAACCCTATGTTGTCTGATTGATCCTACCATATACCACCGTACTACTGTATATATGGGGATTTTCCTCCTCATTCACTATAATGTGCTAATCGCACATTGTAATCAATGGGTTAAAACGAGACAGCCTCGGGTCTTCAGAAGACCCAAGACTGTCATGGCAAGCAATCGCCACTCTCAGATGACGTCAATATATGCAGCAAAGACTTACCGGCTGTGGAGAGGGCTCAGCCTTGGCCCGATCGCATATGAGTTTACAGGGAAACGTAGTATACGATTGATAACCAGACTCCTGTGTCTTGTATTGTTTAAATGCATGAACACAACGCTAGCGGAACGTATGACTGTGGCCTAAGGAGCTGTATTAACATTTGCTTAAGCTTCCACAAATTAAGAAAAACACATTTAAAATGGCCAAACGCTTGCGATTTTAGTGCATTTAAAAACACCAATAAGAGACTAAGAACCTGGCGATCTGAGGGTGGTCTCACATTTGACGTTTTTTTTTCACATAAGTGATTTCTCAGTGAAGCCATTTTGGCTTAAGGACACAAACAGATTGGTTTTCTCTTCCTGGCGTCAGTGAATTGTCACTGACACCTTACTGCACCATTCGTTTCAATGGACATTTTCACACTTCAGTTTTTCCCACTGATCCAATGTTGTCAGTGAAGACAAAAAGAACAGGTTCTAAACTGATCAGTGGGGGAAAAAAAAGTGTGAAAAAGCCCATTGAAAAAAAATCGGTCAGTAAGGTATCAGTGATATCACTGAGGCCAGGAGGAGAAACCCAATCGTTATGTGCCCATAAGCCAAAAATTGGTTCAGTCTGATGTGAAAAAGAATGCCCCCCCGATTTCTGTAGCGTGCAAAGTACTGGGGCAATTAGGCGCAAAACGGAAATCGTGGGGAAACCAGATGAAAATGCGTTTGACGGACCCTTAGTAAATGAGCCCCATAGTATTAGAATGCCACGTGTGATCGCACCCCCAGGGTATGTCCACCTAAAGCTGATAAACCACTTTTCTATGACAGGATGGAATTATGCATATACACCCTGCAGGAAAATCTATGTGGAAAGTGTAATACCTTTTTATTGTGTATTTCCATTTAAAAAAACTAGGACACAGTTTTTCCTTTTCATTGGTCTGATACATTCATATAGGGGAGATTTATCATAAGTCTCTTAGAGCAGTACTGTTCTAGTTGCTCATGGCAACCAATCAGAGCGCAGATTTCATTTTCCTACAGCTGTTTATAAAATTACAGCTGATCTCTGATTGGTTTCCATGGGCAACTAGAACAGTTTTACCTCAAAAACTTCTGATAAATCTCTCCAATAGTTTTGAACAGATTCAACCTTTTTTTTTTTTTTCAACACACACACTCTTAGAGTCGGGGTGGGCTATTTAAAAATAATAAACGTGTACTTACCTCCTCGGGCGCCACCGATGTCCCGTGCCGTGGTCCGTCTGATCTGTGCCCTTGTTTGTTTACAAGGGCACAGAAGCCGCGCACAGGAAGCTTCCGGACGGCTCCTCCTATCCGTCCCCATCTCTCAGCATTGTAAGCGCTGGGAGGTGGTGTCGGATGGGAGCCCTTGTAAACAAACAGGCACACAGATCAGACGGACCTAAACTTGGATAACCCCTTTAATATGAGCTGAGCTGTGATTGGGCAAGGAGTATAAGACTATCCTAGGCAACATCTAGTAAATATACATTTATACCCCATGCACTATCTAGTCCTTTTCTTAAAACAATATGAAGGCTTTGATCTTAACGGGAACCTGTCCCCAGATATTATCCCTCTAAACTATTAGCCCCTGCAGTTGGGGTATGAAATGTCCTATGAAGAATTTACTTTATAAGAAATTTGACCCACTTAAAAAAAGGCATGTAACATAATCTCCACCTCTGGCACCCGTGCCATAGGTTCGCCACCACTGCTCTAAACTATTAGCCCCCTCAGGTGGGGTATGAAATGTCCTTTCACGAATTTACTTTATGAGAAATCTCACCCATTAAAAAAAAAGTCATATAACATAATCTAAGGGCTGAAAAAAGACAGATGATTTTTATTTATTTATTTTATTTTTTTTTGGGGGGGGGGGGTTTTTTAGTATTATATTATTGTTAAGTTCTGCCCTTGTTCACACAACCTCAGGTTCTCGAATAACTGATAAAAGTCACAGGTGAGCTCAGAAGAAAAAAATCAGACCAATACAATCGTATGGTATAATATCGCAACCAATGCGAACTGATGCCATCAAAAGTAAGGCAGGTGTGAGCTGCTTTATTTGGGTCACAAAGTATTATACAGAAACCTTCAGTGGGGCTGGGCTTGGTTACTTAGGGATAAAGAAGTAATGTCCATAGTCCATTGGTTGGTAAATTATTACAATGGGCATTGGAGATACAAAGGCTCTGTTTTCCCTGAAGTAGATATCCCACTTGTGAAATGGGTAAACATCGCAAAGGGGGTCTTGCATTCCTTTGGTGGATCGGAGTGGACTTTGATAAGCTTCAGCCATAGTATTCTCAGCCATGTCCTATCTTTCTACCGAATACGGCGCCTGTGTATTCCTAGTGGGGCGGAGGTGAGCAGTGCCGATGTATGCCCGCCCTACTAGGTGTGGCGAGTCCCGGGGAAAGGGACTCAGCGAACAGGGGAGAGACGAGGGTGGTGGAAGGAGGGTTTGATAAGACAACTTATACAGATTGAACTGCACAATCCCTGCCCCCCCCCCCTCAACATACGTTGCTGTCCCTTTAAGAAACCTGAAATAAGGACTCCTCATTAATGAGCAGTGTATCTAATTTTGTTTGTTATTGCCCTTGGGCTGGATTCGCACAAACGTACGTACGCCCGCCAGGGAGGGGGGGGGGGAGGCATAAGTCCGGCACAATGGAGAGAAGTGACCCCCTCCCTATCCATAGAAATGCAGAGTACAGGCTGTGCACACAGGGAAAGATGGGATATACCTTATCGTTTCCTCTGGTAGGCCGCACGTGTTTAGCACCATATCGCTCCATGCGGCCATTGCCGTCTATGGGGAAAGTGTGTGTGGCCGTACATACGTCCCTCATACAGTCGTGTGAATGCGGCCTTAGGGTGATGCCACACATGGCGTTTTTGGTCGTTTACACCCTGTTTATCTATTAAGACAATTGGGAACAAACAGACTAAAAAAAAGGACCAAAAACGCCAAGTGTGGCATCACCCTTAGGGCATACACAATGCTGACAGCAATGTAATTCGGCAAATCTCCTCTGCACAGCTGTTGTCACTGCCGGCCTATGGAGCGAGCGGGGAAGAGGCAGCGCCTCGGACCGCCCCCTCATGAATACATTGGACTCCGCCGCAGTGTTTGATAGCGTTATCAGAGGTCTCCGCTAACCCTATCACTGTAACACTGCGGCGTTTGTTCAAGCACTAGGAGCTGCTTACTTTAGTTAGCAGCTCCTGGTGCCGAAAATTGAGGTGACAGGTCCTCTTTAATGGAGCTCTAGGATAGTCTATAAATAGCACAACTTTTGGAGCCTTGTAAAAATGTTTAGGAACTCTTAAAATTCTTCCTAGGAGCAGTGACCTTAAGAAGTGCAATAAGTGATCAGTGATATAAGCTTCTATTCAAGAGCAGGTAAGTCACCCACCCATGCCGCAATATAGTGGTCACCCAACTTCTTAAAAGTTGCAAATTGACACTTCTTATGAAGATCAATGTGTCTCCATGGTACCAGACTACAAATAAGCCCCATGTAGTCAGCAGTCATACTACTTTCCGAGTGTTTATTAGACCTAAAGAATAGAAGCGAGAAGATTGCCGATCACAGGTTACTGTACACAGTCTGCATTTTCAAGGGGTTGTTCTGGATTAAAGAGCAATATCCCCTGCCCGTACCTGTTTGACTACTTGTTGTAAGCATGTCACAGAAAAAGTATGAAAAGAAATTAATCCATCATACTCAAGCATGATAACCCAGGGACATTACTCATAGATCCAGGCACGTTGACTGTGGTAATCTTCTTATATTTGTTATCCATGACCTCCTTCCTTCTGATATCAACTATCAAATTATGCTAATCAGAGAGAAGGGCTCCAGGGGGCATTACCAAAGCCTCTCCACGTGATAGCTTCACAGGCTGTTACACTGCCTCCCCCTCCCATCTGCTTCCTAGCCTGATGTAATCTCATACAGTGGGCGGAGGCAGTCCTCCTGCACAGTGTAACAGCCTGTTCACATTCCCATGAGGTCTTCAAGCTCACCAGAGCCCCCTTGTGCTGCAGCTTCACAGCACTGCTCCCTCAGTGCAAATTGCATCAGAGGGAGGGTGGGAGTGCTGCAGGAGCAGGGGAGACAGTTTGACAGCCTGTGAAGCTTCAGCATGGAGGGGCTCTGGTAACCTCTCCTAGAGACCTTCTGGCTCATTATAATTCTCAAAGTTGTCTTTAGGAAGGAAGGAGGCCATGGATAACAAATATAAGATTACTCATAGATCCAGGCACCGTGACTGAAATAGGTGTATTTAAGGAAAAGGGGAGGGACTTTATGTCCCTCTTTTCCTAGACCAAAAGTTGTAAGGTATAATGGAAACTATTTTTTGGATAAAAGAAGGGTGTCAGATAATATGGCTCTATAAAGGGGTTCTTTAAAGGGAGCCTGTCACCACATTTTCACATATACAGCTAGTGACAGGTTCCCTTTAAAGATCGTGTTTACCCAAAGTTAATGGGTTAAAAATTCAGAGCTAAATCCCAGCTGCACAAATCTGCTTTCTGTTTCTTCCAAACATATAATCAGTGTATTTAGTGACTATATCTGCCAGCGTTCAGGCTGTCCAATTTCTACATAAACATAGAAGGCAAGGAATTGTAATTGGATGCCAGGCTGTTCAATTAATTTTCTCCTCAATTTAGCACAAAGTAGTTACAGCTCCTTAACCCTTTCAGGTCAGGTATCTTCACAGTCACTATATTTGTCCCCAGAACATATGCAGGACAAGTCAAAGTCAAAAATCAGAGAGAAAAACTGAGAGCAGTTTATAGAGAAATGGCGCAATCCAAAATCGGTCTCATCAGCTCGCTAGTATTCTTCAAACCCATACTGATTTGCAGCTTGTTAGTGGTCTACTTCATGTAGGGATTATGAGGAATAGCATCCTCACCCAGCTCTCTATTCAGAGAAATACACTGAAAGATTTTGTGTTGTATGCACCAGGTATATATGAAAATCCCTTTAAAGATTTCTCCGAAATTGCAACTTATTACCAATCCAGGTCTCAGCAACTGGACCACCACCAAGGATGCACTTATTGGCTTTTGTGAGTAGGATTTTGTGAGTAGGTTATTATATGCAATTACAGAAAAACTCGATGATATAGGAATATTAAAATAAATTTTAAAAAAATTAGTTTATAGGTTTACTTAAACATGATTTTTCTGCTCTACCAGTAAATGTTATGTAGATTTGGTAAATCCTGAAAGGACTCCTAGGAGAGACAGTTAGAGCCCTGACTATCCTGCCCACACAGAGTGATTGACAGTGAGAGTTCTGATTACTCCTCCCACACACAGTGATTGACAATGAGAGTCCTGATTACTCCACCCACACACAGTGATTGACAGTGAGAGTCCTGATTACTCCACCCACACACAGTGATTGACAGTGATTGTCCTGATTCCTCCGTCCACACACAGTGATTGACAGTGAGAGTCCTGATTACTCCACCTACACACAGTGATTGACAGTGAGAGCCCTGATTACCCCGCCCACACACAGTGTATGACAGTGAGAGTCCTGATTACTCCTCCCACACACAGTGATTGACAGTGAAAGTCCTGATTACTCTGCCCACATACAGTGTTTGACATTGAGAGTCCTGTCACACACAGTGATTGGCAGTAAGAGTCCTAATTACTCTGCCCACACACAGTATTTCACAGTGAGAGACCTGATTACTCCATCCACACACAGTGATTTACTGCTCTACCAGTATCACAGTACCAGCATACACAGAAGGCTGTCAATCACTGTGTGTGGGCTGGGACAGTATATACTGTATACAGAAAGCCTTCTGTTCTTCATGTAAACCTTTACATGAAAGGCTGTTAATGTCGTCTCCCTCCATAATATCCTGACTTCAGATAGAGAAGCAGAAATCACTTGCTAATATTCCTGAACATTTATGTGCAGAGACTGATAATGTTATGACCTCTTATATACATATTGTGGATCTGAATTTACACAGAATTTGCACAGAATTTTTTTTAAACCTATATCTGGCAGCCATCCAGTGCAATGTGCATAACCGGGTACATTTCCTAAAGAGGATGTGGTTAGTAATACATAATTCCTTCAGGTTTTGCCAGTTTCTCAGGGTGTTACACATAAATCATTCTTTGCCTTCTTCAAATATGACTTGCCAGCACCTCATAATTCAGAGTTATTAAGGCTTATAAGCACTTGGCAGGTAACGAAATGAGCTGAGTTGTGCAAATTGTCGCAATATTGCACCAGATTGTCCAATTAGCAGTATAGGAACGAAAGAAGGCAGAGCGGGGGATGTACATTAGCTATACCAGTTGGAGAGCAGGTTTTATAGTGTAGAGACTTGCCTTCAAACTAGCACAATAAAAAGTCAGAAAAGATTCTATGTGACATTGACAAATTACACTGAAAAGCAAAAGGGGTAACAATGTTCTGAACTTGTGACTTTCCGGCTCCATATCTCACCATCTACTACAGGGAGGCTGCTATCATTTTAGAGACAATCACCTTGGCTGTCTCATACATACATTTGACTCGAAACCAGTGTTGGACTGGCCCACCGGAGAACCAGAGGATCCTCCGGTGGGCCCCGACTCTAAACCAAGACAAGACCCTAGAGGTCTGGCAGAAGACATCCAAATTTAAAGGCTACTAGGGTTACTATTTTTCTCCTAAAACTCTAACTTGAAATTTTTATTATTTTGTTTTGTATTTTGTAAATCCCTCTTTGGAGTTCAACACTACTTTGAATCCTTTTTCGGCATGCTCTCTATTAGATTCCCCCATGTCTCCACCAATCTCAGATCCCAAGTCTCTTCTAAGATCTCCCAGTGTTGTTGCACACTGGTCTTCTCACTTTGGCACAAATACAGTTTTTTCTTTAACTCTACCTAAAAGTGTGCGATTGGGATGGGGGTGTGGAGACCGTGGGGGCCAATCCAGCAACTCTACTTCATTTTTACTGAACCATTTATTGGCCAATCTTGCTTTTTGCTTTGGGTAGTTGTCCTGATGGAACACTTGAGTGATATTAGTAACTCATCTCGTAGGATCCTCATACAGCTCAACATTGAAACCACTGTTCATCCTGGTCAAGTATTCAACATCCCCGGCTAGGACACAACTTCGTATCATTAGATGTCCTTTAGTGAACTTGGGAAATATATTTTGGAAGGTGGGAAATGGAAAACAATGCCTCCTTTTGCTACCTTTAAAGACAGCCCCCTTAATACCAAGCATGACTTACAAGAAGCTTAATAGCATGATGTGGGATTAAGCCAAACCAGTATATCTTTTTACAGAAGGAACAGACTCCCAACTGTAGACAGCGCTGTTTCAACATGGCTGGGTCTATCCGCAGAAATTATTTTTCATTTTCCAACTTAGAAAAAATATTTGCATATTTCCCAGAATCCCCTAGTGGAGAGTCAATGGCTATAAGTCTCCACATACCTTAATCGGCAAACTCTCCATAAGGAGAACTTTTGCTTCCTGACCTTCAGTGAACTTGGCAGTTCCTTCAATTTCTGGTTACATTAACCCCCTTTTCCCTTGATTTTTTTCAGACCTATTTGCACCAATCATCTCATTGGTGCAAGTCACCTGTATGGTTCACTTTTTGTACTTCTTGTGACAATATTGAAATCAAGGAATCTTGCCTTTTTTTGGGCCACCATTCCCGACTTGTGTAATGCATTTCACACAGTGGACCCCTGTGATCTCATTATTACAAACCCCATTATCCCACTGCCATGTTTGTTACAACAAAACAGTTAGAACTTGTGATGAATTGACTTATTGATATCAATGAGTCCACCTCTTGGGTTGAATGGAAAGACTTCAACTTGTATTCTTCCCGCTTTCATGTACCTCACATGATATAGTTTTCTTATTTGAGAGACTGTTATCGATGAGTTGGATGATGCTGTGTCTGTTTTCTTGGGAAATCTTCGTACTGGCTCCTCATCGATTTCAACCAGTGACCTTTTACTTTGGAATCAAACTAACAACACGCTGAGTTATTAGGGAACGTGATGACTGGTTGTAATTTGCAGTCTACAAGAAGAATACGAAGCAGAAGCATTAGAGTTACATGACAATAATCTACACAACTAAGACTATGCTAAATAGGTGGAAGTGACATTTATGTATGAAATTGCGAAGATGAGTGTCTATAAAATAATGCTAGTTCCATCTTCAAAGCTGTAGTGGATGTTATGTGGAGCCTGAAAGTCAAAGGTGTAACACATTGCGGCACATTTACTTACCCAGTCCTGTCGGCGATCCCGCGGTGCTTTGTCCGACGAGGATTCGGGTCCGGCGCAATTCACTAAGATTGTGCGTCTGAGTTCCTACATGTGACGCTGCTGCGCCGAGGTCCGCCGGAGTTCACCTGCTTCTTCCTGTTGATCTTGCGACACATTTCCTTTTTTAAATTCCGCGGGTTGTCCGAATCCGTCGGGTTTGCGCCAGTTTTCTGTCTGACTTTGCACTAGAACAAATGTACAGAATGCTTGCACATGTATTTAAGAAGTGTTTGTGTTGCAGCTGCACTGTGTCTGATAAGAGGTAAAAAATGTGCACCTAAACTAGCTGTCGGAGTTCGCCCCATATTTATTACTGATGTGCACCACAATTCTGCAGCATGAACAAAGTGCACCAAAAAAAGAATGGTGCCCACTTCCAACAGTGAAGGGGGTGCTAGATTCATGGAGAACATGCGCCAGTTTTGATGAAGGCGCCCTCTGCACACTCCATAGGCAACTGCACTCAGTACAGACTGCACTACCTTTGATAAATGTGGCCCAATGTTATCCTTTTGCCTCTACTTGCTACAGAGCCTGTGCAATTCCAGGTCCAGGATAACTATGCAAAGGAAAAAGAGCTTCAGAAAGTAAGTTTTGTGCCTCGTTTATACATTTCTGGCTTTCCTTAGGATTTTTTCACAGCGGCTTGTGCCAAAGCAATTTCTAAAGAAATGGCGATTGTGAACAAACAACTTATTCTTCCTCTTACTGATGCACTTCTGGCTTTGACTTAAGAAGCTCTTCAAATACCGCACTGGCACAGCTCCAGAAGAAAAGTTCTGTGTTGGAGCCGCTGAATGCAAAATAGTGTACATGTATGTCATCTGCAAAGCGGAGTTAGGGCAGAGAAGAAACATCTACAGCCGGTGTGGCGGTCTCCTTCTGAGACTACTGTGGTGGAAGATATCGCTTATGCTGGTTTAACCCCTTAGATGTCACTCGCAAAAGAAGCTGTGGCATCCATGGGGCTTGACCTGCAATGTAACCACTGCTTTCCCCATGGCTGCTATCTTGGTCCACCTGTAAGACCTTGTCATACTGACACATGTATTGCAGTGTATTGTATTATGGATCAAGTACCTTATGGGAAAGTACCTTAGGGAGACATTGAAAAATCAAAAGTTAAAATTGTATACTGTAAAAACAAAAAATACATGATTTTCCATATAAAATTTACATAAGCATACATTGCAAATCACTTAAACACCATAAAGCCAAGCTTAATTTCGGCAAACGCAGCGTGGAGGCAAAGTCCGTAATTGAAATGGATGTTCCGTGGCACAGCAGGCGCTACATTGAACATGCAAAGTCAGACAGAATTGTGTTGCATAGCCCAAGTTAAAGGTGCACCAAAAAAACCTTTTTAGAACGTTTTTTCTAGTGCAAAGTCAGACAAAACTGGCGCAAAGGCTTTAATAAATGTGGGTCAATGTTCTAATATGCCTTTAATTATGTTGTACTTTTTATTTTATTTTTTTTTAAAAACCCGAATAAAAATACACTTGAAGAAAAAAAAAATCCTATTCATATTCATTCATGGGTATCACAATTGTAGCCAAAATAAGATGTACTAACCTAGTTCCGGTCACATGACTTCTGCAGTAAATGAGTGGGCTGGTTACAGGAGCAGGACTGGGGACTTCATTGTTGAAATAAAAAATGTGAATGAATATGTGGAATAGACGGGCTCAGGAGCAGGTGACAGCAGAGACAACAGAGAGCTTCAAAAATGGCCTAGATGTCTTATTCTAGAAAAATAAAATATAGTTTATAATATAGAATTGTGTTCCCTTACATCCCTTCCCTTCAACCCCTTCCTTTGCTTCTTTGGTTGAACTGGTTGGACATATACTGTAGATGTGTCATTGACAATGGGGTAGTAAATTCTGCTTGAAGGGCTAATACAGGGTATTGGAATACCAAAGACAACCAAAATACATTTCATGGCAGGGTTTTATTTATTGGGCTTGTTGTTTAACACCCTTCAAGACTGTGACTGTAATAAAATACCCTGTGGCTCCACACTTATTATTATTATTGTGTATGGATCATGTGATGTCACTCTGTACATCACTTATATATTGTGATACCAAGGGACATCCTTTTCTTTTCAAATCTCTTTTTATTGAATTTTTTTAATTATACAGCAAACGATAGTAGCTTTACACAGGTACTTGACCAGGATGTGGGAGCAGAACTAACACTAACACTAAAGAATTACAATTCCAGAAGTTATAACAAAAAGTCACCTTAGGGAAGGGTAGACCGGAAGAGGAGGGTGAGAGTCATGTCTGTAAGGGAGTTCCAATCAAGTGGCAGCTTAGGCAGGAGGATAGGGTGGTGAATGAGTGAGAAGAATGGGGATACAGAAAATCTTGTTGAGGATTGGAGCATATCCAACCATGAAGACCATGTGTAATGGCTCGATGGACGGGTCATTACTAAAAAGATAACTCCAGTAATTCTCCTGGTTGTTTGGAGGAAGTGTGGCCAGTGTCCCCATTTTAGCTTTTAGGAATCTACCTACCTAGCAATAGAAGGGACAGAGCCTCATTATCATAATGTTATATCTGTTTTATCAGCAAAACCGCTCAGCTCAGGGATTAACCAAGATATGATCCTGCATCAGTGTAGCTTCAGCATTCTCAAGGTATGTTTGCTTCAAAATGCATCAAATCAAATGGTAGGTTTCATTTAAACAAAACAAGACACTGGGATCTGGTTTCCAATCACATTGGGGCGAAGCCTGTTTCCCCGTGTGTCCGCGTTGCGTTACCCATGACCGCAGCCTAAGACTTCAGGTGGATTCATCAACTACTGAGACATCACTGTGCTATAACATTACTATGATCATTGTAATATTCCAGTGTAGTGACATCACTGTGAGAATTTTTGGATATAATCCTAGAAAGTCCAGTCACAAATTGGGAACTGATACCAGGAGGGTACCAGTACTATAAATAACATATTGAGTTGGGGGTTCCCATAATTGCTCATGCATTTGACTGCACAATAACATTTATTTGTTGAAATGGGAACACCCATTCAGGATAGGTAAGAGGAAGGTCAAATATATCCAAAATCATTGTGCCGTATTCCAAAATGCAGCACTACTTAAATCAATATCTATCTGGGAAGCTATGGATTACTCGCTGTATATTTAAGTCACTACTTGTGATACAAATTGAAAAGATAAATGTACAGGTTAGAAGCATGGCGGGAGCAGACGTTGTATTGTAGTCGATCAATGGACTCATACAGGGATCTGCCACACAAACCTCCACGTGTGGTCTGGTTAATGTAGATGGTGTATTCACAGCCATCAGCCAGTGGCTATGATTCATGGTGCTAGCTGTATATTCTATTATATGTGGATGTGCATGTGGATTAGGGGAGCTACATTGTTGCTTTAGGACATTTAGGTATGTACTGCATGTACTGTTTTTGTTGTTATCAAACAAAACAAGCCAAGTCCTTTATACATGGAGTATAGCGTGCAATCAAAATGTTATTTCCCCCAACATTTACAGATTCAATTAGTAATCCAAGTGAAGGTATAAAAATCTATTCAACGTATCTCATCCCTCCTCCCAAAGATCCATAATATTATAGTCATGCCATAAGATGTCCATAGTAATAATAATACTTTGAAGGAAATCTACCATCAAAATCCATCACTTACTCATAGATCCCGGCTCTGTGACTGTGGTATCTTCTTATATTTCCTATCCATGGCCTCCTTCCTTCTAAAATCAACTTTTAAAATTATGCTAATGAGCCAGATGGGCTCTTGGGGTGTTATCAGAGCCTCTATGTGCTGAAGATTCATAGACTTTTACTGTGTGGAGCACTTCCCCCTTCCACTCGGGGCCAAATTTGCCACAAGGCTCTGTGGACCTGGTGCCTTGAACAGCCGCTGAGAGGCAGATTAGTGAGAACTATATACATTTTTTTAAAAAAATTGGTGAGCCAATCGGTGGCTCCACAGGCTATTAGCCTCTCACCCTCTGGGACCTTACTGGCAGCATTAAGGGCTTATTCACATGGCCGTCTGTGGGGAGGTAACGCAATTTTGCGGCCACATGTATGTCCCTATAGACGGCAATAGTGGCATGGCGCAGATGGCACCGATCCGGGCTGCACACTGCAAAAAGATAGAGCATTCTCTATCTTTCAGCGTGTGTGCGGCCGTGTCCAGCTATTCTCTATGGAGGGAGGAGCGATCACCTCCTCCTCCACTCCAGCACACGCACGGTGGGCATACCGCGTGTGAATGTACCCTTAGTAGGATAAAGGACCTGTGTGATGTCAGAGTCATGTGACTGGTCACATGCACAGGTCCTGCATTAGTGATAGGAAGTCTGGCTCTTTGTAGTGAGCTGGCTCATTAGACTCCGCTCACTAATAAGAGCCTATTAATGCGCTAAAGATTTTCTAAAGTCAGTATATACATTTTTAGCTTGTCCAATAAACCAGTAACCCAAGATGCAGGGAGCCTAATATCTGCATTGGTAGAATTGGTATGAATTTGGTTTGGAATCATCTTTGAAACATGGCTGACAATGTTAAAGTTTTTGCTTTTGAACATACTTTGTACAAGCAAGAAATGTCATGCTCTTCATGGTTGGGCCTTCCGTGTTGACCTCTGTATCTTGTGTCTGGTTCCAGCAGCGAATCTTCTTACACACATGAAAGTCTACAAATTTCTGTGTTCTTTAGCACTGGCTGCCATTTTGTAAATTTACATACCACAAGAAAGATGTCTTCAACTAGGGACAGACACTGCTAACAGATCCATACTCTTGCCCTATAACGAGTGGAAATACCTCTAGGCAGTAGTTGATTTTAAGATAAGCGGTTTGGGCGGGATCCTGGGACCCAAGTCTTGTAGAAGGTCCATGGCCACCCAAACCACCCACCAAATTTTAAACTCAGAGGGACATCCTTGTAGATCTGTTCCTGCTCCCAATACATATGTACACAAGAGCCATTTCTGGAGCTTTGAAGGTCCTCCAAAGGTCCTGAAACCGCAGGTTGGAAGGAGCCAGATGGGACGTATCCTCCATTACCTAAGAAGCTGATTCTAGTACTAGATGTAGGAAGTGATTCGGGACTTGTAGGGGCTATAATATTCATACTGTCCAGGGCAGTCTTATTCAACCCCTACCTCTAGGGTGTAAATATATTTGTCAAAGACCACATAAAGGAGGGGTTTGGTTACATAACGCGTGCTACATACCATACACCATTTTTGAGACTAATATGTAAGTGACATTGAGAAATGAATGATAACTGTTGGATGCAAAATGTTGGGATTGTAGTTCTAGTTAAAGGCATATTACAATTGGAGGTATCTAACAGCATATATAATGAATAAAGTATAGATGGAGGTCCCACCTTGGGGAATTGCACATATTCAGCAATGGATGCCCCATGACCTCCATCTCGTGGACTGGCAGGAGGGAGAGGTGACTGTACATACATTCATTTCCGTTCATCTCTATGGGCTGCCTGCTGGGCTTTTTTTTAGCTTCCCATTGACTTGAATGTATAGTGAGCATGTGCAGGACGTCAACTCCAGATCACGAGACCCATGTTCTATAGATAGGAATTGGTCCCAGAGAAAGAACCTAGTTCTATCAGGTATTCATGGCATACCCAGTGGAGAAGTCATAAATACCTACAATGTATGTATTAGAGCAAATTACTATAACTGATTTAGACTTTTTTTTGCAATTCATGAGAATTTCTGATAGACTTATATAAATGAAACCGAAGCTAGACATACATGAACCTGAGTCTTACTAGAAATATTGAAAATTGGGTTAGGGTATGGGGATGGGAGGCATACAGTATTTCATTAAAGCTTCTTGTTCAGAGAATACAGTAATAGTTGGTTGTTCATAACACAGTGAAGAATATAGGAATTAGTGAGATAGATATGGAGATTTCTGAGGCTAGACTTGACCCATCACAATCAATTAAAATTTGGTTATTATCTAGTAATAAGGTATAGACAAATCAACCAATAAATAGATGTATAGAGTTGGTTAAGACACGTAATATAGCAAGAAGTTAACGTGTTCCTTTCTTTAATGATGTGTAAAGTGCACAAGACACTTCACTAATAAATAAACGATGCAGGTACAGACAGGGCAATATAAAACATGGAGGTACAATACTTAAATATTAGCAGTGCTAAAAATTGGGGCAAATGTTTAAGAATGTTCTTAATGTCCATCCTGCTGATTGATGCTCAGATCATCCTTCCCCAGGTAACATTATAAAACCATCTGTATTAGTACACATGCACCAACATACACTGATAAGAAGCATGCGTTACTTATGACCAGCAATGTCCTATTTTAATGCTCTGTCCATACTTAGCCAACAATCTCGGAGAGAAAAGTGTTAACAGCCAGAGGTGGCAATAACATTGTGTTGCTTCTCCGTCATCCTTCTCTGGTATTGTGCACAAGGCGGCATCACCCTGACATGCCGGCTTTAATGGGATCTGAGACATGGCACAGCTTAGCCTCTCAAGGCATTTAACCTGTTCTTCACCAAACTGACCACTTGCATAAAATGAGTTTCAGAATTTCCTACATTGAATGTGTTATTTCATAGCAACGTGGACATCTCATTAGAGGAAAGCTGAATCATAATGTGACGCTTGGAGAGAACTAGAGTTTGATTAAATCTCTTCTGACAAGGGTCTGTGCTATGTCCACGACTTCATCACATTCAGTATTATAAGTTCTAGTCCATCTTTTTTTAAGTTTTTGTCTTGTCAGACTCTGGGCTGCACTTTAGGATCAAGCACTTTCTGGTCGAAAGATCTCTTTGAGTACAGCTACACATTGGGAAGAGCTTTCCTCTTTAACAGGTCCCTGAGGTCTCGGCTGATGGTTTGGAGACTTGAGCTCTTGTCTACTGAACAGTTCCCGGACACCTTGTCTGAACCTTAAGTCCCTAATACTATAGATGACCACATTCCAGCAGCTATTAGAGGTGAGTATCCAGAATGCATAGAAAGAAAATTCACACCAGACATACCCCAAGACGTTGCCCACCACAAACACAGCAATGGGGCTGAAAGAAGCGGAAAAGGCAAATGTGAGGATTCCAATGGTTTTGGCTGCAGTAATGTCGGAGAATGATACCTTACTGCAGGTGCTCTGCACTTCCACCTCCAGCTGCTTCCTCACTTTACAGTACTGCCTTATAGCAGCAAAGGTGACAAAATTTATAGCAAAAGTGCCGCCCAACAGTGAAAAGTCAAAGACTGGAAAGATGAGCATAATATTCCAAGCTGGATCTTGTGTTTGCATTGTAGTGAACATATAGTTGCACATTTTGCTGCACGCATTGTAGTCCAGAGATATGTTTCGACCAAAAAAAAAGGGCACCATAGCTAATATGAAGCTAAAAACCCAAGAGAGAACTATAAGGTACCCTGTTCTTCTCCTAGTGATCACAATCCGCTTGTGGAGAGGTTTTAGCACAGCAATGCTCCTCTCCACCGACAACAAGAATATGGTGGATATTGAAACAAAGGTGCAACCAGCAAAAATAATCCCCATGACGAAACAAGGGACCTGGGAAGTAAAACTCGACGTTGTTGTGTCTCCAAGTTTCTCCAGCCCATATACAATCCGGGTGACTTCCATGTACACAGAATAAGGCACAACCAGTACTCCGACTGCCAAGTCTGCAAGAGCTAAAGAGGTTTTCAGAAAGCCCTGAGATGTCCTAAGCTGCTTGGTCCTCAGAAAGACTAGAAGACTCACCACGTTGCCCACTGTGATTGTAATGATAAGTAAAACCATGACAGAAATCTTAAGGGCATCTCCAAGTAGACTTGTACTGCAGAAGCTGCAATTCCAAGGGGAAGAAGTATTCTCAAGCATTGGAGAAGCAGAAGAAGTCAAACTCAGAGAGTAAAATCCATCATCTAGTCTTTATCTCTCAAGACGGTCAAGGATGACTAGAGGAAGAAAGGTCCAAATCATATCCTAACTTGAAGACAGAATCTTCCTTCTCATCAACATCATACGTAGTCCCTTGCAAAGCATCCGTCCCCGGGTAAATATTATGAGCTCTGAACAAACAAGGATATTTCTGTGGCAAATTGAAAGCAATCCAAACACTACATGCAGATAAGGGATTTACGGAGACGGTTAGCGAAATCACTCTTTCAAGAGCGTTATTAGCCTAGTTCCTTCCCATAGAACAGGGGGACCATGGAGTGTTTGCTTTATGTGGAAAAGGCAGCCAAAAATTCTGCTCAAGCAAACAGAGCTCAGTATCGCCAGATGTGCTCAGCTGCACAGAAAAGGGTTTAGGCGAAAGTCACTGAATCTTATGAAGAGGAATAGTAGCTGTGTGAGTAGTCCTGTGTTCTTCTCCTTTATTCTTCTCTCTTATTCTACTAGTCCCTTTCTCCTCCTCTCACCCCTTTCCTCCCACCCTTTTCTGTCTCTGTGCACTAATAAGACTCCCCTCTGTTATCCTCCTCTCTTTCCTCCACTACGAGTATGAATCAAGGTTAGTGGGCAACGCTATTAATACAATTTCATAGATGGTAGTAGTAGTAATACTGCACTACTAATGTCCTATAGATCCAACTGACTTTATACTAATGCACTAAACATACTATATTCTGACTACATACATAATAAAATAATAATTTTTGTAAAGCATTAGTTTCACACTAATTTTTTTAAAAGGAAATCTACCATATAAATCCAGCACGATAAACCAGGGCACTTACTGATAGATCTTCTTATATTTGTTATTCATGGCCTCTTTCCTTCTAAAATCAACTTTTATAATGATGCTAATGAGTCAGAAGTTCTATGGGGGGCATTACCAAAGCCCCTCTGTGCTCTGGCTTCACAGGCTGTTACACTGTGCAGAAGCACTTCCCCTTTCCCATTATGTGCTCCTGCTGCCAAAAGATTACAGGAAGCAGAGGGAGGGGAGACAATCTCTTGCCCAGTGTAATAGGAGGGGCTCTGGTAATGCCCCCAGAGCTCTTCTAACTCATTAGCCTCATTTTAAAAGTTGATTTTAGAAGGAAGGAGGCCGTGGATAATAAATATAAGAAGATTATCACAGTCACAGTGCCTGGATCTATTAGTAAGTGCCCTGGTTCATCATGAAAAACTTGTGTAAGTTTCGATTTGACTAGGTCCAAAGGGACTGTCACCCTTTTCCATTAAGGGGCAGTATCAATATTAGTAATGAGTTCAAGTAGTGGGACATCTTTGTGACTTTTGAGCTGTCTCATTCAATATACCTTATTATCAAAACTGTGATCTTCATAACAATGACAGCAGGAAAGGGTTAACAAGTTTGATTTCGGTGGAAGGCTTAAACCCAATAAATGTTTCAGCCTCTTCCATTACTTGCAGGCTTCAGTTCATCTTAACTCCATATAAAGACCCACTTTACATGTTTTCTGTGTGCATTTTACTTTTGAAATTTGGTTTCGTTTAGTTGGTTTTAAGGAAGAGTTAGATAAAGTGTCAATTGGTCACCACCATCTTTGTGTAAGGGAATAAGGTTTGGTATAGTTTGGTACAATGAAACCTCTTTGAGCTGACTGCCCAACTTTGCACAGAAAATAGTCTTTTAAAGGGGGTGGTCTGCTCAATGGGGGCAGCTTCCATAAAGTATAATAGGGGAAAAAAATCGGACACGGAAAAAAAACTTTTAGGGAGGGGCGTCTTCTGAAAGGGGTGGACTTTTGGAGAGGTTTCATTGTTTATACAGGCAGTATAAACCCGGGTTACGTAAAAGATAGGGTCCAGAGGTTTGTTCTTAAGTTGAATTTATATGTTAGTCGAAACTGTATATTTTATGATTGTAGATCCAGACAAAAAAAAACATTGGTCCCAGTGACAATTAGAGTTTAAACATTTTTTTCTGTAATGGGACCGAGGATTATCAATAAAGCTTCATTACAGACACCTTACAGCTGATTATTGCAATCTGGGACTATAGTAACATCCAGAGACATCACCAGAGGTCAGAGGGGTCTGTCTGTAACTATGGGTTGTCTGTAAGTCGGGTGTCCTTAAGTAGGGGACCGCCTGCATAAAGAAAAGTCAACAATATTATGTGCAAGTATGATGAATATTTCATTTATAAAAACCTTTCAGAGCAAAACTTAGTAGACTCTATATGCAGTAAGAGCTTTTGTAGATTTCATTGTTCTCATTTCTATTGTAAATTCACAGCTTCTTCCTCTTAAAAATTATGGGTTTTTTGTTGCTTTTTTTTATTTTGCACGCCACAGCATCACCCACTAACGAAAAAACTACATGGAGTGCGTGTCAAGGAAATATTATTCTTGAATGTGTAAGATTTGTTGAACTATTGGGCAATTACAAACTTTGTAGAAATATATGGCATCTATTGAAGCGTCCAGGCCTCATTTACAACATCCTGGACATCCTTACAACCTGATAAACTCTGACCTGCAGAATGTTCTCTGGTGACCTCAAAAGCCATTTGGTCACCTCTCCCCTGCACCTACCCCCACCCCTGCATCTAGGAATTTGGAAACAAAGAACTGTTTAAATATTCCTGGACTCTCCCCCCTCATTAACACTTTGCCCAATTGTGAATGACCCTCTGGACTAACTAATGAATGGGAGGTTCTGAAATCTGAACCAAACTGTAAAGATATAAAACAATATGGAATCCAGGAATTGGTGTTCACATTTTGGGGGCTGCTTGACAAGCTGAGTGTGTCCCTTATTTCTCCCACCTCCAGGGATCAGGATTTACATTAAGTTGTAAGTTTCTGTTAGTTTTCTCCCTTTTTATTTTATAACTGTTTTGCCGTGTTGTGTGTCATTTTATTCTGTAATTCTTTTGTTTTTAATATCTTTTTTATGCACTGACCAACTTTTCGTGATTAAAGCTTTTCACTTTAATTTTGGTCCCTGTATGCTCTGCAAACTCATAGCCTTGTGAAGTGTGACTAGCTGTGTTACTGCTAAAGTGCTGAGTGTGACAAGGTGACTGCTTGAGAGCAAGAGTTGATGTAGAGTGGGATACTTATTGGTCCCGGTATAAATGCAATAAGTGGTGGCAGCGGGTCTGGTTCTGGTGCTGGAGCTGTATGAGGTGTGATTTATGCTCAATTTGTGTCCTGAGTGAAAGGTGAGCGCAAGTTTGAGTAGGCTAAATTAACCCGTACAGTTGCACCCCACGTCACGTGACGAGGCGGCGGCGTCCTCGCCGTGACAGTGCGCATTAATGTATGGTGATGTTTCCACCGGCAAGATGCAGAATAAGCTGCCATGTACTGCATATTCAGGAATATCTTATGGCAGAGCAAGTACTATTGGGAGTAACCAAGAAGGAAGAAGAGAAACAACAGACAGATCAGGGGACCCGACCAAAAAGGTGGAGAATCTTATACACGTTAGGGGTAATTTGTTAATGTGTTGCATGGTCCGATAATGCAGATCTCTAGTTGTCATGATGAATTCTGGTGAAATATAAGACTGTTGAGTTCTATTTAAAACCCATTTTTAGCTAAATTTAACTGTGTTAGCACGTAGCCGGCTGCAAGTATAGGCGCAGTGCGGCCATGACAGGCAGGGATGAGAGGAGAGAAAATGATGGGTGGAGTGGTCATGGGGGGTGGAGATTTCAGTGTTAAGATGATAGGTGGGTTTTGAGCTGGGGGGAGGAGATAGTGAGGGCTTAGGAAGGGCAGCCATCTTTTGGCTTGAGAAAATTGTCCCATCCACCCTCCCTTAGCTTTGTTTTATATCAGGGTCACTCATGTGGTTTTGGGAGACGGGATACAAGTAGTTATGTTCTTATGTCAGGTGGGGTAGTGGTTAGGTTAGTTTAGGATGTGGGGCGGGGGCGGGGTTCTTGGCAACAGCTAATTCAATTGGTAAAGTGGATAATAAGTTGATGAAAATATGGTGGTGGTTATTTAAGTCCGGAAGTTAAGAGGAATTATGCCAGGATCCTTCATGGGGTGGCCTCCCTTTTAGGACCTGGTTGGTTTTAATAAGTCTAACGGTTAGTCACCTCTGCTCGCGCCACTGGCTAGGATGTTGGCGGCTAGTGGTTTTGGTAGTTGTGACACTGCACGCCGAGCGTGCTTTCTGAGCATACATAATGGTATAAATGGACCGGACGAGAATTATTATGGAAAATATTGGTTGCAATATGTGGGATCTGTTGTCAAGGACTCTGCTCACCCATCATTTTAACCTGTAAAGAATTGTTATATGATTTGTGTTTTAATAAAGTTTTTTTTTTTGCAGATTGTAAAACATTTTCAATAAAGGCTGTGACCAATCACCTTCCAATTCAAAAGTTGTATGTATGTTTATTTAGTTAGAAGGGGTTGGTCAGGCAGATTCCTTTAATTTCCTTTCATCTCAATATTCACCGAGTCAGCAATTGCCTGGGTCATGTGCCATAATGTGTCACACCCTCCAAATTTTTTGGCGCACAGACTGTTTACCACCCAACGAGTCTCCTTTCTTCAAGGCCGTCCCATCTTTTGTTAGACAATTTTGAAAAGTTCCATAAAATGGTCTAAAAGCCTCAATAAATGTATCGGAAGGCGTTTTATATGTATTTTTGGCACAAATCTGCCTAAAAATCTGGTGCAGGTACATTAATGAATTCCCATACATTTAATGAAACACAATATGAAACAGTCAATGGCCTCTCGCCTTGTGTTAGAAGAAATAGAGCATATCATACATCAAGATAGGAGGCGGCAAGCCTCCCCCATCCACTCTGAAGAAGAATCCTCCCCGGGAAATGAATTCCATCCAAAAGTAAATGGACCTTTTGCACAATGCAAATTTGGACAAAAATTTTACATCTAGAGGCACTGCCTTTGTACAAGATACCTTTAATGTGGATACACAATGGGGCACATTGGGGCATCACTGTGCCGCGATTCCCTAAGATTGTCGCTTCCCCGCTCAGGTCTGACAGAGTTCACCTTCTTCCTCTTTCTGGTGCATGTGAGTGCATTGTCTTACGACACAATGGGGGTCATTTACTAAGGGTCCGATTCACGTTTTCCCGACGTGTTACCCGAATATTTCCGAGTTGCGCCGATTTTTCCTGAATTGCCCCGGGATTTTGGCGCACGCGATCGGATTGTGGCGCACCGGCGCTGGAATGCACGTGATGGAAATCAGGGGGCGTGGCCGAACAAAAACCCAACGGATTCGGGAAAACTGCCGCATTTAAAAAAAAAAAAAAGTGTCGCTGGACATGCACTTACCTTCACTCGACCCGGCTTGGTGAACTCCAGTGCATTCAGAGCAGCAGCGACACCTGGTGGACGTCGGAGGAACTGCCTTAGTGAATCCCGGCAGAACCCGAATCCTCCGCAGAGAACGCGCCGCTGGATCGCGAATGCACCGGGTAAGTAAATCTGCCCCAATGTAAAAGCTTAATCCCGCGCTCAGTCCAAATCAGTCGGATCGTGCAACGGCACACCCCCGATTTCTGTTACATGAAAGTAGTGCAGCCGCGCCACAATCTGATCGCGTGCAACACAATCCCAGTGCAGACCCCTGTTAAATACCTGTCATAGCTGCACAATTCCCCAAAAACCGTGAACAGTCTGACTAAAGTGCGATCCACGACCCTTTGTAAATAAGCCCCAATGTCTTTTGGTCCTGTACTTGGACCATCATCAGGTGGAGGCAGCACCTCTGGATGTTCCTTGTCCAATTTTCCATCATGCCACAGATACATCTTTATTGAGGAGATACATTATTTCTGATCATTACCTGATTTATACTGCATTTTCTCTACCAGTTTCCGCTCTGAGGACTAGTTTTAGTTGTCTCTGAGCTACTGAGTAAAGACTAGGTGATACGATGAGATCATGGAGCAGGCTGATGGCTATGTGGGGTGCGGACATGACAAGCAGGGCTGCAGGGGTTTAGAAAATGGGGGTGGATCATGAGGAGTAGGGTGATAGGGGATTTTGAAGTACTGAGGGTGGAACATTTAGGGGTTTATATAGTCTGTAAATGAGGGTCAGCCATCTTAAAATGACCATCATAAAAATTGCCCCTGGATTTTGAAGTATACAATTTTGAATTCTCCCACCATACGGATTTGCTATCAAGGACATGGCCACCAATCTGTTTACACCCCCGGAACCCCTCAGGATCATTTACATATTTTGTAAAACACGTTTTTCCTCAAATTGTGGGTGTTCCTAGTAAATTGTAAGGGTGGGGTCACTGTTCTACTGGATACTTCCCAATTATATTATAATACAATATAACGGAATTATCTCAAATTCTCTATTATTTCGGTCTTATATTATTCTTTGTTTATTCATTGTATTCACGGGTTACATTTTTTGTGTGTCTCTTATTTTTTACCTTTCCGGTAGAAATATATGAGAAGCAGGACTGGGAGCCTATAGAAGTCTATCAGCTTCCATAGTGACAAAAGGGATTCTGTGATCTCCCTGCTGGAGAGCCTTTGCTGTACTTTCACTTCAAATATAAAATAACCACTCAGATGCTGCGGTGTGATGTCATTATAGGGGTTAATGGTTTATGACTCTGAAGCCAAGTAATACAGCATGGACTTGTCAGTTTTGATGCCTTAACCCTTGTGCCAAGGGTTAAACAAAGTTTGCAGCAGGACGGCCACTTGAGATAGAAGAGGGTCCGGGGGCGTGGTTTGGATGCCGAGCAGAGAGGCATAGAGGTGACTCAGCAGCGCCACAGCAGTGACCCGGCTACTGTCAGCATGCCTACGACGGGGGAGATGATGAAGAAAGAACGCTCAAGGCCCCTGCAAACTCCCGAACTTGGCACCGATCGCCCGCCACATGAGCAGCAAGCCCACAGAGAGCAGCCAGGAGAATGGGAGCGACCCCCACGAATAGCCACAGCAAGGACACAGGGAGCAGAGGTAAGCGGGTTAGGCGGCAGATGAAGAAGCGCTGTGGCTATGTGGCCCGGAGCTCTTCCCGTTTCATATATTAGGCGCATCGGACTAGGCGCACTTTTGATTTCTAAGAAAATCATAGGTTTTTTTAGTGCGCCTTATAGTCCGAAAAATACGGTAAATAAAGGAATTCTTATTATCTTTAAACTAAAGATGTGGCTTCTATATTATGGGATCTATGACATTTGCCAAATGGATTTATGAACTGATGAGTTGAGCTTCTGTTTTCTTCTACCACAAAGAATTATCCAGCAAGTTTTCTGTCAAAAAGCAATGCAAACCTAATGAAAAAGTGGCTTGGTCCCTCATCATGGATCAAAAATGGCTAGAACAAATATTAAAGGTCAATGAGGGCCATACCATGGATTTTTTATTCTATCGGGTACATAGATTGTTGTAAAGGTCTCTTACTTCCTATTGATTCTCCATTCAATGGCATCTCTAGTCTCATTGACATTGACTCACTCTCGTCTTACTACAACTGATGGAAAAATATTTCACTATGGTGCTGCATGCTCACTTCATAATGTATCATACATATTCTCCCGAGTGGAATTGACTTTATGACTCAGTATAGCACAATTCTACGTATTAGAGAATTGCCCATATTCAGCAAATAGACTTGCACAAAGGTTCATAGATAAGGTTTTTGACAACATCCGCTATATTTTTATTACTCTTGGATAACCTTTGTACCTGGGCAAAAAACATCCTCTTTTACATCACTTCTATGTTTGGAAGCTGGAAGGAAGTGGCTATATTTTATGGTGAGAGTTGTTTTGTAAGATGGGAAAAAACGAAGCTACCGAATAGACGTAATAGATCTGGTCATCGCTATTCACAAATAACATATTACGTGATCCTAGATAACGCTTACAGTTATGTAATGAGTCATCTACACTACTTACAAAAGATATCAAATTCACCATTACAAGAAACACAAACCTCAAGGCATTCCAATGTAGTATGCAAAAATTTGAGGACTTCCATAGAGGAGAATATATGCAACCAGTAGTGGACTATAACCAAACCAGTATATATATTCCAGAAGGAACAGACTCCAAGCTGTAGACCCGGCTGGGTCTCTTCAGTACAGCATAGGGAACTGGTTTGGCTAAACGAGAGGCTTGTGGTTAGGCCGAACCAGTTCCCGATGCTGTACTGAAGAGACCCAACCGGGTCGAAACAGTGCTGTCTACAGCTGGGAGTCTGTTCCTTCTGGAGTAGATAGACTGGTTTGGTTTTAATCCCGCATCTTGTCATTAGGCCTCTTGTAGGCCATACTTGATGTTAAGGGAGCTGCCTTACAAGGTAGCTAAAAGAAGCCTGGTTTTCCTCATTCGATCCTGGAAAACTTATTTGCATACTTTCCCAGAATCCCCTGGTGGAGCGTCCATGGCTATAAGTCTCCACACGCCTACACAGCTGCCTTAATTGGCATGAGAACTCTTACTTCTTGACCCAAACCAGTTGGACTTTCGACTGCTACTATGATCCAAGAGATTGATTGATTTTTACTATTTATTTTTCTACACCACCAGGTTGCTTCTTCATGGAGTAGTGTTGGTGACAGCTAACCCAAACCGGACAAGGAATATTATACAGATTTTGTGTAACTTGACTGGACTTAAAATACAAAAATTGAGTGACTCAAGGCTTTAATCAAGATAAAACCAGGTTACCAGGCAGGTCACAGAAAGTAAAGCCAAGTCACAGAGATCCAGGAACAAGTAAAACCGAGGAGGAACAAAAAAGAACACAAATATAAGGTCAGGTATCTGGGCACAAGTCTGGGATGAGAACACATAAAAGAGGAACAAGGATCCTTTGTGTGGCCACCTTCCTATGGGAGAGTAACACTACAACCATACATATAATAGCAAACGAAGTATCACTGTACTTGTTAAAGAGTTAATACGTGTTGCCTGCGCTGCCCTGTAATATACAATATCCATCCAAGTCGAAGAGGCTATCCTCATGTCAAGGCTACAACGTGCCGAGAAGTGGATTTCATTCTTTTAATTAACGTCTAAAGAGGGATTCATCTCAAAGATGATGAGACCAATTACAGGTGTGAGAGGAGTGTAGCCATTAGATAATTATAGATAGACATCTTAGTAGCTAAGAAACGGGCCATTTCATGTCACATATTAAATAGTAATTATGTTATTATTTCCATACCGAGTTATAGCTTCAATGTCTATAAAGTCATTTTCATAATAATGAAACAAAAAAAAAAATTGGTACTACCGTTAAATCCCCCTACACATACTATTTTATATTGTTCCACCGCTGCTGATATGAAAAAGTAGGACATGTTTTAAACAGTTTTGATGAAAAATGGCCTATTATTTTGTGTCTGCATCTTGTGTCACAGCTCTACTCGACGTTGTCAGGGGCGTAACTACCGTGGTAGCCCCATCATCTGACCTGACACTAAAGAATGGAGCATGTGCACCATTATATACATATTATGCAGCACATTGGGGCTCATTTACTAAGGGTCCACGGAGCGCACTTTCGTGGGATTTCCGAGCGATTTCCGTTTTGCGCTGCATTTAACAGGAGATTTTGGCACACATGATCGGATTTCGGCTCATCGGCACCAGCTTGCACGCGACAGAAATCGGGGGGGCGGGCCGTCGGACAACCTGACGGATTCGTACTATGCACAGGATTTAAGATTTCGAATTGTGTCGCAAGACAACGCACTTACAAGCACCAGGAAGAAGAAGGTGAACTCCGGCAGACCTCGGCGGGGAAGCGACGGATGCAGGAACTCATCCTCGTTGGACCGTCGGAATCGGGAATGAAGACAGGACCGGGTAAGTAAATGTGCCCCATTGTATGTAACACATATGTTATGGATATATGCTTTATATGTGTGTGTATCTGTGATGTGTATATGCTGTATGGTGTGTGTGCGTGTATACTGTTTTTGTGTTTATACACTGTACATTTGTATATGGAGATGTATCTGTGTGTATATGTGATGTGTAAGTGCTCTATATGTATGCGGATGTGTGTAAGAGTGAATAACTGTATGTTTATGTATATAGGTATGTAAATGTGTGTGTATATATATGAGTGTAATATGTAGTTACGCCCCTGGATATAGTCTCTAGTCATACTAGGTCAAATGTGAAAATTTCATCATTTTTGTGAGGTTTTTTTTTTTTGCGTTTTTTATGGTGTTCACCAAACTGGTTGAGTGATAATTTAATTTTATTGTATGGGTTGTTAAGGACGTGGTGATACCCAATATGTTGTGTTTTTTTGGTGATTTTCACTTTTTTATGTTGTATTTGGTTTTTATATGGGATGGGACTTCATGGAACTTTTATTCTTTTTAATAACTTTTATAATTGCACTTTATTAGAAAAAAACCCCCTGTTTTTAACTGTTTTATTTTTTCCCAGGGTGAGACATTTGATCACTTGTTCATTATAATATACTACAATACTAATGCATTGCAGCATATTAAATAGTCAGCCTATGCATCCAGCACAATCCTAACAGGCTGCTACATGAAGGCATCCCTACGGTCCTTATCAGACCTCAGGGTTGCAAAGGCAACAATCGTCGCAACAGTGCACTATAGACGCTTCTATAGACAACTGACTGTGATGTCTATAGCATTAAACAGGCTGGATCGGCTACCACGTACTGCCGGGATCCCGCGCTGATTGCAAGAACTCAGTTTCTGAGCCCGAGCGATCACCAAGATGCAACTCTACGTCAAGGTGCGGGAACTACCCGCATCCTATGACGTAGAGTTACGTCAGGGTGTGGGAAGGGGTTAAACTGTATTCGAAAGGAGACGGGAAACCAGTGCAGTGACTGACAAAGACTGGAGGCATCTGTGTAGCGTTTGGTATGAAAGAAAAGTCTGGCTTCTGCATTAAGAAGATTTTAGAGGACAAAGTTTAGTAATGGGAAGACCGATTAGACAGGAATGTCGGTAGTCAAAATGAAAGTGAATCAGAGCGAAAACTAGAGAAATATTTTTGAGGTGCCTGCGGCAGGAGCTTGTAGGTGATTGTACATACAGTGCCTATAAGAGGTCAAAGTCCAGCACAACCTCAAGACTGGGAGCCTGTTACCTCGTGGTTATGTTGATAGCACAAATGGAAATGGAGAAGTCAGTGGTGTATTCGGAAGCTTATACAGGCGTTCCCCTACTTAAGAACACCCGACTTACAGACGACCCCTAGTTACAAACGGACCTCTGGATGTTGGTAATTTGCTGTACTTTAGTCCCAGGCTACAATAAACAGCTATAACTGTTATCACAGGCGTCTGTAATGAAGTTTTATTGTTGATCCTGGTTCTTAAAATCCAATTGTCACAGAGACCTGGTTGGGGTTACAATTATAAAGTATACAGTTCCGACTTACATACATATTCAACTTAAGAACAAACCTACAGAACTTGTACGTAATCCGGGAACTGCCTGTATTTTTATTTTTAATATACTGGAAAAACAACTCAACAATTTGTTGAATAGATCTGCTTGTAATTTATGGAAACCAGGACAAAGGGTCACATAATTTTTTTAAAATTAAATTTAAAAATGATTTAGTGAACACAAAAAATTTTTGGGCCCCTTATTTCAGCAGAAGTGGTTTACTTTCTATTCTGTGGAAACGGAGCAAGGTCTTTGTATGAAATAACAATGCAAAGCAACAAAGCCATCTTCACGTGTTACATTTCTCCTTCAGCGGAATGTAATTTGATGTGGTCAAGGATTAGTATCACAATGGAAGAGGTTTTTAGTAAGAAAATCATTGGAATTATTACAGCTTAGCTATACACTTGCATGAACAAACATTCATAACTTATTTTGAAGATGTTATACAGTTCACATTGATGAGGTTTATATATAGCAGCAAGGGAAATGTATGGTATAACCATTCCATATGACAAATGTAAAAAACAGCCCAAAGAACTATCCTCTCTTAATGGAAGAAAAAATCCCCTGAAACAGTGGTAAAACTGGATGAAAACCATCATGTATAATATGGTGTGGATTTAAAACTCCATCTCACAGGTCAATTTCTAGGCAGTAAATATTCAGAATTTATTTAATACATTATAGCAGCATTACACTACATGTAACCTCACCTTTACACACATACATATATACGGTACAAACTGCTAGTTTATACATTTTACCATAATAATACTTTCACTGTTGTCTGGAAAAGTTTATTCCAAGTCCAGCTACAATTCTGGAATCCTCTCTTCAAGGCCAATACCCAACACTGTCTACAGCTTTGGATGGTGCAAACAGCTTTAAGTATACCTTTAAAGCGAACCTGTCACCACATTTTTCACAAATAAAGCTAGTGATAGGTTCTCATAGAGCCCTATTAACTAAATGATACCCTTCTTTAAGCTAAATTGTTTTCCTCATAAAATCAAGTTTTTTATCTTAATTGGCATGCAGCCAGATAGAGTTGGAGTCAGAGGGGATGGGCCCCATGCCACATGCCTCTTTCTTACCATTTAACACTACATGTTATGTGACCAGGGTAATGTCATCTAAGATCCTTTACCCACTAACATTTCCAAAATCTACCCTATGGGGGATATTTATCATACGCTGGTGCTCGTGCGCCAGTGTAGGGCCTGGCGTAGAAAAAAACGCAACCGGCGACTTTTCACGTATGAAAAGTCGCCGGCAGCAGCGAGTGCGCAAGCACGGGGACAGTAACGCCCCGCGCCGGCCCACTCCCACCCGGCCGCGCCCCCCGCTCGGCCGGTCGCACCCCCCCTTCACGCCCCTTCACGCCCCACTGGCGTGAAGGTGGCGGATTGGGGAAAATAATCGCAAAAGCTAGCAATAAGCTATCATTTGCGAGTATTTCAGGGCCTCTGTGCCACTGGCGGTGCGCAGAGGTCCTGATAAATATGCCCCTGTATATGTATCTGATCACATCATGAAGGCATGGGGAGGAGTAGAAGTCCATGAAGGCATGGGGAGGAGTAGAAGTACATGAAAGCATGGGGAGTAGTAGAAGTCCATGGAGGCATTGGGAGGAGTAGATTTCCATTGAGGTATTGGGAGGAGTAGAAGTTCATGAAGGCATGGGGAGGAGTAGAAGTCCATGGAGGCATGGGGAGGAGTAGAAGTCCATGAAGGCATGGGGAGGAGTAGAAGTCCATTGAGGCATGGGGAGGAGTAGAAGTCCATTGAAGTATGGGGAGTAGTAGAAGTCCATGAAGGCATGGGGAGGAGTAGAAGTCTATTGAGGCATGGGGAGGAGTAGAAGTCCATGGAGGCTGGGAGGAAGGAGTAGAAGTCCATTGAGGCATGGGAGGAGTAGAAGTCCATTGAAGTATGGGGAGTAGTAGAAGTCCATGAAGGCATAGGGAGGAGTAGAAGTCTATTGAGGCATGGGGAGGAGTAGAAGTCCATGAAGGCATGGGGAGGAGAACAAGTCCATGAAGGCATTGGGAGGAGTATGAAGCAATATTAGACACATGGGAGGAGTAGAAGTCCATGAGGCATGGGGAAGAGTAGAAGTCTATTGAGACATGGGAGGAGTAGAAGTCCATTGAGGCATGGAAGGAGTAGAAGTCCATTGAGCATGGTGAGAAGTAAAGTCCATGAAGGCATGGGAGGAGTAGAAGTCCATTGAGGCATGGGGAGGAGTAGAAGTCCATTGACGTATGGGGAGTAGTAGAAGTCCATGAGGCATGGGAGGAGTAGAAGTCTATTGAGGCATGGGGAGGAGTAGAAGTCCATGAAGGCATGGGGAGGAGAAGAAGTCCATGAAGGCATTGGGAGGAGTAGAAGTCTATTGAGGCATGGGGAGGAGTAGAAGTCCATGGAGGCATGGGGAGGAGTAGAAGTCCATGAAGGCATGGGGAGGAGTAGAAGTCCATTGAGGCATGGGGAGGAGTAGAAGTCCATTGAAGTATGGGGAGTAGTAGAAGTCCATGAAGGCATAGGGAGGAGTAGAAGTCTATTGAGGCATGGGGAGGAGTATAAGTCCCATGAAGGCATGGGGAGAGAACAAGTCCATGAGGCATGGGGAGGATAAAAGTCCATTGAGGTCATGGGGGAGGAGTAGAATCCATTGAGGCATGGGAAGGAATGTTTTAATTAGAAGTCCATTGAGCATGGGGAGGAGTAGAAGTCCATGCTGGATGCAGCTGTGATTTCTTGTGATCAGATGCATACAGGTAAGATAACAAAAGCTGATTTTGGATGTGAGGAAAAAAAATTTAACTTAAGGAAAGGTGTCATTTATTTAATAGTGCTCTATGGGAACCTGTAATTTTTTTTGTGAAATGTGTGACAGGTTCCCTTTAACAAAAAAAAAAAAATCAAGTATGCACCAGAAAATACACCTTTCTGAAGTATATATATGGTGGACCCCTATTGTAAGCACAATAATCCACTCTTGTGGGGTTTCCATATTGTAGCCTTTTATAATAGGATTTATAAGTATCAAAATAACATTTATAGAGGTTTTCTTCAGATTTAGTAATGCAGAAACAAACATTCTAATCATAACTTCATTAAATAATTACGGTAAAGTTTACTTAGCGCATTCTACAATTTGTATTACTGTTGTGTCATCTCATTTTTTTGCCTTTTTGGCAGCAAGAAAAACAAGAACGATTGATCTAGGGAAGAGAATTACCAACTGACTCTGTGTACATAAATTCTGTTTTTCATATCGACTGTGTGGACATGCCTCATGTAATGTTTACCAGGGAACAATTTGATGAGCCTGGACAAATCACACTGCAATAACAATTCTGGGAATACAGAGGAGCTCATTGTTTAATGCCTTTTATGAGAGGGAAATTAAAGATGGCATTGTAGTTAAGGAAACGTGGCTGCAATTGACAAAATGCACAAATTGAATCATCATTCTCTATGACCATACGTATGAACATCAGAACATAAAAAGTCGGGGAAAGTATCAAAGAATTCTAATTCTACACACTACGGTCTTTGTAGGTATAAATCTATTGAAACTATGAAAAAATCAACCTTACGAGTGTGGTCGGACCAGAATGAGAGCTCATTACTTAGGCTTTGGTAAATAACAATGAGCCTAAAGGGAGTACAATGCACTGTGTTACAGGGGTTAGTCGAAATCTAGTATACAATATGGTTCTGATGACCGTGTATAGCTCATTGTCGTGACCTTATAATTCTTGTAACTGGGCGACATGTGATACGCCCTTGCTGTGCAGATACACATGGCAGTGCAGGCTGACAGAATATGGCGATGGCATCCTGGTGGTGCAGTTATGTTACATGTCTATGAATAATAAATATTCCGCTCTAAACAACACAAACTTGTCAAACTAGTCTTCATTTATAGCAAATCTTATGTGCCTCAATGAGGGGGGGGAAGAGGATGTTCTACTTGTAACATCAGTAGGTGTCTAAGCATAGTTTGTGGTGGGGTTTAACCATGGCATGACAGACTCGACATTCTATAATTATGGCACAACTGTCAAATAGCAACGGCTCTTATGGTCTTCGCCCATATAAGCGTGACTGCATATCATGAAAACATAGGGTCTTGGAGGCATAATAGCGAAGGCCAGACATACACTCGTAAATATTACTGATGCGGTAGGTGGATGCATGTGTAGATTACTTCCCCTCAAGCAGGGGGGGGGGGGGAGACGCGGGGCCTCATGGGGGCTAAAGTGTTTCAGGTCCTTATCGCCTGGGTGGGGGGAGGGGGGGTGGTGAGAAGCCTGCATGAAGCATCCTTGCAGCCTACATCTGCGCATCTAATATTTGGCGACACACAGCTGACAAGGCATGCTGTACAGCGAGTCATTTGTTATTCTCTTAAGAAAGACGAGGGGTCGGCGGGGGGGATCCGGGGAAAAGGTGCAAAAAAGTAAGATACCACAACAGGAAGACAGGGGGGGAGGACCATCGGTCCGGCGAAGCGCTCGGATAACGGAATCTTATGAAGGAAGTGGGAAAAAGACAAAGCGAACACCGCACTGACAGGGGGGTGGGGGGGTTCCGGGGGGGGGTGTGGGGGAGGGTAGACGACGATTTCCACTCTTGTCTTTCCAGGAAAACCGCGTGATCAAGGGATTGTGGGAGACGGAGAAGCCGATTAGAAATGCTACAAGAGTGGCGCCCCCCCGCCCCCCCACAAGAGTGGACGTCGATTGGGGCGGACTAAGGGGGTCAACCAGAGAGAACGCAGAAAGGGGTAGTGGCGGGTGGCTACTTGGATGGGTGTGTACTGTGTGTGAAAGGGGGCACCGGCGAGCACCACAGTGGCACAAATCGAAATGACGGGGCCCATAGAGCACGAGGAGAAAGGACACCTGGCCTTGCCGGGAAATGGCCAAACACATGATAAACATGCAAAAACACATGCGTGTGACAGCACCCTAATAAATGTAGTAATGTCCCAACTCCAGGACATTATCCCCTTAAAGAACTAAGACTAAGTTCTCCCTTAGGCTGGTGCCACACGTACCGCTTTGTCTGCGTTTGAAAATGCCGCCCCCGGCGATCGGGAATGAGCCGTCAGTGTTTTGCGTTAATTTAATGCAAAACACCGGCGACTCGTTCCCGATCGCAGGGGTTTCCATAGAAACGCAGATGCAATCGGGCCGCGGCCCGCACCGGTGGGTGCGGCTTTGTCTGCGTTTGCATTTTCAAACGCAGACAAAGCGGTACGTGTGGCACCAGCCTTAGGGCGCGTCCACATGTTCAGTTTTTCTTCTTAATGATATGGGGTTAAGATAATTGGGAAAAACTGTCAAAAACGCATGCTTACAAACGGACTAAAAACGGGTTCAAAACACCACGTGTGACACCGCCAACCCCTTAGTTGAATATTAAATCCCCTGTATAGCACTACACTACCACCAAGTGGCGAGAATAGGGCATTGCATTATTGTATGTCTGTTAATCCAAGGGTTAAATTTTCTGTTTACATTATAATTTTTACACTATGGGGCAGATTTATCATGCTGTCTAAAAGTCAGAATATTCTCAGTTGCCCATGGCAACCAATCATAGCTCCCCTTTAAAATGTTCATGAGCACTGTTAAAATGAAAGCTGAACTGTAATTGGTTGCCATGGGCAACTAGGAATATACTGACTTTTAGAAAGCTTGGTAAATGTGCCCCTATGTATATTCCTGAGGCTTAGCAGGCAGCTCATAGGCTGCCACCCCAGTGTATCTAGAGAAAGCAAACCTATAAATACAGACTCTGGGCTCTTCTGAGTTGGTGTCTCTCTTGAGATTTCTGGAGAGATCTTGCAAAAAGAATTGAAGACATAGGGGCAGATTTATCAAGCTGTCTGAAAGTCAGAATATTTCTAGTTGCCCATGGCAACCAATCACAGCTCAGCTTTCATTTTACCAGTGCTCATGAATATTTTAAAGGGGAGCTTTGATTGGTTGCCATGGGCAACTAGAAATATTCTGAAATTCAGATGTTATTAGTGGAGGGAGGCCGCTGCCGGATCTGTTATTAGTGGAGGGAGGCCGCTGCCGGAGATTTTATGTGTTTGGTGCATCATTCCTAACCTTATTGTAATTACTTTAAATGCTGTATAAATACAATTAAAACAACAATTAAAAAAATCATTGTATATGTTAAACATTGGCAGGGGATGGGAGGAGGTGCTGTGGTTGGGAAGGGGGGCCCTGCCAAAAGTTTGCTATGGGGCCCACTCATTCCTAGTTACGCCACTGGTGGCGATGCCTGCAAACATGGAGGACAGATGGATAATGGAATATAGTGAGTGTAAATACAAGAGTGATCATGTTTTTATGTGCATGCAAATCATCTTGCCAGTACATCGGGAGGTTGATTTTCCTACAAGGCACAATGAGGATGAAAGTGCAATCACTAAACAGCTAGTGAAAAGTAAGTGCACTTATGTCTGTCTATGTGTGCACTTGGCCCGCCCCTAGTACACTTACAGGCTGATTTGCATATCCATAACAATATGATATCTGCAAAGCTTTCTTAACTTGTGGCCATAGTAGGTCCCAGGCCAAAGACTTTTTCTGTTTGTGCATTATTGTCTTCCTTTCCCTGCCTTCATAACGCTTTGTTTTCTTTATTTTTCCATTGACTCTGTATTGAAAGGTATTTTGAGACTTGTAGACTCTCTTTAACATCTTAATGACTCATGACGGATCTATAAGTCATGGTGTTGTTAAAGCTAAACCTTCTTCACACATAGTGGGTGTATGCTGCATATTGCAGCTAATGCCCAACCCTAACTCCCATGATCTGTGTTATGAATTATAGTTTCCTGTGTGGAACCCATAAGTATGAAAGCCAGGCTAGCATAGAGTCCTCCAGGTTGTAATGTCATGGTAGGAACATTTGTGATGTAGAAGAAACTCACACTGGATCACTGGACTGCAGGCTCAGAGACAACATTAAAGGCAGCACGGTGGCTTAGTGGTTAGCACTACAATCTTGCAGCGTTGGGAACCTGGGTTCAAACCCCAGGGTCAACATCTGCCAAGAGTTTGTATGTTCTCTGTGTGTTTGCGTGGGCTTCCTCCGGTTATCTCCCACACTCCAAAACACACTGGTAGGATTATTAGATTGTGAGCCCCATGGGGACAGCGACTGATTTGGCAAGTTCTGTGCAGCGCTGTAGAATCTGTGTGCGCTATATAAATAAAGAAATTATTATTATGAACTTTATTACATGCTTGTCTTTTGCTCTGTCTATAACAACTGCCCCAAACCTGCCCGTTCCTCCTAGTCAGTACCTCACTGTTTCTGTGCAGAACATGCAAACACATTGGGGCTCATTTACTAAGGGCTCTGTGGCCGCACTTTCGTCGGGTTGCCTGAATTTTTCAGTTTTTGAGCCGAATTCCGCCGGGATTTTGGCGCACGCGATCGGTTTTCAGCGCAATGGAAATCGGGGGGCTTGGCCAACAGAAAACCCAACGGATTCAGAAAAACCGCGGAATTTAAAAAACTAATTGTGTCGCAAAATCAATCACTCACATGCACCAGGAATAGGTTGGTAAACTCTGGCGGACCTCAGTGCAGCAACGACACCTGGTGGGCACCCCCAGAATACTTTTATCTGGTGGGTCCGGGGAAGCCCAGTCCAACTGGATCAGCCATAACTACTCTATAGATGAAAACCAGGTGATACATGGTGTGAAACTATGGATGACTTTGGTTCTTAAAGAACCCCCCGGTTCTGTTCGGGCTACATTCCAGGAGTCACACCCAGGCAGGATGATAAGTGATAGAAGAATACATCCATATTACTGTGAGCAATGGCTGAGGCCATGTTCATATCTTGCACTTCTTGTGTTTTGAGCGGAGTCCTTCTATTAGGTAGAACTAGTGTATAATAGCAGCTTTACCGCATATACTCACACGTCTGCTAATTGGCTACTGCAATTAAACTTCTTATGACTCTGATTTTAATTGACAGACAATGATATAATTACTATTATTATTGTGTTGGGCAGAATGCAGAGCCTAAAATTAGTAGCCAAATGATCTATCTGAACCACAGGGGTGGAAATAATTCCTGTACATCTCGCTACCACATTTAAAGCCAACTATTTTGGGATGGGGCACATCACTCCAGCCAAGAAAAAGGTTTAGAAATCTGACTTTTCCGCATCTTGGGTATACCAAGATTCATTGACCCATGGAGTTATTTCCGTATGAACTGCCTTGAGCCACATTTATTGAGGGGTTTAGACCATGGAGCTGGTTTATATTCAGAGTTGCTGGTTATTCACAACAGGTAAAAATGCTGATAACACACACAGGGAGGGAACAGGTTGAAGTGAAAATTATATTTCCTCATTGATATGGCTGCACCGCCAGGGCTGAGAGGGGAGAGCTCATATCAAGCAGAGTGCTGTGCAAGTCTTCATGGGAATTGTAGTCTCAGCACGTAAAGAAATAATGTAGAAAATTAACAATGTGAGATGAGATCAAAGGAACAGGTAAATAATGATTTTTTTTAATGGTCTAAGCGTGTGTGCTAGGGCATGACAGGATATGATTATCAAACTTTTGAAAGTATTAAATATGTTAAATTGCACATGGTCTGCAGCTCAATAAAGCATCAATTTAAAGGGAGACTATCACCAGGTTTTACCTCACTAAACTACCAGCCCCCTCAGGTGAAATGTCCTTCTGGAATTCCCTATTTCATGTGAAAGCTCACCAATATATCTATATAAAAATATAGGGAAGCGACACATGCAGGGTAACGGGCGCGTGATCATGGTGATTGCATTATCGTCAGACAATGCACTTATGGGGAACTGCAGCAAGAATGTAAGTAAATGTGCCCCTATGTCTTAGAACTCAGTTCTGTAGCTCACAGAAGCACAAGCTTGATGTAATCTGAAAGATGAGATCCTTTTCTTCAACATGATAAAGACATATTTGTAGGTGCTATAGAACAGAACATAGGGGCTTTTAAAGTCACACTACCTGAAACCACTAAACTTGACTCATCTCATGTGAAAATTAGGTGAGAAGAGTCATATTTGCCTGCCTTTAGAGGAAATGGAGATATTTCACATAAAAAAAGGGAATTCACTTCATACCCTATGTGAGAGGGCTGGTAGTTTAGTGGGGTAAAACATGATGACAGGATTTCTTTAAAGATCCCCCTGATAGATGTGAGGAGAAAAACAATAAGTCAGTAGTACCAGAGGAAGATGAAGTGGGACATCGGATCCTAGAGCCGCCATGGAGATGAAGTAAATGGTGTGTAACAAGAGCACAGTAAGTGATCCCATTGTGCACAGAGAGCTGGCACTTGTACTGCCATGTAATAGCTGTATACCTGCTGTGTACCTGCTAATGGTTCTATATAGATCCCAGGTAATGAGAAGTGACTTATAATCGATTACTACAACATACCAACCATATTATTACTACTACGACATACCTATCATACTTCTACTACAACATACCTACCATGCTACTACATACCTACCATACTACTACATACCTTTTGGACCTCACCTGACCTTATGATCTTCTAATATACTGTACCTACTATGTATTGTCATGCAGTGCTGATCGTGCAGAATGTAATAAGACGTGTCAGTCCTGTCGTAGAGTCTTCAGTTAATAGATGAACCTTTAAGTAAAGGTCACATATATTCATTGAGGAAGAGATGGGTATATTAATCCTGTGACACAGGAGAACAGCCTCCATTATATTGTGAGATACACATCTGTAGAAGAAGCAGGTGACATCGGAAAGCAGGAAATATGACATTTCAATTCAACATTCTCCATCTGTTTTCATTCAGACACATATCTGTTACTGGCCAGGTGCCGGTTCATAGAGATCCACAGCTAGATAAAGGGTCCAGATCTACCGGGACATTCATTTAGGATGTAGCTGGAATGGAGTAATTATCCTCATTATCTCATCACTTGTTTCTGAGAGTTATAAGTGGTTAATGAACACAGTGAGATGCAAATTGTAGAATTGTATTTGCATCATTAACAGATCAGGAACAGGTTTACAGCCATCGTGGCACCAAGAAAATCCTGTGTAATCTGCACGCAACATCTAATAAAGCAGGAGGAGTAGAGAATATTGTACATAGTACACTTTCTGCAGGCAGCATGTTTTAGAGCAGGAGGAGCTGAGAAGATTGTACAACGTGTCCTATCTGCAGACAGCATGTTATAGAGCAGGATGAACTGAGCAGATTGTACATACTGTCCTTTCTGCAGGCAGCATGTTATAGAGCAGAAGGAGCTGAGCAGATTGTACATAGTGTCCTAGCTTCAGTCAGCATGTTATAGAACAGGAGCAGTAGTGAATATTGTACATAGTGTCCTATATCCAGGCAGCATGTTATAGAGCAGGAGGAGCTGAGCAGATTATACATAGTGTCCTATCTGCAAGCGGCATGTTATAGAAAATAGTACACAGTGTTCTATTTCTTAGTGCAAATCATACATTTACACCTAAACTGTACGTAAACTTTCAGCTTATTTTCTTAAATAAGAAGGTTTTTATAAATAAATCCTCTCCTAGTATAACATAAGAATTCTGAAGCATTTTCTTATATCTATGTGCTGTATCTTTCCTCTGTTATTAATTCATAAACAGTTATGAATAAATTGAAACCCCCCTGTATTGAATTATTCAATATTATGACATGTTTTTCATAGTGAAACTCAGCATTTATATATTTATAGCCATGGGAACTGGACAGCAGTCGCACCCACACGCTGTACAGGTTGTTCTATGATAGGATGAAATCCAATAACGTAAAATGAACTGCTGTGCTATTTTTTGGGGACACTGTATGTGACACTGTAGCGGCGCTGTGTATGTATGTTTGTATTTATAATGATGTCCTTAAAAGTGCCCTTTATGCTAAAAACCTAATATTCACTAATCTCATATCCTCTCTCTTTGAACAAAAGGCTCTCTACTCCTTACTAACACCAAAGGTGCAGTCACCTATCACAGTCATTGGGGCTGAAGACCTCCACCTATTTTAAAGATAAAATTGATTGCATTTGCCGGGAAATAATTTCCCAATCCACCAACTCTATTCCCTTCCCTCTGATACTTCACCCTGTTCACTCTCTTCCTTTGAGCCAATCACAAGGAAGAAGTGTCCCGGCTCCTTTCCTCTGCTCATCCCACTACCTGCATCATCCCTCTTGATGGCTGGTTCAAGCACCAGCAGCATTATTATTTATTAAATCATGTTCTCTTATAAAGAATGGCTGGACCATTATGATTGCACTTATAACTCTTGTGTCACCCCCCTCATCCTCATAGACTGTAAGCTCTTGTGTTACCCCTCATCCTCATAAAGAAAAATTGATTTATATTGCTGACTCCGGTCATATGTCTCTAAATCACATGACCTGGGGCCAGTTTATAGCCAAAGGAAGTAAACAATGAAGCCTCCTGTCGAATGACAGCAAGCAGAGATGGGAGTCAAGGCATCATAGTGATATGATGCAAGAAGTTCTGTCTCCGTGTGGAGATTCCTTCATAAAGTATTACAATTCTGCATATATCACTGCTGTGATGCAGTAATCACTCTGAGCGCAGCGCGTTCTCTGCGGAGGATTCGAGTTCTGCCGGGATTCACTAAGGTAGTTCACCCGATGTCCACCAGGTGTCGCTGCTGCGCTGAAGTCCGTCCGAGTGCACTGATGTTCACCGTCCTACGCTGGGTGCAGGTAAGCACGTGTTAAGGGACACTTTTTTTTTTATTTTTAATTTTTTTCAATAAATGCGGCGGTTTTACTGCGTGCCCAACCCCGATTTCTGTCGTGTGCATGCTGGTGCCGATGCGCCACAATCCAATCGCGTGCGCCAAAATCCCGGGGCAATTCAGGGAAAATCAACGCAAATTGGAAATATTCGGATAACCCGTCTGAAAAACGTGATTTGGGCCCTTAGTAAATGACCCCCATTGTGTTTAGGACATCCTTCTAAGAGTGTATTTTATCTTTATCTGTCCCCAGGCATTAAAGGAATTTCTGAAGAGACCACAACTGGAGTGCACAACTTGTACAAAATGAAGAATGAGGGAACCTTGAAAGTTCCTGCCATTAATGTCAATGATTCTGTAACCAAGGTAAATAGTGAATGCATTGCTTAGGATGGAGCAATATTTGATCATAGTCTGTGCTGTATGACTAATTTGAACCGTCATTCACTATAATAGTGTGTGTGTACTCCTGTGCAACGTGCCATCCACAGGTTTTGGCGTTCAGATTAGAAATAACATGTTCTGAGACATTGGACTGAAATCCTAGCAATTACACCTGAACTGCATTGTCTAAAGTGATTATTTCCACCCTGAGCTGGAATGTTGGTTAATTGCATTGGCATTACCAGAGCCCCTCTCTGCTGGAGATTCAGACTATTACACAACTAATCTACAGTCATGGCCATAAGTTTTGAAAATGACACAAATATTATATTTGTTCTGATCTATATTGATCTGTTGCCCTCTGGTTTGTCAGATGTTTTAATCACATACAGAAATACAAGTGCAATCATATTCTGAGTAACAAAAGCTTTTATTGACAGTTAGAATGAGTTACTGCAGCGAGTCAGTATTTGCAGTGTTGTCCCTTCTTCTTCAGGACCTCTGCAATTCTCCCTGGCAGCTCTCAATCACCTTCTGGACCAAATCCTGACTGATAGCCGTCCATTCCTGCACAATCAATGCTTGCATTTTGTCACAATTTGTTGGTTTTTGTTTGTCCACCCGTCTCTTGATGATTGACCACAAGTTCTCAATGGGATTAAGATCTGGGGAGTTTCCAGGCCATGGACCATCCCTGTTTTGTTCCCTTTGAACCATTTAGTTATCCCCTTTGCTTTATGGCAAGGTGCTCCATCATGCTGGAGAAGGCATCGCTCATCACCATCTCCTCCTGGAGGGTTGGGAGAAGTTGCTCTTGGAGGACATTCTGGTCCCATTCTTTATTCATGGATGTGTTTTAGGCAAAACTGTGAGAGAGCCGATTCCCTTGGCTGAGAAGCCGCCCCACACATGAATGGTTGCAGGATGCTTTACAGGTGGCATGAGACAAGACTGGTGAGACAATTACTTTACCCCAGTCCTCAGCAGTCCACTCCCTGTACCTTATGCAGAATATCAGTCTGTCCCTGATGGGTTATTTTTCTGGAGATGTGGCTTCTTTGCTGCCCTCCTTGACCCCAGGCCTTGCTCCAAGAGTCTCCGCAGTGTCACAGTGCGTGCAGATGCCTCACACCTGCCTGCTGCCATTCCTAAACAAGCTCTGCACTGCTGGGAGCCCGATCCGGAAGCTGAAACACTTTTAAGAGACGGTCCTGGCGCTTGCTGGTCCTTCTTGGGCGCCCTGGAGCCTTTTTGGCAACAATGGAACCTCTCTTCTTGAATTTCTTGATGATGCGATAGATTGGTGACTGAGGTGCAATCTTTCTAGCTGTCATACTCTTCCCTGTTAGGCCAATTTTGTGCAATGATGACTACATGTGTTTCTTTAAAGATAACCATGGTTAACAGAAGAGAAACATATGACACATGATGCCAAGCACCAGCCTCCTTTTAAAGTTTCCAGTGGTGTTATTGTTACTTAATCATGACAAATTGATCTCCAGCCCTGTCCTCATCAACACCCACACCTGTGTTACTGGAGCAATCATTGAAACGATGTTAGCTGCTCCTTTTAAGGCAGGCCTGCAATGAAGTTGAAATGTGTTTTGGGGAAAAAAATTCATTTTCCAGGCAAAGATTGACTTTGCAATTAATTGCTGTTAAGCTGATCACTTTATAACATTCTGGAGTATATTCAAATTTTCCTTCTAAAGCCTGATTAACATTTGTATCATTCTCAAAACTTATGGCCATGACTGTACTAGCCCCATCAGATAGGATAAATGTCCTTTGTCACATTTCCTCTTCTATGTTAAATTCCACCTGTTTTTAATTTAAAACAAACAAAATTGCATCCCAAGTCATATGCCAATAAACTGAGTAGTCTTTTTAAGAGGCTACAGCAGGGAGCTGTACTTCAGATGTCCGTAGGCTCTACAGTACCTCTGGTGACAGTCCCTTTAAATTCTTACTATGGACTCTTCATAGACTTGAAGATCAAAACGACACTTTCCTTTAATAAAATCTATTACACTGTTCTGTTAACAAGTATAAGCAATTTATGAAAAGTTGATTTAATTGCATTCTAAGCATGTTGGATAATATGCTATGTCTAATTTTATTCTCCTTAGAGTAAATTTGATAACTTGTATGGATGCCGAGAGTCGCTCATTGATGGCATCAAGCGAGCCACCGATGTCATGATTGCGGGGAAGGTTGCCGTTGTTGCTGGATATGGAGATGTCGGGAAAGGTTGCGCTCAGGCGTTGAGAGCTTTTGGTGCTAGGGTTATCATTACAGAGATTGACCCCATTAATGCTCTGCAGGCGGCTATGGAAGGTAAGTGCTGTGCAGGATTTTGTTTTTGTTTTTTTTGTTTTTTTTCTTCTAGAACGGTTTGGCCCTTTTGGCCTAATTACTTTTGGCAAACTTATTTGTTAATTAAGACTAGTATAATGTTAACTTTTTTTTTTTTAATTCAAATTTGTTACTTGCATTACTGGTAGTATTTGGCCTATGACAAAATATATTGCCTATCCATATGATGGGTGATATGTAGGGGTGATTATCCCTGCTGTTTCGGTTCAGGTGTCCTTACCCAGCCAATCTTGGCCATGACTAGTAACTTGGAGTGGATTGGCTGTTTGCCAGATCGGTTGTTTAGGCCGCCAGTCGAGCGATATTTCTGGGTCGCGGGGGTGAACCCAAACCCTGATCTCAAATGAAAACATTGGGTCCCCCTTATCTATGATAAGTATATGGAAGCTATGGCAAAAAAAATAACTGACTGCTTAGGACCTTTACCACTAGTAAATCAGTTATCCTGAATTTTTGTGAATCCCCGTTTATACAGGGGTCATGGGGAACCTTGTTGTGGTTGGTAGGGGACCCAGCATTTGGCTCATCCCCACTAAACGGGTACAAGATGTTCCATCAACTAATTGGGCCCATAACAACCTAGGGTACTGGTGGCTAATTGCTTTATGTAGCAATATAGTGCTGACAGTGGGTGCCCTCACACTTTAACTCAATGGCCGTGTACCTGCAGGTACTGTGAACCACATCTGCATGCAGCTCCCTGGGCTGATCATCCTATATACTGACCAGTCTTGATTTGCCATCACTATAAAATCATTGTATTAATGTTGGTGATTTATCATAAGTCTCTTGAGCAGAACTGTTCTAGCTGCCCATGGCAACCAATCAGAGCTCAGCTTTCATTTTCCCACAGCTGTCTATAAAATTAAAGCTGAGCTCTGATTGGTTTCCTTGTGCAACTAGAACAGTTTTACCTCAAAAACTTGATGATAAATCTCCCCCAATGTGTCCTGTCTGTCATTTACCAGGTTACGAGGTTACCACAATGGACGAGGCTTGCAAAGAAGGGAACATCTTTGTCACAACAACGGGATGCACAGACATTGTGGAGGGAAAGTACGACTAGACTTTGAATATTTCAAATATTGTTCCCTTGTCCATAAGATTGGTGTGTGTGTGTGGGGGGGGGGCTTATGTTTGACTGTGTATAGCAATAGATCTGAATGTGGTCTCCATGATCTAACTGTTCTTTCACTCAGACACTTTGAGGCGATGAAGGACGATTCCATTGTCTGTAACATCGGCCACTTTGATTGTGAACTGGACGTGAAGTGGTTAAATGAAAACGCTGTGAAGAAAGTGAACATCAAACCACAGGTAAACGACGGAGTAAACGCTTCCATATGTTCTAATGGGGGGGACGTATTTGATATCAAAGTTCCTATTATTGGACTATTATAACCACATGTTTACATAAAACTTACCTGACAGGACCGTGAAGCTGGTGACTGTGAGGTGAACTCTCGTCCTGTTCTTTTTGTAGTGAAATTTTAGCGTCTGGTTTTTCACCTACTTGACTCGAGGACACAAACTTCCCCTTTTTAATATCTGGAGTTGTGCAATGATTCTCTTTTTTGAGACAACCCTGTAGCCGAGGTCCGTTCTGTACAGATCTTGCTTTCGCGTGTAAACTTTTTTTTTTTTTTTCCGTTTCCCTCATTCTTTCGCTGCTTCTTTTGATTCTCTTCTTAGAATGTCTCTGTAATGTGTCTTATACACAGGGGTTAGAATAATTCCTGCTGTTGTACAGACCGACAATTAACAATCTACAAGCTAGACTAGTCTATTTCTGACCAGTGTTCAATACATTACGTTATGTCCCAACATGTAATCAAAAGCGCACCGCAGGGGGGCTGGTACATGGCAATCTAGCAGTATCTAGACATGGGGCCATTTACTAAATGACTCAGATGGGGACAGTCTGTTTGATGTGATTGAGCATCTGCAATATATAATTGCAGTACAACCCATTTAGACATATAGATCACGTTTTGGACGTTTCAAACTTGTTCCAAATTTTTTATATTTGATTTAAAATCCCTGTGTTACACATTTTAACCTAATTTTTTTTGACAGGTGGACCGATACCTTATGAAAAATGGACGACACATTATTCTCCTTGCTGAGGGCCGTCTGGTGAATCTAGGGTGTGCCATGGGTCACCCCAGCTTTGTTATGAGCAATTCATTTACTAATCAGGTCTTGGCTCAGATTGAACTGTGGACCAACACTGACAAATATCCCGTAGGAGTGTACTTCCTGCCCAAGAAGGTAATATATATACATTTTTGTAAACTTTTCTAGGCCATGCATTGGCACTTTTGTCCATAGCTCATGTCTGGTGTTGCACATCTACTCCTACATCTAGTCATTTTCATGACTATTTGATGGAATTTAATCAATGGCTGACGCGTCACCACTCAAACCCCCCCCCCCCACCATATACTAGGAGGCTCTGCCATGCCTGGCGTAGAATTGTGCTACAGGCGGTGCCAGCCCATTATAGTTAATGGGCTGGGCCCTGTCCCATACATTTTAATGTATGGGAGTGTTACTCACAATTCCTGCCTTTTACACCTGGAATTGTGACTTTCATTGCTTGTGTACTGGAAAACCAGTGTAAAAACCATGATAAATGTCCCAACTAAATTATTTGTTCACAGGTTGCTTAAATTTTGTTTGTGTAGGAGGGTGCTCTGAAAGTGTTTTCTATCCCAACCATCCGGTTTCTACAATCAATTATACTGTCCCTGTCTAATCTTTGAACAGTTGGCTACTTGTAGCCTCAGCCGATCCCACCTACCAGCGCCTCCTTGGTGTGCTCCTACTCCCTTCCGAAATCTCATGATTGGCACGTGCCAACAAGGCGCTGGTAGGTGAGATTGGCTAAGGCTTCTACACGCCCCAGTGGCTTTTGGGGATCATTTGCATAAATAAGATACAATTTTTCTCAGCAACTATTCAATTAAGTTAAGATTAAACGGGGACAGTATAGGGGTCAGGTAGATGGTCCAAACCTACCAGTAGATCAACTTTATTTGATAGATCCCTGATGGTTTACTTTTAATATTAAAGTATATTGAAACACACAAAAATGGATGTTTAAGAAAAATGTTTTATTGAGGCACAATACAACCTTTAAATATTTAATATAAAATGTATATCCTGGGCATTTGATGTTGAGTGCCTGTATCCATTTCCTTGGTCCAGTGGTTGTGTCCCTTACTTGAATTTCATTTTGGGGACTTTTAACCATGTTGTGGACCCTCTAGCAGTTTGTGCTGAAGCAGTTATTGTCCCACTTCATAAAGTTTCTTGCTCCACGTTAAAGATAATATAACTGAGGCTTGGCACGGGTGGCGGCTTTTCATTAAGTCTCCTGAAACCAGATGACGGCCATTTTAATTGGCGGCTCCCTGCTGGTTCTTTAAACTGGTTCTTTGTATTCCTGTAGAGGGGGGGGCGCAAACAGCATGACTTTCTTATGCAATAGCAGCTGTATCTGGTATTATAAAAAAAAAAAAAAAATACAAAATCATTACTCAAACTTTTGTAGTTGACTTTTTTTTAACAATCTTTAAACTTTGATGGATAGGAGATGTGGCCAATGTGTGATCAGTGGGGATCCAACTGCAGGAGGTTTCCCTTTCCCCATCATGAGCTGATTGTATGGCCTGGGGGATTGCCATTATTGTTTAGAAGTACAAAAGAGCATGGAATAATCTGCCCTGGAGGCACTAAAAATAACAATAATAATCTTCTCATGTTAAGAGATGACCTCTGACTTATCTCCTCCCAGTAAGACATGTCTGAATTTATTGTCCCCCTTCTCATAGATTTGACGTTATCGGGTGGCTTTTACTTTCAAAAATCCAAATCTAAAAATAAAAACTTGCAGCATGCCCTAAAAATCACTTCAATTTTTTTAAAAGTTTAAAATTATATTTGTTTTATTTGCTTGCCCTTTCAGGTTGGGTATATGGAATCTCCTCATTTATGTAAAATCTCACCCACTCCCCTAAAAATCTCCTCTGAAGTCATGTGGGAAGAGGGAATATTTACCTGAGATGAGTAAAAGTTAGAGGCTGCCATTGTGGGGGGCCCGGGCAGTCCAGCACACAACATCCTGATGTAACTTGGTGGCAGGAGGATGTCTTATGAAGCGTAACAGCATCCTTGAGGGGTCTTCTGCTAGTAGACTCCCATGGGGAGCTGCTGTCGGTTGCAGCAGCTCCAGTCCTTGGTGGCTTCTCTCCTTCGGCTTCATCTAAACCTGCGCTATACACCTGCTGTCTCCTCTTCCTCCTCCTGCCCTTTGCCCTTCTATGCTGCGGGGGTCAGTGTGGGTCCTTCCAGCCCCCTTATCTTCTTCCCTCCATGTGGTGGTTTAGCAGTTGGGACGCATGGAGGAGGAGGCAGAGCTACAGAATTGGCGACCTATGAAAAGTACATTTATACATGTGACGCATCCCATCTACTCATCTATTTAGCTCATATGATCGATATATGTATCTATGATCTATTTCACATAGATTTTTAGCTCAAATAGCACAAAAATCATGTTTTTAGCTGTTGTTGAACAGAAGATGAGGGTATCTAATTTTGACTCATCTCGGACCAGATATGGCTGCTCATGGAGGTGAATATTTAGAGGTAAATAGATAAGATTTCACATGAGGGAATTCTAGAAAGGACATTTCAGTAGCAACCTGAGGTTCAAGTAGATTTATGGGGTAAGGTCTGGTGACGGTGTCCTGTGTGTGGTGAGAAATTCTTAAAAAAAAAAAAAAAAAGATGTCCATTACTAGTTCAGAGCTGCTATATCAAATGATGAATAACCATGTAATATATGGATTAACTGGTGTTTAACAGTAAACCCATTGTCTTTGAATATTCTACCTAATTCCCCATTTCTTTGTGTTTGCAGCTTGATGAAGCCGTGGCTGCTGCTCACCTGGACAAACTCGGAGTAAAACTGACAAAACTTTCTGATAAACAAGCCAAATATCTTGGTCTGGATAAGGAGGGACCCTTCAAGCCTGAACATTATAGATACTGAGGGCCGCTACGGTGATCGGAAGAAGACCCAAGAAAACCAATAACTTCCAGCGTCCGACACTTTCATCTCTGTTGACATTGTGGCCGTTGTTCAACCAGCTTCTCCAAACCCAGGAGTGATCTTCTGCTCCCTCTCCACACATCCAGCTGTGTATGAGCGCTGTACCTCAATGTGCCTCTGCTTTTTAGGGTGTACACAATCTCGGTTTTACTGCTTTGTGAAAGATTCAGATTCATTTTGCTGTTAAGATTCCAGTCTTGTAATGTTTTGGATTTTTCTGTGCAGCATTTAAGTTGTATAAAAAGTACTTTGTTACTATGTCTCCTGTGTCTGTTTTTTAAATCCTAAATTGCACTGAATTACACTTTAATTGTCCAAAATTAGTAACTTGTTAGGTCTGAAATGTATTAAATTTGTAGGGAAAGAAATAGCATGTTAGGACAAACTCTTAGTATCCTTGTTTTTGAGTCCTGGAGAACCCCATGGGGGCCTGGGCAGAGGTGCCAAAGAAAATTTACATATGCACTCAGCCCACCTTGAGCTGCATCCGCTCCCGATAGGTGTCTAATTGCCTCTGCTAAGCACATGCGTCGCTCAGCACGCGGGAGCAGGATGGAAAAACATGGCTTCCTATGTCTTCCTATTCTGCCTTTTTTGGTTTGCTGGATATGGTGTATATTGAGCAGACTGAGGCAAAAACTATGCCTCCGTCTGCCACTATAAATCAATGTATATTCTGAGCGTACACAAAAAACGTGATATGAATCCACTCTTAAAGACACTAATGTCCAACAGCATTATATCTGACAACAGTATTGCGATTCTGACCACAGTAACTCGGGTATTGTAGTAAAGAACTGTCTTGCCAGTAATTGTAATAGCAGGTCGCCTGCTTAGGAAAGTTGCTGGTTGGTTTATAAGCATGGAGGGAGTCAGGTGCCAGGCAGTAGCTTATACAAATTCTTAGTCAACCTTATGGTCTTGCCCTGGTATAACGAGACAAAATGTGTGTGTGTGTGTGTGTGTGTGTGTGTGTGTGTGTGGCCTCCTACAATGCCTTCGACCCTAACTATGGCAGTACTAGATTTAGCTTAATGGATGTCTTGCCCTAGTAGGCCCGATCAAGCAGCACGGTGCCCTCATGTGTTACCTCATTCATAGATTCATCAGAGGCTAAAAACATGAGATTGCTTAAATCAAGGCAGGCCGGGGAGTTTTTGTTTATAACTAGACAAACCCCTCCACTATCGTGATAATGCAGTAGGGCATGAAACGGTTAGTTAAATTCTAGTCCTTGGGTGCAGGTGACGGCACATCTCCACAGTGATGTAGAGTTATGACTCTACCGCACATGTATCCTTGGCGTCCTCAGCCAAAAGGATGAAGTCAATGTAGCTAAGTATAAACAGACAGCCAGAGCATTTACCATTCGGAGACAGAATGTCTCTCTGAGCCCAAGGCCTTAGACTAAATTTTTTTTTTTTTTTGCAAAGACCTGAGCATATGTTTGGGCAAACCCTGCATCATGGGCAACGCATAAAGATCCTAAGGATTGTCCAGGCATTGATGAACCTGTAAGATCCAGCTGAACTCCTGTGAACCCGGGAACGCATGTTCCAAAGCCTTGGTGAAAGGAAAACTAGCTTGTGCGTGGAAAGATGACTCCGGAGCTTTGAAGAAGTGTCTGGTATTGGAGGACGATGTGGACCTATGGAATAAAATCCTATTTCAAGTCTACTTAAGAAAGCGTTCCTTCCCTTTGAGGGCTCTGGTTGCGTATAGATCCCATGGATAGTTAAGTGGCTACCTGCACAGCCTGCTCAGAGCTTGTAGTAACAACCTGAATTACGTCTAACAAGCAGTACTCCAACGGGAGGCATAATTACATTCATTCTGTGGCCCAAAAAAAGTAGCAAATTATATGACTGATGTCTCAGTGGATCTGGTGAAACTCTCGGCAAGAACCTAAGCACTTTCCAACACCATATGGAGGTTTATATGGATGAGGTCTTGGTCTGGAGACAGTGGATCTAAATGGATTGTGTGAGTATTGTGTGAGGGCGATTGCCTGCTTGGATTGTGGCTTGATGATAATCTAGAAAAGGTATCAGTAAAGAAAAATAAAACCTCACAAACTTTAATGTTATAATCCAAAACGCCAAATACCAGCCGTATGGGGAACAAAATAAAATGTCATTGTCAATAGAACACACAATCAATAAATTCCATATAGTAAGGAACCAACACCAGACAGGGTTTACTTGTTTAATTATGCACGCCCTCGCCACCATCCATGCTGGGAGAGGGAGGTCATGTCACACAAGGGGCGTGTATAATAAGCAACCCGGGGTGCCGGACACCTTGTCCCCGAGCTCCGTCTTACTAATTATAAGACTTTTTCTAGGTGATCTCGGTGTGTGAAGATGAGAGAAGACAAGCAGTGGGTCCAAGATGAAGACTGGTGAGTACTTTTTGGTTTTTTTTTTTAACTTTTTGGTAATGGTAGATTTCCTTTAAAAATTGGAAGTGAATTAGAAAGTTTTCCAAATTGCCTTCTATGCCATGGTGTGAATATTTTCACACATGTTGTTCAGCCTCATAGGAATGGATTTGTTGCATATGATGACATTCGACTGGCGTCCGAAGTGAATTATGGGTATTAGGTTTTGCCCTGGAGTTTGATCTCACGGTTGTAAATTCTGTTGGTTTTAATGTCTATAAACACATCAGAAGTTGGTGCAGAATGTGTATCAGATGCTGCGCTCTGTGACATTTTATACATAATTTTTATAAACAGCAGAGAAAACTGTTATTTTTATCTTAAAGGGAGAAAGCGCCGGACGGCGCGAAACGGCTGTTGCCTTGTACTACCCCCTGCTCCCACCCCTACCCTGTCTTGCCTGTGCCACCGTACTATTTATATGAAGACAAAATAAAGAAGAAGTTTTTATGGTGAGTGGCCGCGTTTCTTCTTTTTTCTTTCAAATGTGATTCAATAGACTGTTCCCTGCTATACGTTGAGCACCACCATTATACTTCTATCACAACGGGCGTCATCTCAAGCTGATGCATCATTATATCCATATATTGCTGTAAAGTGTCCTAGATAGTGCCCCTTTTTACTCTTTTTTTGGAGAATCACCAATAACTGATATTTACAATAAGTTAGCAATAATGTATTGGCCGCACCATATTCTCTTGTATAGGAGCTGAGCTGTTGCTATACAGAGAACAGAGCTGTTTGCTTCCTGTTATTTTCTTGGGCTATTGAGATCAGCTGGTCTGTGGTGGTGCCGGGTGACAGACCCCCACCAATCTGACACTGATAAACTTTAATAAGGATTGGACATCAATATATTTCTTTGTCTTAGCCTATAACTATTTAATTTTAATAGTCACCAATAAATACTGTCGCTACCTATGAGGATCTCATTTTTGTTACAAGTGCACCCACTTGGCTCTCTCCTTTTTCTCATTTCTGTATTATTTGCTCCACGGTGCCTCTGGTTACCGGTATCTTGGAGAGCCTAGGAGTTGCTGCAGTAACCTACCTAAGATTGCATCTTTCGTTTGAAAAAGGAACGTTCCCCCTATTGGATAATTAATACCACTTATCCACAAGTGGTTACCAGGTGAGCACCCACTTTACTCACCACATTTGGTACTGACCTGTTCTTACGTTATCACATGAGGCGCCGTCCTCTTCCGTTGTTGTTTTTGCTTTCTTCTAACCTCATATTTCGTCACAGGGATATGTTGGACAGTTACAAAATATACAGCAGCGGTTCCGACTTACATACAAATTCATCCTAAGAACAAACCTACAGCACCTATCTTGTTCATAACTTGGGGACTGTCAGTTTACAATAATGTACTCGGTAAGGTGGTTTTCCCAGAAAGTTAGGCCTTACTTGCTGATCAGGGGGGGGGGGGGGGGGGTCTCAGTGCTCAATCAGACCCCTAGTCACGCTAGGGCCTAACTTTGCTTCGTGGAAAAACCCCTTTAAGAAGTAGCTTGTGCTGGAATCAAATTAATTTCTATAACAGAACCTGGTTTCCTCCATGTCCAACATGTACAGCTGAAACCAGAAATTTACATACACTATATAAAAAGACACATGTAAATGTTTTTCAAAGTATCTGGGATAAAATCCAAATAAACCTTCCCCATTTTAGGTCAATTAGGATTACTAAAATGATTTGTATTTCTCAAATGCTAGAATAATGAGTTTTTTAAAGGCATTTTATTACTTTCTGCAAAGACAAAACTTCACATACACTAATATTACTATACCTTAAACAATTTGGGGCAGCCTGTATGATAATGGCATGTCTTTAGACACAAGTGTGGATGTATTTGAAGGAACACCTGAAACACACTGCTTCTTTAAGTTACAACATGTGAAAGCCTAAATCAGGCAAGATATGAGGAAGAGAATTGTCGACTTGCACAAGTCTGGTTCATCCTTGGGTGCAATTTCCAGACACCTGACGGGGTCTCGTTGCTCTGGACAAACAATTACACACAAATTCAAACAAGACATGATTGTCCAGCCATCATTGTGCTCAGGAAGGAGACAGGATTCTGTGTCCTAGAGATGAACGTGCTCTGGTCTGATATTGTGCATATCAACCCAAGAACTCATTACTCATTGTATATATGTTGGACATGGAGGCCAACTATAGGTATCTCCACAAAACATGCACTGTCAGTTGACCGTTCACGGGATAATTTTTAGGTGAACCCCCACCTGATTTTCGGTGATGGTATAATATTATATGTTGGTCTACCGTAGAGGGCGCTGTCTCGCTTTGTATTCCCTATTTAACTAGCTCATTTGGACACTGTCAGCATTTATTTCACAATATGAGGCTTTGTAGGGACAAGCCAGAGTTGCAAATGTAAAAAAGCTAGTTCACATCTCAGTTGGTTCAGTTGTTTGCATCAATTATAAATGTACATTACATGTAGAGGTGCCAAGTGTACATACAGTCTGATATGCAGGTAACATGGTGCTGAGCAGATTCTACATAGTGTACGTAATGGCTATGGTCCATGGCCACCGCCATTTAACCATAGGAGGTGCAAGGAAAAAAAACTAAAAAATGAACTGCAAATCAACATTGTTTTTAAACTTACTAACGTGCCTATGTTCTTAGATTAAAAAAAATATATTTTTTTTTGACGAAACTGTTAAGTCATTAAAGGGAACTTGTCAGTAGGTTTGGAGCCCAACAGGCAACATGTCTTTATAAATCTGGGATTTGAAGTCCCAAATTAACTTAGTGCTGTTTGTTACAGAAATCTCAAATTATAAGTGGAATAAGTGGTGCCAGGTTCGGATGCCTTGAGACGCCCGGCCCATGTGAATTGTGCGTCGTAAAGCTGATGTCCGTTCACATGCACAATGCCGATTCCTTGGATTGATTTATTATATTCTTACTTCTATAAAAAATAATATTCTACGGGTTGATGTCAGTACATTGCCAGTACTTCTTCTTTCATGTAGTCCAATTATTAGTATTTGTTTATTGCAGTCATTAGAGAAAAACGTAGTCTTACGACTGTGTCCATAACAAGATACCACAAGAAAGTGAGGTAGGAATTTTAATTGCTAAAATAAAGCCATTGAACTGGAAAAATAAATTGGCTTAATAAAGACTTTATAATGAGGTATTAAATGGATATTCTTTAGTTCAGAATTTCTGGGGCAATACTGTAAAATGTATTAAGTGTTTGTTATGGCATAGACAGTGGGCTGTAAATTGTTTCTTGTGGTGTAGTTCTTACTGGGTTCCCTAACTAAAAGCATATCTCCGATAATATATTTTATTATATTTCAACAGCTCAGTTTTGCCCCTCCATGTAGTTGTTGTCTCTTCTTTCTTGCTGATTTTCTCTGTATGACCATAGATTGTTCATTTCATTAGACACTTCTGGTGGTAGGGGGTGGGGGGGTGCTGCTCTGTGTAGCTAGCAGGAAAGCCTAGCTTCTTCCTTATCCCTGCTGAGGAAGATTTTTGACAAGTAGCTTAGGAACTAAAAAATGCCATATGTGTGGGAAGGAAAAAGAATATCAATTTGGTTATCATTCTGCTTGTTTTGAAAGGAGGAATCAGATAGGATTTAGAGTGATCATGACCAAATTATCATTAGTTACTCTTTCAGTCCATTTTTGAGCACCATATCATATCATTTTTTTGAGGTCAATATACGAATAAGTTTTCCAGGATGGGATAAGGAAAACCACGGCTCTTTTAGCTACCTTGTAAGGCAAGCCCCTTGACATTAAGCATGACCTTCAGGAAGCCTTATGACATGATGCGGGATTAAAACCGAACCAGTTTATCTATTCCAGAAGGAACAGACTCCCAACTGTAGACAGCGCTGTTTCGACCTTATTGGGTCTCCTCAGTACAGCGTAGGGAACTGGTTTTGCTGAGTGAGAGGCTTTTGACTAGGGTCAGGAAGTAAGAGTCCTCCTTACAGAGACTGCCAATTAAGCAGATTGATTCCTATGGGTCTATTCACACATCTGTTCTTTTTCGCGGATGTGCACACAGTGAGATACAACTGCAGCATACGTTATTTTTTTCTCACATCCGCAAAAAAACACACAGCACACGGATGACATTTGTCCTCTGTTATCTTTGCAAACGTGAAAAAAAACATACAGATGACATACAGATGTGAGGAAAACACATGCGGATACAATTTGGACTGCATACGGATATCACACATCTGCATTTTTACGAACACGCAATGGACACGTCCTTCTGAATGAATCTGCTAAGCTTCCAGAGACCTAACCTTCCAGACGCTAACCCAGTAAAAGGACTTAAAGGGGTATTCTCATTTGGGCATTCACATTCAGTTTCATTAATCTGCCATATATAAACATTTCTTCAATTGGATGTTATTAAAAAAAATGTTCCTGTGTGAAGAAAATTTCTCATTAACGTAGCTATGTTGTCCCTTAGAAACGAGATAGCTTCCTCGGTTACGACCACGTCAAACTCCAGGAGCAGTGGCCAGACATGCGCTATTCAGTACTGCCTGACCAACTGGCTTCAGCGATCATTACTACAGGACGGCTGCGGAACACGCAGTAACTCCCAGACATTTCATGTACAAAAACTTTTTGTTTATTTGTTCAATCCCTCCAGCAGACATGGTCGTATCTAGGGACACAGTCTTGTTTCCAAGGGACCATATTACTACACTTAGAGAAATTATCTTCACACAGGAACATTTTTTTTAATAACATCTAATTGAAGAAATATTTATATATGGTAGATTAATTAATCTGGATGTGAATGCCCAGACGAGAATACCCCTTTAAGTAAAGGGAACCTGCTTAGTATAACACCAACACAATAAGCCCCAAGAACTATACATAAGGAACAATTTACAACCCTAACTAAACAATGTCTGTCCTCATAACAATGAATAAAGTTTATGGTGTTTTGTTATGTTTTGACTTACCTCACAATTTATTTAAATATAATTTAAATAAAAGTTACCTATTATCCCAGCATTTGGAGCAGTTGTGGCATAAAACTGGGATGCGGACCCATAATCCCCTATGAACTTTACACTGTATCAGCAACCCCAGGATGCTAATACAGTTTTAAGCTATGGCAGAGCAGAAAGCTGTAGACTCCTTGCTCTGTTGTTTATAGCCAAGGAGCTGTGCATTATGGGCCCCCAAACATTACTTTTCCTGTGGCAAAATCTACCCCTTGGTCGGGCTACATGTGGTCAAATGTACTACTTTTCCTTCATACTAAGTAGTGTAGAGTGGAGCTGAACCGCAAAGTTTGGGTTTGTACTGAACTTTTCAGGTTCCGGTTACCCAGACCCAACCCCAAACTTCATTCAAAGTTCGGTGCTGGGTCCAGCTGAACTTCTTCTCATGGTTAACGCCCTTTATCGGTGCTGGAATAGTGCAGCAACTCTTTAAATGCCACTGGCAGCGACCGTGCAGCAGCACTAAATTGTGAGGAACTTTCCCAAAATAACACCCCGATTGGTACCCGAAGCTGGACCTAGATCATATGCGTAATGTTTAAGGGGTATTCCCATTTCAGCAAATTAATGTTATTGCTTTTCTGATAAAAAGTTATACAATTTTCCAATATACTTTCTCTATCGAAATCCTTATGGTTTTCTAGATCTCTGCTTATTTTCATTCTGCTGTTTACTTCCAGTGGACAGAAATCTGACCATGGTCACACAGGTGCACGGCTCGTTAGTATCAGGGAGTAATCAGAGCTGTGTGATATAACGAGCCGTGCACCTGTGTGACCATGGTCAAATTTTTGTCCACTGGAAGAAAATGTAGAAGAAGCTTTCTATAGAATTTCAGCAAGCGGAGATCTAGAAAACAGTTTGGAATTGATACAGAAAGCAAATTGGAGAATTGTATAACTGTTTATAATACAAACAATAATTAGCTTTAATAGGAATATCCCTTTAAGTTCTTAATTTACAGTTGAAAATTTCCTTTCTGTGAATGATATACATAGAGTTTAAGACGATAGATGGATAGATAGATAGATAGATAGATAATGGATAGATAATGGATAGATGGATAGATAATGGATAGATAGATAGTTGGATAGATAGATAATGGATAGATAGATAGTTGGATAGATAGATAGATAGATAATGGATAGATAGATAGATAATGGATAGATAGATAGTTGGATAGATAGATAGATAATGGATAGATAGATAGTTGGATAGATAGATAGATAATGGATAGATAGATAGATAGATATGAGATGGATAGTTCAGCTGTTTTACATATACAAATTTATAGTACGCTACAAACTTTATAAACTATATAAACTTTATACTCTTAGAACTAATATAAATACGTGAATTTACTGTTAAAAGCACAACAAGATTGATGATGTTGAACAGAAAATGTTGCTGAGCTATGCATAAGAAAGAAACGGGCAATGGATATGTGATTGGTAATTCAGAACATGTTGATGAGGTCTGAGAATTTTCCCCCTGCTTTTTTAGATAAAGGATCTGCTTTGTGTCAAGTTACAGCTAAGAGTTTCTCAGAGCGGGGCATGCCTTAGTATTTTTGTAGATCTGGTTCTCCTCGGCGTCAGCCTGTCACATGTCAAGTCGGGAGACGCTTCTGAAATTTTCACAGGAACAGACATAAGGTGCCCAGATCCTCTGCCTCTGCCCAGATAAATCAGTATATATATGAAGATGCTATGAAGATTACATTACATCTGCTGTAAAGTTTGGATTAGTCACACTAACTTACTCCCACCAGCCATTACATGCACTTGATGACATCCACATAGTAATATATCACCAGACCTGAAGCCATCTTAACCCTTTTTATCAAATGAATCGGACAATTTATTGGCCCTTGATGAACTTTAGTGGACGGGCATCGGCATATTAATAATAATGAGGGGATAGTTACAGCAGAAGCCTCCACTTAAGTCATAATTTAAACAATTTATAAATAGTTTTTTGAACCTTGACCTAAGAGCTATTGTTAAGGAAGACTTGGTAGAGTGATGCTTCTCGCTTCTCAATACATGGAGTGATATTAACAGTGAGGGTTGACTTCTAAAATCAACCAATAAATCTATTAGTTTTGCTTAAAGGTATACAGGCGGTCCCCTACTTAAGACACCGGACTAAGACAACCGTCGACCCTAGGGTTAAAACGGACCTCTGGGATTATGGTAATTTATTGTACTTTAGTCCTGGGCTACAATAAACATCTATAACATTATCACAGGCGTCTGTCATGACGAGCTTTATTGTTAATATTGTCACAGAGACAAAAAAGTTCTGTCTGGGATTACAATGAAAAATATATACAGTTCCGACTACATACAAATTCAACTAAGAAAAAAACCTACTGACCTATTTGTATGTACCCGGGAGCTGCCTTGTACTGGGATTTTGGATAGGAAATTTGAACCCTATATACTTGAGTAATAAGCTAGGTTTTCAGCACAAAAAAATGTGGCTTGAAAATCCCAAACTCGGCTAATACTCGAGTAAAAAAAATATCAAAACTCACCTTTCCGGCTTTCCCCGCGGGGTATATTATGGGGCAGGGGGCTGGCTATATACGGGGGGATATGGGGGGTGGCAGGCTATCTACTGGGTGGGCGGTGCTGAGCGATATACTGGGAAGGCCTGTGGGGGGTGAAACCCCAATACATTCCCACCTCTCAGCTTAAGATGTACTTGAGTCAATAGGTTCCAGGTTTTGTGGTAAACGTAGGGGCATCGGCTTATACTTGGGTTTCGGCTTATTTATACTCGAGTGATATAAGGGGTTAGATTGCCTGGAGAAAGGGAAAACTTCACTATGCTTGATGCACTAACTATACACTCCGGAGAGAAATTGAAATGCCTGTAGGGTTTTATTTTATTGTATCTGCAATGCATTTCAATCCCTCTCTTATAGGAAAAAAGTGAAATTCTCTGTGTATCTGTGGAAAAAATCTGCCACAAACAATTATTCACAACATATTAATGCCAGTTTAGCCCGCATTTTACTACATGTCATTCAACCTTTTTTATAACATATTTACTATATACAATACAGTTCTTGCATAATCAGACTTTATACCTACATTCTACTATAGACTATACAGGCGGTCCCCGGTTACATACAAGATAGGTTCTGTAGGTTTGTTCTTAAGTTGAATTGTATGTAAGTCGGAACCGTTATATACTTATTATTTTGTAACCCAGTCAAAATTTTTTTGGTCTCTGTGACAATTAGATTTTAAAATGTTGGGTTGTATAAGAACCAGGAATTAACAATAAAGCTTCATTACAGACACCGTGATAACTGTTATAGCGGAATTATTGTGCCTAGGGACTAAAATACAATACAATCCAATATCCAGAGGTCGTTTGTAACTAGGGGTTGTCTGGAAGTCAGGTTTCTTAAGTAGGGACCGCCTGTATATTAGATGCATACTCAAACAATACAGAACATTATATATCTATACCCAGTATTGCCTTGGTTTTATATTTAATAATGAATTACTTTATTTATATAGCGCAACACAAGGAGTACGGGGCGCTGCACAGAGTTCACTAATCGCTCACTGCCCCCATAGGACTCACAAGCTACCCTAATACCAGTATGTGTTTGGGGAGTGTGGAAGAAAAACCAGAGGAAACCCATCAAACACGGATAGAACATGCAGATGGATTGGATTTGAGACCAGGGACCCCAGCACTGCAAGACTGTAGTGCTAACCATGAGCCACCGTGGCCCATATTCAACTCTCATGTGAAAAATACAAATAGAGCTGAGCTTAGTACAAAATACTGACAAGAAAACCCAAACTATTACAGAAATACAGATTTTTGGTTCAGATGCAGTGAAAGCCGCAGCTTATTTGGCTCGAAACCTTTCAAAAGCAAACAAGAAACAGCGGAATGTGGGGTTTTGCAAGCTCTGCATTGATCCTAAGTTGGGGCAGGTCAAATCTGATTTAAGATAAGGGAAGACGTTCTTTTTTTAAAAACAATTGTTAAATCCGAGAAACCAACATTCACCCTCTTGCTTAACTGACGGATGAGGAGTAGTGACACAAGAGCTTACAAGATTTACAGTCTATGAGGATGGGGGTGGTTGAAACAAGAGGGCTGTACATCTATGAGGATGAGGGAAGATGACACAAGAGCTTACAGTCTGATGAGGTGAGGGGTGAGACAAGAGCTACAGTCTATGACAGTGGTGGCGAACCTATGGCACGGGTGCAGCAGTGACATCGGCAAGCCATTTTGCTGGCACTCAGGCCATTGTCCAAGGACACGTTCCCAAAACACTGAAACTCAAAGAGATTTGCTGCTCTCAGCGCGATTTTAAAGTTGACCTTTATTGTCTGTGGAACTGGTTGGAAAGTAAGAAGGTTGACAGAAAGGCATGTCTTTGTGGGTTCATCTGCTGGACCCCCAACATTTCTTCCTGTACAGAGAATCCCTGGAAAAGAAGCTACAATGATAGTTTGAATTGGCCTACTTCTGTCAAATATATTGGTTGGCCTCAGACGTTCGATACAATTGAAAAGATTTGTTGAAGAAAAGTAGCAGTAAGTACTGTATAAAATTCCATGGGGCATAAAGGTAAATAAGTGGATTTTGGAGTAGTTTGGGCACTCTGTCGGTAAAAGATTCGCCATCCTGTCTATGAGGATGAGGGTGGTGAAAAGAGCTTACAGTCTATGAGGATGAGGGGAGGTGACAAAAGAGCTTACAGTCTATGTGGATGAGGGGGTTGGGTGACACAAGAGCTTACAGTCTATGAGGATGAGGGGGGTGACACAAGAGCTTACAGTCTATGAGGATGAGGGGGGTGATGACACAAGAGCTTACGTCTATGAGATGAGGGGGGTGACACAAGAGTTACAGTCTATGAGGATGAGGGGCTGACACAAGAGCTTACAGTCTATGTGGATGAGGGTGGTGACACAAGAGCTTACAGTCTATGAGGAGAGGAGGGGACACAAGAGCTTACAGTCTATGAGATGTGGGGAGGTGACACACAGAGCTCTTACAGTCTATGAGGGTTGAGGGGGTGACAAAGAGCTTACAGTCTATGAGGATGAGGGGTGGTACACAAGAGCTTACAGTCTATGAGGATGAGGGGGTGACACAAGAGCTACAGTCTATGAGGATGAGGGGGGGTGCCATGACCAGAGTTACGTCTATGAGGATGAGGAGAGACGGCAAGCGCTGACAGTCTATGGGATGAGGGGGGGGGGACACAAGCGCTTAACGTCTCATGGGATGAGGGGGGGGGACCACAAGAGCTTAGTCTATGAGGATGAGGGGAGGACACAAGAGCTTAAGCCTATGAGGATGAGGGGGTGGACACAAAGCTTACAAGTCTATGAGGAGGAGTGGGGTGACACAAGAGCTTACGTCTATAGGATGAGGGGGTGAACAAGCGCTTACAGTCTATTGGCTGAGGGGTGACACAAGAGCTTACAGTCTATGAGGATGAAGGGGGTGAGGTGACACAAGAGCTACAGTCTATGCGGATGAGGGGGGGGTGGGTGACGGTTGAACTGACACAAGAGCTTACCAGTCATGAGGATTGAGGGGTGACACAAGAGGTACAGTTATGAGGATGAGGGGGGGGGGGGGGGAAAGGTGACACAATCAAGAGCTTACCGGTCTTTGCCGGATGAGGGGGTGACACAAAGAGCTTACAGTATATGAGGATGAGGGAGATACACAAGAGCTCAAGTCTATGAGGATGAGGGGGGATGGTGGGGGGGACACAAGAGTTACAGTCTATGAGGATGAGGGGTGAACAAGAGTTACAGTATATGAGGTATGAGGAGATGACACAAGAGCTTAAAGTCTATGAGGATTAGGGGGTGACCAGAGCTTACAGTCTATGAGGATGAGGGAGAGTGACACAAGAGTATAGTCTATGAGGATGAGGGGGGGTGGGTGGACACAGGAGCTTACAGTCCTATGCGGATGAGGAGATGACACAAGAGCTACAAGTCTATGAGGGTGAGGGGGGTGACACAGGGCTTACCGTTATGAGATGAGGGGGATGATGGGGTGACAGGTGGGGTGGACCACAAGAGAACAGTCTATGTGGATGAGGGGTGACACAAGAGCTACAGTCTATGAGGAGGAGGGGGGGGTGACACAAGAGCTTACAGTTACGAGTTATGAGGGGATGACACAAGAGCTTACCGTTCTATTGAGGATGAGGGGGTGGACACAGAGCTTACAGGTCTATGAGGATGAGGGGGGACACAAGAGCTTCCAGTCTATGAGGATGAGGGGGGGTGACCCAAGAGCTTACAGTTATGAGGGATGATGGGGGTGACACAAGAGTTACAGTCTATGAGGATGAGGGGGGGTGACACAAGTACAGTCTATGAGGATTGCGGGTGGAGTGACACAAGAGCTTACAAGTCTAGAGGATGAGCGGGGTGACACCAAGATGATTACAGTCTATGGATGAAGGGGTGACCACAAGAGCTTACAGTCTATGATGAGGAGGGAGTGACCAAAGATCTTACAGCTTGAGGGGGATGAGGGGGGGGGGTGACACAAGAGCTTACAGTCCTTGAGGATGAAGGGGTGACACACGAGCTTACAGTCTATGATGATGAGGGGGGGTGACACAAGAGCTTACAGTCTATGAGATGAGGGGGACAAAGAGCCTACAGTCTATGAGGATGAGGGGGGACACAAGAGCTTACAGTCTATGCGGCTGAGGGGTGACACAAGAGCTTACAAGTCTATGGAGGATGAGGCGCGGGGGGTTTGACACAAGAGCTTACAGGTCTATGATTGTGAGGGGTTGACACAAAGAGTTACAGTCTATGATGAGGAGGGGTGAAACAAGAGCTTACAGTTCATGAGATGAGGGGGGACACAAGAGTACAGTCTATGAGGAATGCGGGGTGACACAAGAGATACAGTCTATGAGGATGAGAATGACACAAGAGCTTACAGTCTATGAGAGAGGAGGGGGGGGTGACACAGAGGGTGACACAAAGAGCTTACAGTTATGAGGATGAGGGAGTGGACACAAGAGCTTATGTCTATGAGGATGAGGGGGTGACCAAGGAGCTTACAGTCTATGAGGATGAGGAGATGACACAAGGAGCTTACAGTCTTGAGGGTGAGGGGTGACACAAGGATTACAGTCTAGGAGGCTGAGGGGGGGGGGGTGACACAAGAGCTTACAGTCTATGTGGATGAGGGGGAGGTGACACAAGAGATTCAGTCATGAGGATGAGGGGGGGACACAAGAGCTTACAGTCTATGAGGATTGAGGGGCGATGACACAAGAGTTACGTCTTGAGGATGAGGGGGTGACACAAGGAGCGTACAGTCTATGAGGAGATGAGGGGGGGGTGACAAAAGAGCTTACAGTCTAGTGAGGAGAGGGGGGACACAAGGTTACAGTCTATGAGGAATTGGGGGAAAACGTCAGTTGAGGGGGGTGGTGACACAGAGTTAAGCGATGGAACGAGTAGCTATGAGGATGAGGGGAACAAGAGCTCGCAAATTGAGGCGTGACACAAGAGCTTCCAGTCTATGAGGATGAGGAGGTGGGTGAAAAGAGCTACGTAAGTGAGCGTGACAAGTACAGTCTATGAGGATGAGGGGGTGAACAAGAAAGCTGATAGGCCGGGGGGGTCGTACAAGAGCAAGTTATGAGAAAAGGGGGTGACACAAGAGCTTCACTATGATGATGAGGGGAGAGTGACACAAGAGCTTACAGTCTATGGGATGAGGGGGGGAGAGTAAAGAGCTTACAGTCTATGAGGATGAGGGTGCACACGAGCTTACAGTTATGGATGGATGACGAGGGGGTTGACACAGAGCTTACAGTACAATGGGATGGAGGGGGGGAACAAGAGCTTACAGTCTATGAGGATGAGGGGGGGGACACAAGAGTTCAGCTATGAGGATGAGGGAGGGTGACACAAGAGGATTACAGTATGAGGATGAAGGGTGGTGGAACAAGAGCTTACAGTTATGGGATGAGGGGTGAACAACGAGCTAACATCTAGGTATGATGGGAGGGGTGACACAAGAGGATTAGAGTCTATGAGGTGAGGGGGTGGTGACACAAGAGCGACAGTGATGGATGGGGAGACAGAAGTTACGTTATGAGGATGAGGGGGGGACACAAGGCTTACAGTCTAGTGAGAGGGGGGTGACACAGAGCTTACAGTTTATAGGATGATGAGGGGGTTGACACAAGAGCTTACAGTTCTATAGATGAGAGGGGGGTGGTGACACAAAGTTAAAGTTATGATGGATGAAAGGGGGTGACACAGAGACTAGGCTGTAATGGAGCCATTATAATGGTCGAGTAACATTTCTTTCATTATGACGACTAAAACGATATGCCTTAAGTACAAAACTTAAAAGTCAGTTGATGCACAGAAACAGCATCAGCGCCCTCTTGTATTAAAAGCTGGGTTGGTGGGGTTTTGCTGGATTAACGAAGAGAGGACACCGGAGGCTTAGTAAGAGAGGAGTTGGGTTCATGCAGTTAGTGAGGAAGTGATGAGCGCCTAAAGAGAGGTTGGTTTAAGAGCATGTGTGAAAAGTTTGGAGGTTGGTATAATGTTATCGGAGGAGGCATTACGAATTGGTTAAAGCTCAGGAGGAAGTCACTATGGAGTTCAAGTTAAGTGGAGATTATCCTAATCACTGGCAGATCGAAAGTGATGGGTGGGTGGTAGACTGAGACGAGAGAGGAGAGGTAGGGAGGTTGTTAGTATCTTATGAAGAGCTTTTTGGATGCAGTGATATTTGAAACTGTCTTTGAAATGATACAGGCAACCAGTGCAGGTGACTTGAGGGCATCTGTGTAGTCGTGTTGGCTCTGAAAGACAAGCCTGGCGTGCTTACATTAACACAGATGGAAAAGGAGAGAGTTTAATGAGGGAAAACCCATGCGTAGTAGTTACAGAGTCTAGGCTTATAGGGCTTAGTGATAGAAAGCATTATATCATAATGGCCAATATCAGAAGGAATGAGTATAAAGCCCAAATAGCACGCTCTCATTACCCCCCTTTATGATTTTGGCACACACGACCACTCCCCGAGACTAGAGAGAGAATTCCCGACATACAAAGCAGATGTCAAGCAAATCATCCTTATGGTGGATAAAAAAAAAATCGTTTTTTTTTTCTTTTTATATTGTCCTTGATACGGGCTAATACAGTCCATAGCACATGGGAAAACTGCATTTTTGGTAAGGATCAAAAGGTTTTTGATGCCTCATTAGATATGCTTGTCCATTCCTTCTGATCCGGGTTCTACACTTCATTGGAAGCAAGTTGTTGATCATAAACTTATTGGACTGATTAGAGAAAAGCGCACCACCGGGTCACAAAGCGAAGTTTACTCCATATACTTTGGTGTGTGTCCTAAGTTAAGTAGTTGCTGGTTGGGGTGTTGCCAAAATCATTAGATTTGGTGGTCGACATTGACGGTGTTAAACTAATAATCTTCAAATAAAATATGGCACAATTTGAAGACGGTGTACTTAATGGAATACGCTACAACCGATGAGTAGTTTAGTACCACGAAGGAAAGCTTTGACAATATTTAGTAAAAATAGATAACATGATTCAGTGTTTATATGAAACTATTACTGTTTCCCAGGTTGATCTAGCAGCTACTAGACAAAATATCTCTGGAGGGTGCCACGACTCTTACTTAGGAATGGAAAGGGGGGAATATAAAGGGGAGAAAAAAAAGGGGATCGGAGCCTTCCGGGCACCAGTGCATCGAACTCGCCCATTCGACTAGAACTCTCATCATCAGGGAGAGCTAGGAACAGATGGTCTTTGGAGCATTTCAGACCGTTGGAATCTTTAAGGGAGTTAACTAAAACAGATGATATCAAATGTGAATTCTTCTGACTGTTATTGTGAGGAAAGATTTGCACTATTCTTGTTACTTCATGGCATTTGAAATATGAATTCTGCTTGTCAAGTTGGACTCGCCAGGGCTAAAGGGACAATATCTTAGGACCACACTACTTAGTTGGATTCCTAGACTACCTACAAACAAAAACGAACCTCACGATGTGAGAGCCGGGACTGTGGTCGGATACTGTGATGAGTAGTACAGGTGCACTCGAGGTAAAGTTCTGGCTCCCTTCCTCTCACATTGTACGAAGCAGACTTCAGGTACATCATGTAGCTGCTACCTCCAGAAGTTCTCTGATGATCGTGCGATAGTGGCCTCATTACAGGTGAGACGACAGGGATACAAAGAACTGATCGGAAATTGTTGGACTGGTGCAGCGAAACCAACCAGGTATTATGGGGAAGACCAAGGAGATGGGGGTGGACTTTTTTAGAACCAGTCCTCTTCTAAACGTGGTTATCATGGGACAGACATTGAGCAGTGAAGTCCTATAAGTACTGGGTGTCCTCCTCAACATAAACTGGAGTGGGCAGAGAACATAAACGCATTCCCAGCCCCACACGGAGGGGCAGGCCGGCGGACACCTGTGAGGAGGCTGGGGCATCGGAGTGCGGGGGGGCTCTTCTTAAGACTTCTTCAACTCTGTAGTGGCACCAGCCATCTTCTTTGGGGTAGTCGTGTGGGAAAGAAGCATCTCAGCTAGGAGAGGGACAGACTGGACAAACTGATTAGGAAAGCCGTCTTGTCCTGGGGGGTCCTTCTGACACAGTGCAGGTGGTAGCTGAGAGGAGGAAATGTGTAAGTGAAGTCTATTCTGGAGGAATGCTCCCATCCCTTGCTGAGACTGTGGTGGCATTGGGGGAACGTGAACGGACTGTTCACCAAATGTGAGAGGAGGCGTTATCGTAAGTCATTCCTCCCGTGCCATCAGGCTGTTCAACAAAACAAGGCCCAAACAGAAGTAACCTGCCCCCCACCTAACCAGTCCTGCAAGTCCCATGCCACAGACTAAAACATCAAACTGCATCATTGCTTGTTCTTTTTTTGTCTCTTATCTCCCCTTTTTTTCTTCTTTGTTCATTTATCCCTAATATTATGTTGTCATAGTTTGTACTCCTCTCTTACCTCTGCTGCTGTAACGCTGTGATTTCCCCACTATTGGACTAATAAGGATTTTTTATCTTATTTAAATAATCTATTATATTACTTGCGGAAAAACTCAAATCGTTAATTCTCATCTTTTTCTTTTTTTTAAGTTTTACCCTCTACCCCTCTCGGTTCATTGAACATAGAAGGCAGAATATAAACACACTACAATGGAATACATTGGAATGTTTTTCTTCTTTTTCTACAGGAAGTCTGTATTTTTGTATATCTACATTAATAATTTTTTTTTAAAAGGCACACATCTGTCATGTACACCGCGCCACTCACAGTGGATGTCAGAGCACATGAGAATCATGAGGGGTCTAAGGAACTGCCCAAGTTACAAAAGAATTTCTGCAGCACTCAAGTGCCTAAGAGCACAGGGCCTCCAAATCTTTAATGGAAGACGTTGGATTGACCACAACCAGAAGTAAGTTAATGTAGGGGCGATGGGAGAAAAGTTCACAAGGTCAACTGTCACTGCGCCTTTACTCCTCCGGGCTTTAGGCAGAGTCTGACTGGCGGAAGTCTCCTCACTGCAAGACATAAGAAAGCGCATACAGTGTGCAAAAATACACTGAAAAGACTCCCAGACTATGAGAAATAAGATTCATGATAAGGGGGCATGCTCTACACCTCTGTGGAGAGACAGTTTCTGTTCTCCCCAACTACTATGACAGGGGAGAATCATCGGCACACTATAGGATAGGCGGTGGTTCTACCATCACCATAGATCAGGGGGATCCTCTCACTAGGAGAGAGTGCGTTCTACCATCATCAGTAGAGGGGGATCCTATACACCTAGAGGAGAGACGGTTTACCATCACCATCGACAGGAGGGCATTCCTCCATACACGCGGTTAGGAGAGGAGGGTTTCTACCATCACCATAGGACAGGGGGCATCCTCTACACCTAAGGTGAGCCAGGTTTACCATCACCAAGCTAGGGGGCCATCTATACAACTAGAGGAGAGGAGGTTCTACCCACTAACAGGGCATCCTACACTGAGGAGAGGCAGTTCTACCATCATCATAGACGGGGCATCCTCTACACCTGTAGAGGAGAGGGGTTCTACCATCACCATAGACAGGGGGGCATCCTCTACAGTAGAGGAGAGGCAGTCTCACCATCACCATAACAGGGGGGCCATCCTCTAACCTAGGAGAGGCGGTCTATCATCACATAGACAGGGGCATCCTTACACCTAGGAGAAGAGGCAGTTCTTCCATCACCATAGACAGGGGGCATCCTCTAATCACTAGAGGAGAGAGTGGTTCTACCATCACAACAGATCAGGGGCTATCCTCTACACCTAGAGGAGTGGAGAGTGAGTGTTCTACCATAACATAGACAGGGGGGGCACCTTACACTAGAGGAGAGGGTTCTACCATCACCATAGACAGGGGGCACCTACACCCAAGAGGAGAGGCGGTTCACCACACCATAGACAGGGGGCATCCTCTACACCTAGAGGAGGGAAAGGTCGTTCTCCACACCAGAGACAGGGGAATCCTCTTAACCTAGAGGAAGATGGTTATACCATCACCATAGAAGGGGCATCCTCTACACCTAGAGGAGAGGTGGTTTACCATCCAGGCAGGGGGGGGCATCCTCTACACTAGAGAGAGGGGAGGGGTTCTACCATCACCATAGACAGGGGGGTATAATCTACGTAGAGGAGAGGCAGGTTCTACATCACCATAGACAGGGGCATCCTCCACCTAGCAGGAGAGGTGTTATACACATAACCATAGACAGAGGGCATACTCTACACTAGAGGAGGGTGCTGTCTACCATCGCCATAGACAGGGGGCATCCTCTACACCTAGAGGAGAGGCGTCTGCCATCACCATGAGGGGGCATCCTCTACACCTAGAGGGAGAGGGTTCTCCATCACCATAGCACAGGGGGCATCTCTAAAACTAGAGGAAGGTGGTCTTTCTACATCCCCATAGATCAGGCGGGGGCATCCTTCTAACTAGGAGAGGAGGTTCTACAACCCATCGCAGAAGTGGCATCCTCTACACTAGAGAGAGGTGGTTCTTCCATAACCATAGACAGGGGGCATCCTCTACACCTAGAGGAGAGGCAGCTCTTCCATCACCATAGACAGGGGGCATCCTCTACATCTAAAGGAGAGGAGGTTCTACCATCACCATAGACAGGGGGCATCCTCTAAACCTAAATCAGGTTCATTATAGAAATACAGTGATACTTTGAAAACATAATTTATACAAATATAGAAAAATGGAATGTTCACTAAATTGACAGATTGTTGAGAAATAGGATTTTTTCGTCTGTATATCTGATTGAATGCTCCAAATTCATACTTTTGGGGTGATTTGTGATCTGGTCTTTTGACATTTATAGGATTTGTGTATATTTTTGCGTATTGTTCATGTTAATTATATTTTCTATAAAGAAAACACATTCCTTGTTGGATTTTGTTGGATTTCATATTGAGTGTGATGCTTTGGTCACACGAAGAGAAAATGTTATGTTTAGTATAGCTGGTAATCTAGGCAATCTCATTGGACAAATTCTTGTTATATCTACTCAAATAGTGCTTCATTCCATACTTTACATTACTAATCACCTTCAACCATGTCTGTTGTTTTAACCTCTAGTTCAATAGGGTATGATATTAAGTTCAGAAGTTATACAGAAGCTGTGGACATAAAAAATGGGACTCTGTTTCAAATAGATTTAATCTCAAGGATGAATGGGTTTTAACATGGAAATCTATGTGATAAATGGAAAGATAAGGGTTAAGACACCAGATGTGAAACAGATGTTTTGTGCTTAGATTGCTTAGTTTGTTGGATCAATGGTAATAAAGTTAGTATAATAAATGTATGTGTAACGTACACTCCAGGAACAGACTGAGTGGGCACTAAAACTAATTCCCTTCCCAGCTGTCCCTGCCTACTTTCTTGACTTACCCTAGGTGGGACTACTAGTTGGCATTCCTTTCCTGCACTAAAGTGCAAAACACAAAGTTGAAGACAAGACAATACAAACACAAAGCATGGTGTCCAGAGCCAGGTCACAACAAAGAGAGGAACCACAGTACAAAATCGCATGGCAGGAGGATAGTCTGAATACAGAGTATAGAAGAAACAGGATACTAGAATCTTACTACAAATTGGATACATAGCAGGCACAGTTCACTTATAACAGAATCACAGTCACAGACCGAAATAGATGATTGGAGAGGAATACTGTCAATCACTGCAGCTTAACTGAAGAACTACAGCATAGCTGCATGAGACCAATGCTTGTAGTGAAAATCAATCAAGGTAGCCATCAAGTATAAACCAATGTTCACTCTAGGAATGTCAGAGTGAAACACAATGACACAATCAGAGCCTCCTGAACCATACTTTTTACGAAGAGAGGATTATTCCGGCATAGATGTTACATTATGGATGTAAAAGTGAAATTTTGTGTAAAACAAAGTTATTTTGATATTTATTGAGTAATTTGTTTGCAAAACCATGGCCATGACCAATGAAATAAAAATAGCATTCCCAGACAAACCGTGTTTGACCGATGCAGCATGAGACAGTTGATCAGAGGGGGTACCAGGTAACCGATTTACAGATATATCATTAATATCACTAAACTGGAAGACCCTTTAAATATTGCATTGCTGAGTTATGTAAAGGCTTACTAGTATTTATTGCCTTGTCACCCAACTGAAATTGCTATAATTTATAAATCTAGTGAAGGGTTTCGGCAAAGCTGCCCGATGCCTCATTTGTAATCAGAGTTGCCATTCTTTTTTCCAAATACACAGTTCAGGTTCCCCAGAGTTACACAGAACATGAGATAGGCCAATTTAGTAAATTATGAGCACAAACCAGTGATGATATCCAGATGTCCAGACCCAGTGGGGTCATCATACACATGCACCAGATCTATAAAAACATGATACTCCCAAAGTGTTACAATATTTACTACACTTATATTGATTGTTCTGTACCCTATCACCTGTCTCATGCATCCCTGTGTCCATGTGTGTAACAAAATGGTTTCTATTTAGTCTTATATCCAGCCTGATTATGAGACTTGAGTAGTCTCAGGTCTTTTGCAATTGGGCCCATACCTGCTATGGGGGCCCACATAAGGCTGTACCAGTTGTTACTTAGCAAAACACTGGTTTAAACACCCGTGGACTATCAATTCTTATCGACCTAACCACTGGCTGTGCATTTCAGGCATGCTCTATGGCCTTAGTCATGGCCTGGGATCCATGACAAAGGGTGCATTCACACCAGTGTATGTTGGCGCGCTGAAGAGAAGGGGTGGGGTGTCCCCTCTCCATAGAAAATAATGCTGCACAGCTGTTCTCAAGGCTGAAGAGAACAGCTGCCATGGCTTGGAATGGCAAGCACTCATTGTGTTCACTTTAAAAGGAAGCTAGTGGCCCCCATAGCCAAGAGACCCAATGCTCCTAATGCCTAATGCCTCATACTCTCTACATCAGCAATCTGATGAAGGTCGAATCCAAACTGAAACGTCATTTATGCTTATATATGAGCCCTAAACCCTGATGAAGCCGTTTGGGCCGGTATCATTAATTCGTTAGGGCTAGCTAAGTGAATGTACACTAAGGTATGGTGTAAACTGGTGGTTCCTTGATAAGCAGCCATTATAAAAGCTAACATAGTGGTATGTCAAGCACTGGGCATACCCGGGCAAGTGACGGGGCCCAGAGCTGCTGGGGGTGGGTCCACATAAGGCTGTACATAAGGAATCCATGGGATCAGGGAGGCTGTTTTTAATGAATCCTTAGGGAGTGAGGGGGGCTTTATATAAAATACCCATGATGGGGCTGTTTGGGATGATAAACTAGGGAATTTTTTAGGGAACAGGAAACAATTTTAGTTTGTGAATTTTTAATGCCGCCATTTTTGTTCACTGCAAAGGGACCTACTGAGGCGCTGTCGCCCAGTAGTGGTTCATCTATTATGTCCTTCTCTTACACTGGTCCACTTTTGCCCTTAAGTATTGTATTAAGCAGAACCTGCAACGGAGGCTCCAGCACAGATGTAAAATATGGCTGTAAGGGTCAGTCCTTTAAAAGAAAGATGGACTCATCAGATCTTCCCTACCTACTTACTCAAAACCACACTAGGCGGTGACCCGTAATTGGAAGACAGTCCCTGCTTAAGTGATGACGACAGACAAAGGCAAGACAAACAAATGATTAAGAAGAGTAGTCAGAGCCAAGTCAGAAACTTGGAGGACAACAAGGTAACAAATCGATAGACAACAGGGATAACCAGAAAGACAAGCCAAGGGGTCAGAAGATACCAGATGTAAGAAGAAGGAAGCAGGAAGCTAGGTCAAGGGAGAACAATGTCAAGCACTGAGGATACATTCCCAGGGCGTTTTATTTGATGTGAGAATCGCGGATAGGATAAGGATTCTGTCCATCACGGCAGGTTAAGTGTTAGTGAACTACAAAGGAGATTCCTTGGTTATGGTGGATAATTAATCAATACCGCTAGGAAGTAACCGAAAAGTGTTTATACTAGTAAATACAGAACAATGTTTTATGGTCTACTATAACGGACTAACCCAACAGAAAACCGGACATGTAAAGACAGATGTGAACGGAACCTTAAACAATAGGGCAGAGCTGGCACGAAGTTTCAGGGATCAACTCCGAACATGTGCTACACACTTTGAACTAGTATTTTTGATTTTTATCAAAGACAGTGTAATAATTCCTCGAGAGCCATAAACACCGGTTGAAAAATAAATATAATTAAAGTTTTCGAACTTCCCAGGCCTTTCTCCACAAAATTACCTGGAACAACCAAATCCAGATGTCCTTTTTGTTTCATAAAGGTTTATTGCAAGTCGTATGAATGTAAGAAGTGCTCTGATAAGTCACTTTCTAAATAATGCCCTAAACCTTTAACAATTGTGAGATTCTGACTGTGCTTTGATCCAGCCCGAGACGAGTGTTATTTATATTCCGAGAGCTTTTCTGCTTCAAGTTGAGAAATTCGGTCTAATTATTGGAAATTCATTTTTAGCTGTATCTGTTTTTGGCAAAGTTGGATAAAAAAAATGGTCCTCATTGCAGGACTTGAAGGAGTTCATGACCGTGTTAGGACCAGTAGATATATGTTTGACGTAACTGTTCCCTGTAGACCCAGCAGAATTTATCATTACTCTGCTCCTTTTCTAGGCTCTAGTGTCTGGTTGCTCCTCCATGTACTCCCTGCAGCAAAGAGTCTACTAGCTCTTTATTCCACCCTCCTTATTAGACCTTAACATTCACACGGTGCCTCAGGGGTTAGCGCTACAGCCTTGCAGCGCTGGGGTCCTGGGTTCAAGTCCCATCCAGGTCAACATGTGCAAAGAGTTTGTATGTTCTCTCTGTGTTTGCGTGGGTTTACTCCGGGTCCTCTGGTTTCCTCCCACACTCCAAAACATACTGGTAGGTTGATTAGATTGTGAGTCCCATGGGGACAGGGACTGATTTGACAAGCTCTGTGCAGCGTTGCATAATCTGTGTGCGCTATATAAATAAAGGAATTATTTATTATTATTACATAAGGGACATGTGAGTGGACGGAATACCTCAGGACTCTTGCTCAACATACCATGAACAATTTACAGACACTTGGGAAAGATTTATCAAGCTGCCTAAGAGTAAGAATGTGCTTAGTTGCCCATGGCAACCAATTACAGCTCAGCTTTCATTTTACCAGTGCTCATGAATATTTTAAAGGGGAGCTATAATTGGTTGCCATGGGCAACTAAGCACATTCTTAGGCTACATTCACAAGTACGTATGGGGGACGTATACATGGCGTATATATGTCCCCCATACATGGCAATGGGTGCTCAGTGCCCTATGGGAACGGTACAGTACCGTTCCACTGTACTGTTCCATGGCTGGAAGAAACATAGGACACATGCAATATAGGTGGTGAAAGGGGAAAAATATATGGAAACCCTGCGATTTGGATGGCTTGTATGGCAATAATAATGTGATTTGCCTGACAACTTGTTTTGTGTCATTCAATTTACTTTTTTTTTTCCTTATAATTGTACTATTTTATTGTAAAATCTTGTGAAAATTCAAAATAAATTCTTTAAATTTTTATTTAAAAATTACCATATATACTCGAGTATAAGCCTAGTTTTTCAGCAAAAAAATGTGCTGAAACCCCAACCTCGGCTTATACTCAAGTACAAAAATATAGGTTGTACCAGGTTATTGTGGTAAAATTAGGGGCCTCGGCTTATACTTGGGTCGGCTTATACTCAAATATATACGGTACATGTTAACTTTATACTTACTATTTTATATCTCACCTTACATATACTCATACCAAATGAATATAGTTTTGCTAACTGACAACTTTTCACAACTTTCAATAAAAATTTTTTAAATTTTTTTTCTGACATTATTTTATTATTTTTAAAATAACCTCAACTTATGTTGAGGTATGTGCAGGCTTATTATTATTATTATTTTTTTTTTTTGCAGTGTGAGATGCTTTTTCATAACTTTTTATGAACTTCTATTGAGGCAGCAAAAAGGATTTTTTTTGCAGTTTTTAGACTTGGCAGGTCTGTAAACTAACTGTAATATATTACGTTACCAAAGTGGAAGACCAAAGATTCTTATTTAGGACACATAAGTCTTCCACATGTCATAAATGTATCTATAATTCCTAGTTACGTGAATATGGGCTGCAGAAATCAGTCACTTTTCACATAAATAATGTGCTAGACAACTCCTGCTGAGAGTTCAAAGCAAACATAGCAGGAGACCATCGGTGTAGAGGTCATGGGTTTTCACCCTGACACAACACGAAATTTAGCACATGTTGTAGATTTATGTCTGTTACCTACCGATTCTTTAGCTTCCCATCCCCTTTAAAGCTTTGCCTTCCTAGCACTGCGTGTGACTACTCACTAAATCAGAAACTTAGTCACTTTTGATGTTATTTCTAAACATAACTAAAGATAAGAGGAAAAACACCAGTAATTATCATACAAAAAAACTATTTTTATTGTATATTGCATATTTATAAAGAACAATATTGATAATGCAATAAGACAGTAGAACTTCTCTAAAAGGTCAAGAATTTTAGAAGACCCTCCCCTTATCCAGACAAAATTTGCATTTCCATTTTCAGAATTACAATGTATTAAAAAAAGTCATAATGTAGGTTCTCTCAGACCGTTCAGTTTAGTGATTTGTGAACATGTGGGATGCCAACCCACATCTCTCCTAAGATTCCACCCTGTGTATACTGACCATCTTCTTCCAGAATACCCCATCCCAAGAAGACCAATAAAATTTGTTAGCCACGTTACTTCAAGTTTTTTTTTAAGTGTATAGCATGGTGGCAGAATATTGGGTAATTTTACTATATACATGTATTAATAGTTCTGCTCCTCTTTCTTGATATGTAAAGTGAAGCCTCCTGTTTATTACCTCATCGGTCAGACATTCCTGTCATAAAATGGCCGCCCATGGAGGGTCATGTGATCTCTATCTGTACATGAACAATCGCCCTGCCAGGACCTTATGATAGTATTCATGAATATAAGATCAAGGTTCTGGCAGGGCGATTGTTCATGGACAGTTACAGATCACATGACCCTCCAACTGGACAGGAATCTCTGGCTGATGAGGTAACAGACAGGAGGCTTCACTTTATATATCAAGAAAGCGGAGCAGAACTATAAATAGATGTATATTGGTAAATCACCTATTATACACTTATACACACATTACAAAAACATAAAGTAAAATGACCAACCCCTTTAATGTAATTTTAGGAACTCATCTCAGGGAGTTATAACTGTATTATACTTTATAAGGAAGATAAAGATTTGGTAAATGCATTAAATGAAAGTGTTATTATTAACCGGTAAAAGAGCAAATTAACATCACTGATTTACAATACAACTTACTCATGATGAGTTGGTCTTTATTCACATTCAGATGCTCCATTATGGCTGAGGAATGGTTACATTTTTTTTCTTTCTTTTAGATATAATTTATGGATAATGGAAGAGTTTGCATACAGGGAAAAAGGAACTATAGACTAGAAAGTTTAGAGCATAACTAAACCTTTACCCAAATTGCAGAATTCAGTAGTGCAAGAGATAATAGTAAATGTTGTAATACAATTTATTGATTTATCTTCCTGTGTCCTTCTTTTTCTCCTGCCTTTCCTGAATTAAGCGTTTTTTGTAAATCAGCTTTCTGTCCTGTATCCGCTGACAGCTGAGAGATAAATTAACCTGATTAAGTGTCTAATAACGTAACTTATTGGATTGTCTAATCTTCTTAGCTGTAAAATCAAGTGAAATAATCTGATTACATATTCAGAAACACTGCTCACAACAGGAGAAAGAAGGAGGTGAAAAAGTCACTACACTATTGGTTTCTGCAACTGCTACTTTTTAACAATCCCCCACCCTCCTCACATATGTTCTTAAAGATCCATCTCTTTTAGTTCTGTATATGGTCATAACCCAGCTTGTTGTTAGTTATAGGTGACTGTCAGTATGTACTTTAATGCAGCCAATCACTGCCCTCCACACAAATAGTATATTATGTCTGAGGTAAGTGATTTACTGCCACGCGCCATGAACAGCTGAAAAGAAACTGAAACAGTAACTGTAAAGGTTTTATTTCCCACAAATCAATAGCCCTCAGATTACCGCAGTGCTGCAGTAGCTGCTTCCTCTCCATGTGCTGACAAGCGCTGTAAGTCCATAGTTTGTTTATCAGTCTTTTTCATGGCAGGGGAGGGGCTGCTTCTCCATGTTTACAGAGGTGAAGTCATGTGACACCTCTCTCTGTGTATGTAGCAGTGCTAAATTTGTTCAGAACAGTGGAACCAGATGTCTCCTGCACATAGTAGTGAGGTACACAATCTCCCCTGTTGCCCTCCATCCCAGTCTGTGATTCTACAAAACTTTCTCTGTCTCTCTCCTCTCCTCATGCTGCAGCCCTTCCCCCACCTTGTCATCAGCAGTATCAGCTCGCTGTAGATAAGCTTTTAACCCTTAGTGCTCACTAAGCAGTGCATGTAACTGGTTTATTTTGGTTTCTACCACTTATTACATGTTTCCTGCTCCTTCATATGATGGAAGCTGCCAGGCTGTCACCATATACATCCTGTATGTACTGTGCATCTCCCCTGCTTCTCCATGTGATGGAGGCTGCCAGGCTGTCACCATATACATCCTGTATGTGCACTGTGCATGTCCTCTGCTCCTCCATGTGATGGAAGCTGCCAGGCTGTCACTATATATATCCTGTATGTGCACTGTGCAGTGTTCACTGGATTTACTTGTGAGAAACTAAATGGATCCAATGCTAAATTACTTTGAGAGAGAACACAGGGCATCATGGGATCTGTGGGCAAGCTAACTGGCCTCAGCTTGAGGGCACAGACTGACAGATATTAGTCTTCGCCCACTTCACTTTTACTGAGAAAGATTCTTGTCAAACACTTTCAGAACAGAAAATGCCATAAGAAAAGAGCGAGCAGCACAAAGTAGGCATCGTTCTGTTTGTTTATAAATGGGGAAATCAAAATATAATAATTTGGTAAAATCACTATAGTTTTACAGTTACACTTTAAATAGCTTACACTGGACCACCGTGCTGGAAAATATGTAAATTGAATTATTTTAATGATTTTTAATTAGAGTAGTATTAGTGGGAAGCAGACAACCCCCTTAATCAAATAACAATCAATAGTAAAATGGATTTAATTATTTTGTCTATTGCTATATTTTTTGATGGAACAAAATAAATCAAATTAAACTTAGTTATATTGTAAAATCTCCCTTTAAGTTTACATGTTGTAACTTTATTTCATTCTGTTCCCTTATAAAGAATGGCTGGGTCATTATATAAGCTCTTATATCTCTTATGTCACCCCCTCATCCTTATAGACTGTTAGCTCTTGTGTCATCCCCTCATCCTCATAGAGTGTAAGCTCTTGTGTCCCCCCTCATCCTTATAGACTGTTAGCTCTTGTGTCATCCCCTCATCCTCATAGACTGTAAGCTCTTGTGTCACCCCCTCATCCTCATAGACTGTAAGCTCTTGTGTCACCCCCTCATCCTCATAGACTGTAAGCTCTTGTGTCATCCCCTCATCCTCATAGACTGTTAGCTCTTATGTCACTCCTCATGGACTATTAGCTCTTGTGTCACCCCATCATCCTCATAGACTGTAAGCTCTTGTCACCTCATCCACCCCTCATCCTCATAGACTGTAAGCTCTTGTGTCACTCCTCATAGACTGTAAGCTCTTGTGTCACCCCCTCATCCTCATAGACTGTAAGTTCATGTGTCACCTCCTCCTCATAGACAGTAAGCTCTTGTGTCACCCCTTCATCCTCATAGACTGTAAGCTCTTATGATCAGGGCCCTCACTCCTATTCCATATGACTGTTTGTACTGTGTAATGTAATATTATATTTGTATATGCCCCTTATGATATGTAAAGCGCTACAGATTATGATGGCGCTATATAAATAAAGATTATTATTATGTTATTAACTTCAATGTATTGTTTAGCCTCTTTGTCGTTTGCCTTGCATACACTGTACTCCGATTCTTGCTCCGAATGTGTCCAATCCTCCCATCAGTGCGCAGTTTGATGTATTATCTAGCACCCATCACGAGCACTGCCCGTAGTCTGCAACTAATAGTTTATGCCTTCCTGTCCCTTTGTTCTGGAAACACATTTGGAAAATAACGTAACTTTCTGTGTTTACTAAACTTAAAAACTGGCAAATTTTGAACATCCCTTGTGTATATGATGGCATAGCCTCACATATCTTATATCACAGCCTATTAGGGACTGCGGACAAATTTAAATTGACCCCCATCCTTTGTATGGCCGTAGTATACAGTATTTTAGCAATAAGAATAACCCATTTTATAGATGCAGACAGTTTTAAAAAGATGACATTGACAGAAAGCACAAGGTTCACAGCATGGAGGTGCAGGCGGCTTGCAACTGGATCTAAGAGGCACGCAGTTAGGAGGGGGCGTCCTTGGGGTCTTTTTCGGTATATCCTTTTTCTGCAATAAAATGAATAATTTCAGCAATCACATAAAATAGATTTTCTTTTTGTTTTCAACTTGCCAATTTTCACATAAAAACAAACAAACCATGGAGGAAAAGGCAGGGTAAGAGGGCATATATTTGTTTGTAGGCTGTCGGCAATAAGGTCGAAGAAATGAAGAATTCACGGTCCAGCCAGGCTCCAAACACCACGGATTTTATTTAGTGCATATACAAAATTTTAGTGATCCACTCAGATAGACAGTAGTGCCTAAAGTCGGCAATAAGACTCGGTCCTTGAAGATTGTGGAGAAGCAGCAAGTTCAATGGGATATAGAAGTGATGGTCAAACTTTTAGAGGCCAAAAATAAAAATAAAATAGTCAAAAGTTCTAAAGTTGGGGAGTAAAACATGAAAACACAAAAGACAAAAAAGGCATTAAGGAGTTAAAATATCACTGAGCAATGCACATACCTACGCTGTACTGAAGAGACCCAACCAGGTCGAAACAACTCTGTCTACAGTTGCAAATCTGTTCCTTCTGGAATAGATATACTTGTTTGGTTTTAATCCCGCATTATGTCATTAGGCTTCCTTGAGGCCATGCTTGATGTCAAGAGAGCTGCCTTACAAGGTAGCTAAAAGAGGCGTGGTTTACCTTATCCCATCCTGGAAAACTTTGCATATATTCCTAGAATCCTCTAGTGGAGCATTAATGACTATAAGACTCCACACGCCAACATGGTGGCCTTAATTAGCAAAGTCTCCATAAGGAGAACTCTTACTTTCAGACCCGAGTCACAAGCCTCTCACTTAACCAAACCAGTTCCCTACGCTGTACTGAAGAGACCCAATCAGGTTGAAACATTGCTGTCTACAGTTGGGAGTCTGTTCCTTCTGGAATAGATATACTGGTTTGGTTTTAATCCTGCATCATGTCATAAGGCTTCCTGAAGGTCATGTTTGATGTCAAGGGAGCTGCCTTACAAGGTAGCATAATTGGTGTGGTTTTCCTTATCCTATCCTGGAAAACTTTGCATATTTTCCCAATGCGCATCCTGGGGAGGCCTTAAGTTTTGTCTGGTGAACTGTGTGCTAGGGTGACAGCCTGAGTTCCTCCAGAGAGATGGCCAACTCTGGCACCTGTATATAGGTACACCACCACTGGGATACATTCATTAACGAAGTCTAGGACCCATGAGGATAGTGTTTGATTTATAACTCCAGGCAGCCGAAAAGCCCACCAAGGTAATTGGGGAGCAGTGAATGGTTGGTTGAGGGGTCAAAAGGACATATAGGGTGTGCATTACTGACCCATCCCACGAACTAGAGAGCACCAGCTAAGACTTGTGGCAGGATGTTGGGATAATTCCCCAGAGGCAGGGTCACATCAGAGATTGTCCTTAGAACCATGTGGTGGAGTTAAAACATTCATAGATCTTAGAGCGTATATCCTAGAGCTTGTAAAATATTAATAGTAGGACAGGTTTCAAATTTCTTTTGAAGTCTCATTTCTTAACAAACCAAGGCTTCAACCCAATCCATCCTCAGCAAAAATACCAGTTATTCCAAAAACAGACTGCGTGAAAGGGTAACAGGGGTCAGCAAAGTTTGTAATATTGGTTTTGTAGACAAATATGGTTCCGGCAAAAGAAGATCCCAGCCCAAGGTGAGGGGTACTTTGAATTTTGTATATGTCCATGCAAACATAAGTACTCTGTCCCTAAAGGACTATGTGGTAGGGAAGGACTATGTACTGTGATACATATAAACCACTTCTGCCCCACATCTGGAACAAGCTGGAAATTAGCCATGTGGGAGTTATGGAGGGGAATATCTCTTTATGTGCAATTTTTAGGAATATTTCCCAGTAGGAAACAGTTGGGGTATATTTTAGTGAATTAGAATTATGTCAGTCATGAGGTCAGAATCAATAGTGGACCATGCGCCCCTGCCTAAAGTCTTAATGTCATAGAGAAAATTCATTTTCATTACAATCAACGGAAACATTCAGAAATCCGTAATTTTTTTCCACAGACCGGCAGTCCATGAGAAAATAATATGTAAGTCTATGGGGCTGCACATTAGACGTCTTCCATGTGATGTCTGTAGTTTATCCATTATAACAGAGATAATAAGCAAATAATGGGAACAATATGGATTGAAAACAGAATGGGACAGTCCTATTACAGAAGTTTTAAAGTGCAACAATAGCACTTGTAATTTACAGCAAATTTCCTGCAGGATACAATGAGACCGTTATATTTAGACTGGTTCTAACTTCTTAGGAATTCTGGCGCTGTATTCCCACGTCGGAATTAAAATCTAAGCCATTCCTGGGCAGGCATCCTTCAGCAGTGATCTGTGCCAGTGTCCTGGCACATGTTATAGTAAATTTGGCTAAGGCGTCTTTTTTCTCTACCACACCCAGTATTTTTAATACTGTAAGTGGCATATTGCAAAAGGGCCAAAAAGTTGCAGTTTGCTAGTGTTTTAGGCTACATGTCTAGGTATAACCCTGCAACTACAAGTACATTATCCTGGAGGTAGAAGCCCTTTAAGTTATAAAAGACTATGTGCAAATGAGCCTGAGGGGCTCCAGGCTGCATAGGTGTTAATGGAGCCTGGAGTTCCTCAGGTTAATTTGCATATAGTCTTTCATCCTGGTGGTAGATGTCCTTTAAATACATGGGACAACCCCTTTAAAAGCAGAATACAATTGAATGCTCCTCCTATAAATTATACATGTTATTAAATATTTTTTTTATAGTAAAAACAATCTGATGAAAAATCGGACCTAACATGTATGGAGCAGGAACTTATGTGTATTTATTTATACTAGTTGGATCTATTATTGTCATTATTGTGTTTTTTGGTATTGGATAACATAATGAACTCCCAAAATCTATTATGTAGAAATGCTTCTTGACAGGTGTGATTACAAATATGACAACAATGTAATTCGAGATGGAAAGCAGAAAGTTCTCATTTGGCTCATGATATCGTGATGTTCGTCAAGGGAGAAAAAAATTGCCTGTATTGTACATGAGTTCATGGTGTCATAGAAATGTTAAATACAATGGAATTTGAAGCAATAGAATAGCCAACCACCCCACATAACCTCTCACATTTCCATTAGGTCTCATAAAGTTGCATTCCCATTTTGGAAAGAAGTTGGTAGAGGAAATTGAGAGTAAAATAGATAAAGAAACGATGGTGTATGTTAAGTTTCATGAAAACATAAAGGTTCAACTTGGGTTTGTAGCTTCTTTTTTATGGAATATTTTGCTTGGTCATTTATTTAATGTGAAGTTGGTTGAGAAGAACTTTATAAAACAGCCTAAAAACGGAGACATCGCAGCCCAAACAACTAGCTGTCTCCATTCTTGGTCTTCATGATGACTCCTCTCTTCTCCACTTAAGAAGAACCCATAATTCTTGCCATTCTGGCATGGTATGATCTATATAAAGCATATATATAGATCATACCATGCCAAAGTGGCAAGAATTATGGGTTATATATATAGTCCCTTTCGTGGTCTCCAAGCTCCCGCTTTCTCTAATTCATGGTCTCCATTCTTGTTCTGCCTTTCATTCCATGTCCTCATCCTGGATCAGTTTCTTATACCTCTCCCTAACCTGGCTCCTGCTTTCTTTCTACTATCCAGCATGGCTCCTCTTTTCCCTTCTGGTACTCGGATTCTCCTCCTCTCGCATTTCAATAGCCAAGATCAGTCACTCTTTAAAGGGAACCTGTCAGCATTAATAAACTCTTACCAGTATGTTGTCAACACCTTCCAGATCATGTTCATGTCTCAGTATGGTGGGATCATCCAGAAAATCAACTTTAAAGGGAACCCGTCACCACTATTTTCACAAATACAGGTAGTGGCAGGTTCCTATAGAGCTCTAGTAACTATCTGACCTCCTGCTTGTAGCTAAAAGTAGTTCCCCTGAGTCCCCATAAAATCAGAGTCTATAATCTTGCTGGTATCTATGCGGCTTTGGAGCGAGCCCACGTGGGCGTGGCCCGAATGGTCATGTGCCAGGGTGACAAAATCAAAGGTCCTTGAGCTCTAATGGGGGGGGGGTGTACACTATACAAGCCCCATGTACTTCTGAACCACATAAAATCACAGCAGGCCCATGGACGTCTACTTCCTCTCCATGCAGCGCTGTGATTTCATTGATAAATATGCTGTGATGTTCATGACATATATGCTTATTGATAGCAGGTTTCCCTAAAGCACAAAAGCTCATAGACCCTGTATGATGTACCCTGGTACATACATTGGGGTGGGGGGGGGTGGGGGGGGGGGGGGATAGCCATACAGAGATAGGGATGGGGAGGACTAGCTGCTGGAGTTCACCCGGAGGCCACGCCCCACTGGATGCAGGTCAGCCATATCGTTAATTACCAGAATAAAACTCAAATGGTGAATATATGGAGATCCAGGGGAAATTTTTCTGCTACAAGCAGGGTGTCTAGTAGTTACTAGAGCTCTATAGGAACCTGTCACTACCTGTATTTGTGAAAATAGTGGTGACGGGTTCCCTTTAAAGTGAGGTGTAAAATGGTTGTATAAAGTCGCAGAGGCAGAGAGCTTAACACTGAAGTGAAGCTCTCCCCACCTCAGAACACTACCTTTACTGTATTTGATGACCTTATCTTCATGATAATCAATAATAGGCTCTCCTGAAGCCTAATGCATGATGTCAATCACAGCAGAGGGATTGTTATGCAACAGTGAGAGCTTCTCATTTTACATGATTTACAACCAATTTACATCTTGCTTCAAAGATGATGTTCTGGATGATGCCAATATGCTGTGCCATGAAAGAAACTGGAAAGTGTTGATTTGCAAGATAATATACTGGTAGTAGTTTACTTGGTCAATTTCTGACAACAAGTTCTGGTAAAGAGTGAATTTCCCAAACCTATTGGGAATACCCACTTTAGAGTACGGTCTATATAAACCCTACACATATCCCTGTAATATTCTGGCAAAATCAGTGTCAGAACCTGTTTTTTGATCTTGAGCTCCTTCTGGTGGTTTGCATTCCTATGTGTTAAAGGACACCTGTCATCAGGTCTGTGTCACTTGTCTGTCACCGCCTACCTGTTGGCAGCGTCACAAAGCGATCCCCATCCAGCCTTTATCTAGTTTTTTTCATACATTTTCATTGTAAAACTCATCTATTTTTTATCATGTAAATGGGCTGTCAATGGTCGGGCAGTGATTCACTTCCTGTTACCACCCTCCACCTCTCCTCCCCCTGCTCATGTCTGTGTGTATGTCTATAGTAACGCATGGCACAGTGTGAGGCGCTGATCTGCTGACAGGCTGCTCCTCCAATATACAGTGTGAGAGACACAGGACAATCAGCTACAACATGATCTGCAATGTTTACTTGCTGTAACAATTGCTGCAGCCTGGAGCTGCTGTTCTCCTCCTAAACACACACACACCAGCACACAACAGGCTGCAGGGCGTGGCCACCAGAAGCATCATCATTATACCAGCCTCACGCATCAATTTACAGGCTCTTCCATTCACTGGGGTGTGGCTGTGCCTCCCACTCATGATAAGTGGACAGCTTGAATATGCTAATGCTATCTCATTGACATTTCACAGTCATTGTTGCATACAGGCTTTTAGGACCTCATTGCTTAGGTTTACACGGCATGTAGACGGACAATAGGAAGATAGAGGCAATGAATCTTCTAACTGGAGTTTTATGACAATTAATTTAGTTTAGGGGGGTTATTTTGCATGACGGGTTCTCTTTAAGTCTCTCTTGGTACCACTGATACTAGCCAGCCCAACTGAGCCATTGCAACAGCAGAGACTGAATGTTGGTTTGGGTATTCAGTCAGTTGATCTTGCTTGCCCTGTTACAGGCAGCTGAGGGGGTTTTAAGTCCTTCCGGTTTATTCATCAATTGCCTGAGATTAATGTGTGTCTAGGCTAGTTTGCTGTCCGTTTGTTCCTACATTACTTATTAGTACATTTGGATTCCCTGTTGTGACTTGGCTTATGTCACCCGTGCCCTTCTCTCTGGCGCTGCCCCATCCCCAGGCCCGCACTTACCTCTCCACGATCCGGCTCCAGTCCCGACTAGGCGTCGTGCATGCACTGGCTCTCCAGGATTTAAAGGGCCAGCGTCTGCTATATAATCCGGCGGTGCCCATCAAGCACTGACGGATCTTCATCCATTTCTTGTGAAGTGAAAGCCCTCCTCCGTTCCAGTGTTCCTGTGTGTACCCATGTTCCGTTCCTGTGTTCCCGTGTTCCGTTCCTGTGTTCTAGTCTGTTCTTGCATTCCTGTTCTGTGTGCCTGCTGCCGTTTTCCTGCCGTGAGTTCCAGTGCTCCTTACTACGCTGTACTTCCGCTGTCATCCTGGGCTCGGACTGTGTCCTGCATTACTACGACTTGGCTGCTACCTCGGGCTAGTCGCACCTTTGGAACGACCTGGTGGCACCCCGTCGCAGCAAGACCATCCCGCTTTGTGGTGGGCTCTGGTGAAGACCAGTTGCCACTTTGAGTCCGGGCCCAGGAGTTGGCTAGTACCATCTCCCGCGGTGGTCCAGAGGGTCCACAGATCTGCAACCCTGACAGCTTGTTTGACATTCACCTTCAGATTCAGATTCTTGCTTGTTTTCCGGTTTCTGATGTTTCTGATATTTTAGTTGACCACTTGGTCCTGACCCTGTTTGTTTGACTCTTTGTAAGTCTATTCCTACCTTGCTTTGCACTTCAGCCTGAGGCTTTGCACTTATTCAGGGCAGGGACTATCAACCAGTTATCGCTTGCCCTTAGCACAAGGCGCGCAAGTTATCCAATGAAAGAGGCTATGGGAGAGATTACCACTTACTGAAACAAACTTGATCCAGCAGCAGGAACAAATACCAGATCGGATCGTACCATACATGCTGGGACCTTGTGAGCTGACTTTATAACTGATTGTGCGAATTAGGACTTACCCCCTTCCCTCTTGTCTGATAATCAGAAAATGTACTCACTGTGGCATTCTGCACTATTTTTTATCCAGTAATTGTGTAGGCTCAGACATGGGCTGACCATTCCTTTCTTTTGGCTGCCCCCTCTATGACACTTGATGCTGGTAATTGCCCCTCTTCTGTTCATAGTGCTCTAATGATGTGGTGTTTTGCTGGCAGCTTCGTTTCCAGCTGTCTCCTATTTGTCCGGTCTCAGTGAAGCTTCGGTTCCACAGTTGTTTTGCTGGTCTTTATCTCACTGTTCTATGCTGTATCCGTAAGTCCAGGTTACTTCAGTTTGCATTACATCAATGTTGTAGCTCAGAGAGTTCTGCTTTTTACATAACACCACTGCCTGGCTGTGTTAACTCATTTTAGAAATAGGACTTAGAGTTGATCTCACGTCTATCAGATATTAATGGAACATCCTTAAGATTTGTTTTTTTGTATGAAAACCACTTTCAATTTATGTAATAAAAATATAAGTACAATTATTCATTCTGAACCATCTCTGTCCCTATAAATCATCCCTATTTATATGTTCAGGAAAAATTGGGACAGACAATTTACAATCGGATCTGCAATTGCCGCTCAACCACCCACTGGCTACCAGTTTGACCCATGGTGGCCAATGACTGGCTGAGAAAAATCCTGGCACAATTTGAAACATAAAACACTATATTATATATTATTATGAATTTACCTTTGCCAGTTTATTCCTCTCCGCATCCGCTCTGCTTACTCTCCGATAAGACTTTTTTAAATCTGTGAAATTCAACACATAACTTCATTTATATTCTTTCATCCATTCAAAATTCAAGAACATAATTTTGATCACCAAATGTATTATATATGTCAATTACTCACCAATAATTGATATTGGTGGAAGAATCTCTGGCAAACGAACCATAATGTCACTGTTGACTTTCTCTCGTTTTACGTCTAGGACAATATGAGAATTTACAACCCATATAATACAGGTTAATAGAAGACATAGCGACGACTCGTTCATTTCTGTTAATCAGAAAGCATATAACATGTTAATTTTACATAGGTGACCAATATTTCTATATATAATTATATCTACCACTAGATTAACACCTCTGTAATAGGATCCAGCGTTTTTAAAAGATAAGGGTCACAACATATCAACTCCCTCTCCCTACAATGACCTCTGCCCTGATCACAAAGCATGCCTACTGAACTCTTGAATAGAAGTCTGTGGGGGGAATCTATTATTCCTTGAACGCCAAGAAAAAGTCGCAATTTCTAGCTGGGTTACCCCCGGCCTAGAGCATATGTTATAACTCATGCCAGGATCCTGGCTATAGCAGAATTATGTACCAGGTCTGGGACTCTTATATTCATTTGCAATGGCCGCGGGAATATCATAACTTGAGTAGAATCTCTAGATCATTGATAGATATAGTCCATGGAGCTGTTTTCGAATGTGACACACAACAAAAACTAGCCCACAAATAAGACATCACATCATATGATATGACCATATGAGTCCATATGACCAAATGACATTAAGGGAGTATAGAGAGAGTTTACTGATGTCTTTGGAAAGCGATGATCAGTTGCTATGGCAGCCTGGAGTCTTTCTTAGAATCCACAACATATCTTTGCTGCAGATCTTTAACAGTGGCACACTTTTGCAGAACTATTGCAAATACCGTATATACTCAAGTATTAGCCAACCCGAGTATAAGCCGAGACTCCTAATTTTACCACCAAAAATTGGGAAAACCTATTGACTCGAGTATAAGCCGAGGGTGGGAAATGCATTGATCACAGACCCCCCAGTATATAGCCAGCAAGTCCCCAGTAGTATATAGCCAGCAAATCCCCAGTAGTTTATAGCCAGCCTGCCGCCAGTAGTATACAGCCAGCCTGCCCCCTGTAGTATACAGACAGCCTGCCCCCTGTAGTATACAGCCAGCCTGGCCTGCCCCCAGTAGTATACAGCCAACCCAGCCTGTCCCCAGTAGTATACAGCCAGCCCAGCCTGCCCCCAGTAGTATACAGCCAGCCCAGCCCCGATGTCCACGCCCTCCTCTTCGGTCTTCCGCGCCTGTCTTCTTTCTTCGGTAACATCCTTCAGGGCTGCTGACGTCATACTATGCCTTGGCTGGGAGAAAAACATGGCGGCGCCATGCAGGATGTTACCAAAGACAGAAGAAGACAGAAGAGGAACCGTGCTGGGGGAGCAACGCTGCGCCTCGGGGCCCGCCGGAGGTTGAGTATATAAGTTTTTTTTTTAAAGTACTGTATTGACTTTTTTTGTGCTGAAAAACTCGGCTTATACACGAGTATATGCGGTACTCCATTTTCTGCAATACTGTAATATTGCAGTATGTAGTAGGAGCAATCAGACTCCCTAGGCTTGAAGTACCTAGGAGGTCTTAAAAAAAAGTAAAAAATAAAATTAAAAAAATTCTAATTACCCCCTTTCCCTAAAACTGATATAAAAATAAACCAATAAAATCTTAAACATTGGCACGTCTCAAAATTCCTCTTGTTGAACCCTACAACAGAAAATAGCACAAATATATACTATCTGTATAGAGGAGCATTTAAAAACTATATAAAAATTTTTTTCAATACATCTAAAAACTTTGGCTGGTAAGAACCAATTGCATAAGCCTGTATGAATAGTTACACAATAGGCTTAGGATCAAAAGAGATCTGTTATTGTATTAGCACACAAGATAGTGATTATCGGGGAATTTTGGAAACATTCACATTCCAATCCCAATTATACATAATACCTAAGAGAATATACAGGAGGTCCACTACTTAAGAACACCCGACTTACAGACGACCCCTAGTTACAAACGGACCTCTGGGATATTGTTAAATTACTGTACTTTATCCTTAGACTACAATAAACAGCTATAATAGTTATTAAAGGCGTCTGCAATGCAGCTTTATTATTTATATTGGTCAGCTTATGACAATATAACATTTTTAAAATCCAATTGAAACAGAAACCAAAAAAAGTCTGTCTGGGGTTACAATGATAAAATATACAGTTCCGATTTATGTACAAATTCAACTTAAGAACAAACCTACAGAACATATCTTGTATGTAACCCGGGGACTGTCTGTATTTCCTAACACTATTCACAAAAAGTGCTCTCCTGCAGGTGCCCAGTCCTGTTTAACACATCACAGATCCCTTAACTCCTACAAAAGTGCTGTTAGTATAATTAGCATTGTGTATAGTGCTTGATCATATTTCAGACTTAACTGTAACAGAAAATAGCGTTCAACTGTCCGAAACAAAGTTTTTTCGCCAATATGCAACATATAAATTTTTTTTATAAAAAGTAATCAAAAGGTCATACAGTCCCAAAAATGGTAGCAATGCAAACATCAGCTCATCTTGCAAAAGATGACACCTCACACAGCTCCATACACAGAAGTATGAAAAAGTTATTAGAATCATGAAGATTTATTAACAGAAGGTTTTAATTCTTTAAAATGTATTAAAACACAACAAAATCTGTATAATAATGAATAAAGAAGACGTGTCTTTGGAGTGCACGGGAAAGCTGTAAAAAACGATCAATTTCATGGCATTTGAATTTTTTTTCCTGCTTTCCAGTGCAAGGCAAGTTATATTAAATACAGTCACTTCAAAGTATAATTTGTTATGCAGAAAACAAGCCCTGACACAGCTCTGTACACAGAAAAATAAAAAAAAAAGTTATACATTTTCAAAGGTGAAAAATGTAAACACAAAAAAAGTCTGAGTTGTTAATGGTTTAAGAGAAGTGTCATTTGAAATGTTGCACTTCATAAGTGCAATGCACCTAAGCACACTACAGAAATGTTGACTAAGAGAAAAAACACCCTTAAAAATTCAAATGTAAAAAATGTAAAAAAAACATTGCACATGTACAGGCGGTCCCCTACTTAAGAACACTCGACTTACATACGACCTCTAGTTACAAATGGACCACTGGATATTGGTAATTTATTGTACTTTAGTCCTAGGCTACAATAATCAGCTATAACAGTTATCACAGGTGTCTGTAATGAAGCTTTAGTGTTAATCCTGGTTCTTATGACAACCCAACATTTTTAAAATCCAATTGTCACAGGGACCAAAAAAGTTCTGGCTGGGATTACAATGATAAAATAAACAGTTCCGACTTACATACAAATTCAACTTAAGTACAAACAGACCCTAACTTGAACGTAACCCGGGGACTGCCTGTATATATAAATTCCACCCTGCATCTTGTAAAGAGCAGTGCACCTGACTATCCAGCACAGGATGAGGACAGTAAAGGTTCCTAATGAATGACAAGCACAATTTTAGAAATCAAGAGGAATTGAAAAACTGGTTGTATATTCAAGATCTGCTTTACTTTCCATACTACAATGTATTTGCAGATTAATTTAAGGCTGAATTAATTAATTTTTTCAAGAAATATTCTTTGGTGACCTACTACTACTATTGTTGAGAATGAAGATATAGTAAATTGCAATAATAATAATAATAATAATAATAATAATAATAATAATAATAATCTTTATGTATATGGCTCCATCAGATTCCGTAGCGCTTTACATATCATAGGGGACATATACAAATATAATATTACATTACACAGTACAAACTGTCATATGGAACAATAGGAGTGATTATAAGTCAATCACTAAATAAATAGTAAATCATTTACTCCTTGATTATTCCAACAAATACTTAAATTATAAAAAAAAATTATAAACAATTGTAAAAAATGTATATAATGGTGACATAAAAAAATTCTGAAAAATTCTAAATTAAAGTAAACATCAAATTCTTTTACAGCCCTTAATAGAGGTTTTGTAAAGACCTATGGTAACGTCAGCTTAGCCAATGGAATACCATTCTCTAAGATTAAATCAATATAATATTACAGTCTAGTATTTGCAAATCAATCAATACTAATATCATTATTTTATTTATTTAATACAAATAACCATACAAGCATGGACTCATTGAAATGAAAATAACACAAATTGTAACTAAATATTTTTATATGTTATAAATAGTTAAAAATACGTTAAAAAAATATAAAAAAGATCAATTTTGATATTAAATTTTATACCCCATTTATGAAATTTGTTGGAATGCATAAAACATTTGTTATGCATAAATGACTATAATAGATACTTTAATCATCATTAATGTATTGATAGCTAACCTATGTAAATTATTAGGAAACAATATTTTGTTTACATTTTATTACATTCTAAATATATATATATAGCTTGTTGTCATTGTTTAGGTTTTTGTTTAAAACATTTTTAATTAGGGAAAATGTTTTAAACTTTTTTTCAAACACATGATATATATATATTTACAGTATATATCTCAAAAGCTGTACAAATATAATATGATTCAATTAAAAATTGGCAATTTTTTTTTTCATAAAATGTTTTTATTCATGAGTAATTGCAATTTTTTAGAATCCCTTTTAAAATGGTAAAGTAACCTTTCAATTATTTTTGTATAAATAATTAAAAGTTTTATAATGCTCACCAATCTATAATCATCTCAAAAAGTTTCTTACCTGTATACCTGTAAACAGGACTGAGAACTCAATTGCCAATAGTACTGTGCCCAAATCCAGTGTTGGATATTCATTTAAATAGAATAATTTTGGGCATTTTGCCACGTGTGGGATTCCTTAATATGGAGTGGCAGTTCCATGGAGATGATAGGAGTCTATTGTCCTCATGCAGTTGAGTAGTCCTTAGCTTTGTCGGCCAAGTAGACTGCGTGCACTATTTTTTGGGAGGCACTTTGGTGTCTTTATGCAGCAAAATAGACCCCACTATCAAGTCAGTGTCATAAATCTGCACGAGAATATGTAAACGTTTTATTTAAAAAACACGTTTTTTTATAGAACCATCTGCTATAAGTTAATAGCCACATGGAAAGGGCACAATTTACTCAAATGTTCTGATAGGGAAAATATCTCCACTAATGGTATCTTAAAAATTCTGCTTTAGAGAGGCTAAGACTCCCTATTGATTAACTATCTGTGATCTTTCATAAGAGAATTGAAAGTAGCTGCGATTCTTGGTACTAAAGATACGGTTGCATTTGTTTCTAATTTTCGGCTCATTCTTTACAATATTACAAAATGTAAGCAAACACCATTCCCCTATTATATTCCTTGGGCAATGACATAGAACATTGACATATGCAACATGATGTCAGTTTTATGGCAGGACAAAAAAGTAAGCAATTAAAGAATACGGCGCATATAAAACTAAGAAAGACAAAGATTCTCTTAGTCAATAAAGCAAAAGATTTGAGATGTTGTCTATCAACTACCATGGGCTCTCCAAAATGATACATTCAGTTTAGAATAGAATCATGGTCTGCACAATGTGTATTTGTAGCAATTGCGATCTGTTCTGTGAAGTTTAGGGCAGGGTTAAAGCTGCTTAAAGGTGTTTTATTATTCAGAAATTAACTCCTGAATCGACTTTTACGTTCAATTAACAAAACAAAACATTGATATAAATAATTCCCAATTTCCTAAGATTTTCGCGGAAAAACCCCCATCACTTTTAGCTGTGAACTTGTATTTGATCTTGTTGTAATTGTACTTGCATTCGATCTTGTGGTCCTCTTTATCTGCTTCTTCATTGCCATGTTTGATGACTTTTTACATCTCTGAAGTGTGACGTTTCTAGAAAACCATAAAAACATTCGCAGCTGTACACCATTTACAAGAACAGTGGGATTTCTCTTATTGTAACACTATAAAATTTATGTCTTAATTTTGGTCCAGTTTTGGTTTATTTGGGCTGATAAAAAATATATTTTCACTTCAGTATAAATAAGGCTAAATCAGTTTAAAGGGCGATTCCATTTCTCAGTTTTGATCTATAATAAGGGATAAATTAGAAGACGAGTAGAGATCGATGGTAATGAGTGCACTAATTAGAACGCTGCTAGTGGAAATCTAGTGCACGGATTGAATTAATAAATACATTGATTGGGTCTATGACAGTTAATGATAGGAACATTCCTGGTAGTCAAGAGAAGCTCTGGTGCTCCTACAGTGTTGATTCTGAGGAAGGCAATAAACTGAAGATGCCAATTGGCCTATAGTATGGAAAAAAATAAATCATGAGTCCAAAATTGGTTGTTAGAATAGATCCCTTGATGCCCCCTGTCTATGGTGATGGTGGAACCGCCTCTCCTCTTGGTGTAGAGGATGCCCTCTGTCTATGGTGATGGTAGAACCTCCTCTCCTCTAGGTGTAGAGGATGCCCCCTGTCTATGGTGATGGTAGAACCTCCTCTCCTCTAGGTGTAGAGGATGCCCCCTGTCTATGGTAATGGTATTACTCCCTCTCCTCTAGGTGTAGAGGATGCCCCCTGTCTATGGTAATGGTATTACTCCCTCTCCTCTAGGTGTACAGTTTTCCCCACAGGCCTATGTATAAAAAGATTACTAGAGAGATCTGATAACTAGAATCGAGAAAGTCTGATAACGTGGCTTTTTATTCTCAACCGCCCATTGGATGGCCCCTTTGCAACTGCTTGTCCCGTGCTCCAGGCTGCTTTTTATAACTTTCTTTTCTAGGTGATCCAGACGGGTCAAGCTTAGTGGAGGACAGCACCGGGATCAGAATGAAGAGGAGCTGGGGTGAATAATGGTTTCTTGTTTTTTTAAATGGTTGATTTCCTTTAAATTTTATATTTAATTGAAAAACATTTTTTGAAGAGTTAAATTTGGTTGTGTACTGCACAGACTTTAACTGTTTCCTTATGCATCAAGTAATTAGATATTTTATTACAAATTGGACGTCTGTAAAGATTTTCATAATTTTCTCATTGTCATGATGTAGTTATACTTCTGACCACAGCATAGCATTTCACCACAGAAGTTCTCACACTTTTGTTCCTCAAACTGCAATGACCTCTGACTATGTGCACTATGTGTACTCAGAATAAGGATTCAGACACTTCATTGTAAAGATTTTTGTTCATATAAAGTAGAGGAGCCAGGGCAGGGCAGAGAAGCCAGAAAACTGGTGGACGAGTTCTTAACCGACTGAGAATCTCCCCAAAATCTAGAAGTTACAATACTGGTAGTGAGCATCAATGTGTGGGTTGGTTGAAATTTGAGTTTGTCGAGTTTGTCTGAATGTCAAGGGAATCTTCAGCTTGAGATTTTGACTTGACCCTCAATCTGACCCTGAAGACAAACCTCATTGAAAGTAATGGGGACCCGAATTTTGACACCCATTTATAGGGGTAGTATAAGGTTGGGGGCTACAAAATGTGGGTAATAAGAGGGGCGTTGGCCAGGGCAAAATGGGCACGGGAAACTATTTACTATTTAAACTAATAACATAACTTAAAAATGTAACAAATAAAAAAAAAAAAATAAAGAATAAAAAGCTGTTAATGTCACTGTGCTAGAAGACAATATGGGTAACATAGAAAATCTAAATCTTTGGCCTTTTCAAGGCAGTGTCAAGTACTGAGTGTATTCCTAGAATGGCGAAGTCAGACAAAGTTAATGCATTGGGCAATTACATTACAAAGAGTTCCTCAAGTTCCATCAGATTGTCTTCAATTCCCTCCAACTCTTTTGGGCAAAGGCTTCACCTCAACCCCGTTCCATTCAACGAGGACATCTCAGACACAGGTTTTGGAGCACTCACTAATGCTCTACGATAACTCTCCTAGCTGGGATGCCCCAGTTACAGGCATAGAGTTCCCAGATGCCCAACAACTTGTGTTGGAGGATGTGCACAACGACCGTCGCAGAACATCTTTCATAATGATGATGAAACTAAGTGCAACTTTCTGCAATGTAGAAACTGACAAGGAGGGCAACGGTGAGGGCTTGGTGGAACGGTTCAGCTTTGTACCCCCTAAACAATAGAGAAAAAGCAAAAGTTCCCATCTCACCCAAGAGTCCTGGTCCTGACTGGGACAATTGCAAAATTGATGGTCTTTAACCCCTTACCGACATGTGACATAATAGTACGTCACATGTCGGGTCCCGGTACATGGAGAGGGCTCGCGGGCCGAGCCCTCTCCATAGCCGGTAAGTCTTTGCTGCATATTGCAGCAAAGGCTTACCGGTAACACCCGCGATCGGTACATGGCATGAAATATTAAATACCACCATTTTAAAGTGTAATTTGTTACGCAGAAAATAAGCCATCACACAGCTCTGTACATGGAAAAATAAAAAAGTTACAGATTTTTGAATGTGGGGAGTGAAAAATGAAAACGCAAAATCGAAAAAGGGCCGCGGCGGGAAGGGGTTAATAAGCTACCATTTTGGACAGCTTTAACCTTATGGCAGTGGCTGTCACACAAGCAAGAATGGGCAGGTATGTTACATCTTTTTAACTGCCCACTGGGTTAATATAGTAGCGGCTGAGACCTAGGCAGGAATCGTTGTGGGGCATATACTTCCACCACTAAGGTATGCCGGAAGTGACTCCTTGCCTCCAATTATCTCCTACTCCGTTTCCTCTTCTTCGGCCTCCTTATCCAGTCGGTATCAAGCCCCCAACACCAGTTTCAAACCCTGCCATGGGGAAATGGCAGCAGGGCGTGCTGAGACCCATCTGCCTGAGCAAAAGACCACACATTGACCAAAATAGGAAAAAATTCCCCCCAATCCATAGAGTCACTCTTGGGATCGACTGACACTATTTAAAAAACAAACCTTTTTTTGAAAAAAAAAAACAACACTTTTTGGAAAAGCAGAAACTTCTTTTTTTTATTTAAAAAAAACAAACTATTTACAAAACATTTTGTTGCTATGCCAACTTGGTGTCTCAAAGCTTCCCGGCCAAATACTCAGACATTACAGAGCTGCTTGAATAAAGTATATGCCGTCTGGCCACACTTTCTGCGTTTACACGCATTTTCGTACTGCAGTGTAACCTTGGTCTTTCCACCTACTGCCTAATAAGTGATGTGCCAACCAAGTAGAATTCCACTTCACATATGCTGGAAAGCAGAAGGTTATAGTTGACTTCCCTTTACAGAGCACCATGGGGAGTCAAAGTACTGACCATCATGAGTGGGCTTTCAATACGCCCACAATATGGTCCGACTGTTCACGCCATCATCAGTGATACCATCCCCATCCTTTTCCTGCTAAAAAAGCCCACTGTATCTGATAATGGAGGATGTACAGGAGGAAGTAGAGGAGGTAAGAGGTGTCCAGTCCACACATGGCTCGCTGGGTGGGTTGCTGGTCCAACAGGGACAAGGTACTCCACTGTCCAGCTTGGAGATAGTTTTGGAGGAGGAGTTTTCCTCACAGCTGGTTGAAACCTAGTGCCACCCAGGGGCGATTTGTTCTAGCCTGTGGGCAGTGAGAAGAAGGGACATGTTTTTCCCTTTGTGTCTTTATGGCAGTGAGAGGAAGGGCCAGGTTTTTCCCATAGTCACTAGTGTCGATTAATGGGATCTGTGCTATAAAGATAAAATAAAACCATTGATTCCATTAAGCTTAGCATGAGAGAAGTAGTGGCAGAGTTCCCATCTAACATTGAGGGCTCAGGCTGAGCATGAGGACGAGGAGCAGGAAGTCACCAACATAGCAGGGACACCAGTGGAACCATGAAAGACAATCCGACGAGTAAGACATAGGAACTAAGGGTACAGTTTTTAACTTTGCAGTTAAAATGCCTTAAGGGGAACCTGTCATCAGGAGCTCTTTAACTGGATTCACTATGTCCCCAAAGAGAATAGTGTGCGCATTGCCAATGTTTTTTTTTTTTTTGAAATAAAACAGTTTTTTCCGATAAAAGAAGTTAGTTTTAAATAGATTTATGATGGAGCTGTACTGATATGGTAAGGTATCACTGTATGATGCAAACAGTACTAAAACAAGTACTGTAAGAAAAATGTAATAAAATTATGCTGTAGTAGAATTAAGGAGACAACTAATATGATTATTAAAATATAAATTCTTTATTTAAGACTTTTTTTCTAAATATGATACAAAATGGGGAAAAGTTCTTCCAAGTGTTTTGTCCACAGCACTGATGTACATTCTTAAAGAGAATATACCATCAGAATCCTCCATGGTAAACCAGGGCAGTTAATCAAAAATCCAGGCACTGCAACTGTTGTATCGTCTTATATTTGTTATTCATGGCCTCCTTCCTTCTAAAATCAACTTTTCTAATTATGCTAATGAGTCAGATGGGCTCTGGGGGCAGCTTCACAGGCAGATACAAGGCTGTACAAGGAGCATTTCCCTCTCCTATGGTGCAAGATTACAGCAGGCAGAATGATGGGGGAAATGGTGAGAGAGCAGGGGGAGAGTGAGACAAAATAGTTTTTTTTATATATTTTATAATTGTAGATCCAGACAACATTTTTTTTGCCCCAGTCCCAATTGAATTTCAAAATTTTGTGCTGTCATGGGAACAAGGATTATCAATAAAACCTCATTACAGACACCTTACAGCTCATCATTACAGCCTGGGACTATAGTAACATCCAGAGAGGTCACCAGAGGTCACAGGGGGCAGAGGGGTCCGTCGGTAACTAAGCGTCGTCTGTAAGCCGCGTGTCCTTAAATCGGGACCTCCTGTACTGTTATCAGTCAATAATCTTCTTGTGTGTAAGTAAACATTAATCTATTTATGACCAAGCTTCTTTCATGCTTAGTTGTCCACATCAAATTTCTTAATTCTAAAACAAAACATTTCAAGAATTAAAAAAGAGAAAATGTAGTATAAATAGTAAGAAATGTCATTTACTTCTTTTTATTTAGAATTAAGTATAATAAAGTTCATCAAATAATTTATTACAAAAATATAAACATCGGTCGCTCCAACAAAGGACCCCTAATTTATATTGTGTGTCTCCTGCCATCATCTCTAACAGGGGCGTCCTATCTGCATGCTGCAATAAGAATAGGGGGTCCTCAACCTGAACTTTTGTACCTGGACCCATAAACCTTTAGCTAAAAACCTGTGTCTTTCCTGATGTGTCTATGTGCTGCCACCCAGTGGTTCTTTTGTGAGTTTCAATCTGCTTAGAATATTGTAATTTATTGTCTTTTGAGAAAGCAAAATACTTAAAGGGGTTGTTCAAATATTAGAAAGATTCATCAGGTGGGCTGGGGTGGGCTTTCTAAAAAAAATGTCCTGCACCATGGTCCATCGGAGGGCAGCTGTCTCCTTGGTGCTCACAGGGCATAGACGATACTTCATGTAATTATTTCACTGTTGGTGTCTACCACTTATTCCCTGCTCCATACTCCTTTATGTGAGGAAAGCTGCCAGGATAGTTCACTAAATAGATCCTGTTTATATAGGGACAATGCAGAGTTCAGTGGATTTAATTGGATTTGTTGCTAAGGTCCTTCATGAAATAGTACAAGGTTCCTGGTTGGTTAGACTGGTTAGACTTCACCAACTTCTCTGCTGCTGAGGGAGATTTCTGACAAGAAGCTTCAGAACAGAAAAAAAATGGGCATCAATCTGCTTTTGTTTGGGGGAATGAAATATAAAAATCATTATAAAATTGGTGGTACACTTTAAGGCTGTGTGAGCCGTGTATTCATGACTCCATGACTCATTTAGAGGAAAAAGCCGCCCACATGACTTGGGTGTCAATTTTTATAGTCATGAAAATACATAAAACTCTTTGAATGAGAAGGTGTGTCCATTTTGGTCTGTACTGTATACACACATTTATATACTTATTTACACAAAATTCTACACTCCTTCACTCGTGTACACATACATACATGTATACAATTATAAGCACACATTTACTCATATACACATTTATACACTAATACATACAGTATATGTAACCGCATACAGTATATACACACATACAGTATGTACACATCATATACACACATACTGTTACACATTAAATACCTACAAATAGTACTTAGACATACAGTACGTACATGGTGTACATGCGGGGGAGTGCGCACGCCAGAAATGTGTGACTGGCTGTACAGAAGGGTGTAAAAGCGGGAGGAGGAGCCAGCCAAGTAGGCGTTTTTGTCGGCAGGTATGCGCAGGCTGCTGTGTAGGCGGGCATCTGACGTGGTATGTGAGTGGCTGGCTTCAAAAGACGAAGTGTGCAGGTGTGGTCAGCACAGCGGTAGGGGCTCCATTACATTGCGGGCAGCCATACTGCTGTGCTGTTTCTACACCCAGGCACCCCTGACAGGCTGAAGGGATGGGCCCGGGAGAACATCAATGATCTGCCATCCATCCCGGGCCCCTGTGTAATGTGGGCCCCTTAATGCCCATAGCAGTTGATACGGCTGTTGTTATGCCCCTGATCAGGATGCTGTTTATAGAACCATGAATTTATGAATATTATACTATACTGTATGTAATATAATTGATTATAAATATTGGCCACTGTATGAAAATTCAATTGGAGGAAGGGTAAATATTGTATTACATTTTGTGGGATACAGTAAATATTGTAATTTAATACAGACGGTTCCTGGGTTACATACAAGATAGGTTCTGTAGGTTTGTTCTTAAGTTGAATTTGTATGTAAGTCGGAACTGTATATTTTATAATTGTAACCCCAGACAGAATTTTTGGGGTTTTTGTGACAATTGGATTTTAAAAATGTTGTGTTGTCATGAGAACCAGGAGTAATAATAAAGCTTCATTGCAGATACCTGATAATTGTTATAGCTGATTATTGTAGCCTAAGGCTAAAGTACAGTAAATCACCAACATCCAGAGGTCCGTTTGTAACTAGGGGTTGTCTGTAAGTCAAGTGTTCTTAAGTAGGGGACGGCCTGTAAAATAAGAGGGCACTGCATGTATTCTTATTAATTTTGTGAGTATATTGTGATGTTTTCATATATCTTACATTCAGGGGTATAAATTACCATATGTTGAGAACATATATTGTATTATGTTTTGCTACATACAGGGGGCAGAGCAAGGCAGCATGGTAATTTTGGTGTGAGGGGTATGGTTGATATATCTTGGAGCACAGTGTGGTCAGTTATGAGTAGTATATATTATTTAGGAACACTGTGTGGGAGATCTAGGAGACACTGTTCTGTAAGTGACTTTGTTTGTACATGTTCATTTGAATATTGGGAAAAGTTTTGGTTCTAGGGCCGAGACTTCACCATGAACTTAAACCCAAACATAAACTCTGCTAAAATCAACAAAGACCCAAAGTTTAAAACTACTTAAAATTGATTAAAAAATGTATTAAAAATGCTGTTAATGTTACAGTGGTTAAAGGTGCTCTGGCTGTTTAGGTACTGTGGAGTTTGTCAATTTCAAGTTATATTTCAGGTACTGCTGAATTTGTCAATTTCAAGTTTAACCCTTTTGGGACTAAGCCATTTAAGGGCTTTAGGACAAAGCCCAATGTTTAAATCTGCCATGTGTCACTATATGGTTAGAACTTTGGAAGACTTTAACATATCCAAGGGATTTTGGGACTGTTTTATTGTGACACATTGGGGCACATTTACTAAGGGTCCGTCGGACGCATTTCCATTGGGTTTTGCGATTTTTTCCGATTTGCCCTGAATTGCCCCAGGCACGCGATCGGATTGTGGCGCATCAGGGCCGGATTGCATGCGACACAAATCGGGGGCGTGGACGTCAGACAACCCGACTGATTCGGACAAACTGCAGACTTTAAAAACCAAATTGTGTCGCAAGATCAGCACATACACCGAGAAGAAGAAAGTGAACTCCGGTGGACCTCTGTGGGGGAAGCGACACATGCAGGAAATTGAACGCACAATCTTAGTGAATCGTCGCAGTTCCGAATCCTCATCCGACATTCCGGATCGGTGGCGTCAACGGGACGGGTAAGGAAATGTGCCCATTGTATTTCAAGTTCGTTGAAAACTTTTACATTTAAGTATGAAAAAAAATGAAAATTTGCCAAAAAGGTTGAATTTCTTTCAAGTAAATATTCATAACACCCTAATAACTTCGTAACTAACATTTCCTGAATATTTGCTTTATGTTGACATGTATTTTTATGTGCCCTCTCATTTCTCCAGGATGTTCTGAGACAAAAAAATCACCAAAAATCAATTGACTTTGAGAAGCCCAAATAAAAGTAAAACCCCATAAATGATCATAATAGAAACTACACCTGTCAACATATGAAAAAAAAATTTCAATACATTTGCTAACTCTATAGGTGTTTCACAGGTGTTTTAGACAATGCAATTATTTGGACCCAAATATTAAACATTCGCAATGGATTACATGATGAAACGCTCACAAGAGTGCGCTGATATGTGGTGGTAACCTGCTCTATGGCACACTGTATGGCATAGAATAGAAGGAGCGCCATTCAGAGCAGATTTGCATTGCCATATTGTACAGGCTATAAGTATTTTTTTGTAATGTGGACAATATGGGGACTTATTTTTTGTTGGATAAGATCCACTTTAGTTACATCATTTTGGGGCATCTATAGCTAACTGATGAGATTTTATTTACTCTTGGTGGAGAATAGGCAAATCATCAATTCATGTTTAGGGTTTTTATCTTTTATTTTTTTGGCTAATGCTATATGTGGTTTTTACATTGGATGGGGCATTATGGGACTTTTAATTTTTTTATTTTTTAAAAATGTTTATACTTATTTTACTGTTTTATTTAATACTTTAATTACTATTGTAATATTTATTTAATACTGATGTATTAAATTATATTACAATGGGGTATTTGACTCTCTACCAACTTATTCAGATGCTGTCAAGTCACTTATACTTAAGTTGCTCATGTGGTCCAGGCTGCCCAGAGGCAAGGAAAAGTTGTCCTTGGTAGGATGTGGCTCCTCCTCCTCCACATTTCCACGGGCACTCTCCATTGACACCCGTGAGCTGCTCCGGGTGTCAACCTGTTCTGGGGAAACCTCCTCCTCTTCCTCATCCATGTAAGGACTGGCCTGACACCTGTTTCTACTATTCTTCCTTTGTGTCCCATTCTCCATCATGATCAGAAGAGTTTTTCCAAACAGGCGAAAGGTGGGAATAGTAGCTCTGACAATGACATCATCAGCACTGACTATATTGGTGGTATATTGGAAGCCGTGCAGCACTGAACAAATCTCCCTCATGGTGGTCCAGTTAAGGAGATGCCCATGCGTACTTGTTGCTACTTACCATAAGTAAGCACTTTGGTCTAAACCAGGCCCGGCTCCAGCACCCGGCATACCTGGGCAAGTGCCGGGGCCCAGAGAGCTGCCGGGGACCCACACACGCAGTGCACATCTGTTTTGACTGAGGAAGTGTCCGGTGCCCTGCACTGTTCCTCCCTCACTCGGACAAGGCACAGGACAGTTAGAGGCTGCTGAGCAGCCTATGAGATACAGCACATAATGGGTTAACCCACCCTTCCCCCATCTCCTCTTCACACGCTGTAGTATAGCAGAGATCTGGCAACTTAGAGATCGGGACGAAGAGATGGAGGAGGAGGAGAAGCCTGAAGACTCCTCAGTGTGATATCAGGGCTGCTGCAGACACCATAGGGTGTAATGGTATGTGACATGTATGGCTGTGTATGACTGATCCATATGGTGAGTGTATGGTATGTGTGATGATGTGTTTCCCTGCATGTGTATCTGTTTTCATGTATCTGTCTGTCAGTGTGTGTGTTTGCCTCAATGCTTGTCTGTATGTATCTGTCTGTATGTATCCGTCTGTATGTATCTGTTGCATATATCTGTTTGCATGTATCTGTCTGCATGTATCTGTCTGCATGTATCTGTCTACATGTAGCTATACTTGCCTGCATGTGTGACTGCCTATATGTATGTCTTGCTGCATGTGTGAATGCTTGTTGGTTTGTATGTACATGAGAAGGAGAGAGGCTTCTGTTTCAGCAGTGATGTGTATTATGAGATTCTGCAGCAGCAAAGTTGTGTATTAGGAGGTTCTGCAGTAGCTGAGCTGTTATTATGATGCATTGAAGCAGCTGAAGTGTGTATTATGTTAGGCAGCAGCAGTGATCTGTATTATGAGGTTCCAAAGCATCTGAGGGGTGTATTATGAGGTTCCACAGCAGCTGAGGGGTGTATTATGAGGTTCCACAGCAGCTGAAGGGTGTGTTATGAGGTTCTGCAGCACCTGAAGGGTGTATTATGAGGTTCTGCAGCAGCTGAGGGGTGTATTATGAGGTTCCGCAGCAGCTGAGGGGTGTATTATGAGGTTCTGCAGCAGCTGAGTTGAAGCTTCAGTTTTATTACTTTGCAGAGGGGCACAAAGTTTTAGGCTTGTCCTGTTGGTTAAATGACCTCCAAACTGCCCTGACCGTGATACGGTTGTTTGGGATGATAAATTAGGGAGACTGTTTTAGTTTCTGAATTTTAAATGCTGCCACGTGAGTTCACTGCAAATGGGCCCCCTGAGGTTTTGTCGCCCAGGGGCCTACTGAAACTTGTAGCCGGTCCTAGTCTAAACACATCTGCATTTTAAATGCGTTTCAAAACATAATTCAATCGCATCTTGTGAACATGTCCTTATGTATCTCTCACACCACGCATCTTCATTTTCAAAGCATTTCTGAATATTATATGTGTTATTAGATATATTTAATTAATAGATTGATATGTTTTATAGAGAATGTTGTCACTCTCTGTTTTTTGGGTTTTGCTTTAGTGTTTTTAGTAGTGTTGTGGAAGTGGGAGGTGTATGTCTATCCCCATAATACATTGCTGAAGGATGCGGTTTAACACTGCAGTACATCTTCTGCCATACAGAGGATGCCGCTGAAGCCTCAACGAGGACAGCTGTTAAAGTGTCCTCTTTTATGAGGGGCAAAAGACCCTCATTGGTCACACCAGGCTTGGAAGGGTTCTGGTGCACATTTTAAGGAAACGCTGAGCAGGGATGTCCTTGCCAGAGACCCATGTCCGCTAATCAGAATCAAAGCCCTCCCAAAGAACAAGATACTGGACAAAGTTCTGGACCTAGTGGGAATCTAGAATTTTTTATACTTCATATTCCAACTGGTAGCACAGGAGGAATATACTTCTTAAAAATGGGACTTTGTGCATATAGAATATGCTATGCAGCTGGATTAATTAATGTTTATTATAGAGTATGGACCAATATAACATGGAGCAAATTTCCCAGACGGAACCCCGAGGTGCAGGTTCTTAGTAGACAACCGCACCCACTCCCCCAAAACATAATTAGGACCAGAAGAACGTTTTTTTATTAGCCTGACTTTGTTGTCTATCTTGAGCTTTAGCCAATTCGGGGGTTAGAGTTAGACTCTAGATTTTGGCAAGTTGAGAATCTGAGATTGAACCCATAGTTACAGAAGAACAGCAATATTTTAGTTGAGGAGTTCACTCTGTTGTTTACAGCAAATTCAGCAAGAGGAAGAAACTTTTCCATTTCTCGTGGTCATCAAACACAAAACACCCTACAAACTGTTTTAGTATTTGCTTAAGTCTCAGTCTGTCCATTTGTTTCTGGGTGAAATGTAGATGAGAGAGATGTAGAGATGAACAACTGCCCACAAAATTCTCTCCAGAACCTAGAGACAAACTGTACCCGATCAGATACAGTGGGGCTTATTTTCTAAGGGTCCGCGGGGCCGCGATTCCATCGGGTTTTGCAAATATTTCTGATGTGTGCCGAATTGCCCTGGGGTTTTGGCGCACGCGATCTGATTGTGGCGCATCCGTGCCGGCATGCATGCAACAGAAATTTGGGGGCGTGGCCGTCAGACAAACCGATGGATCTGGACAAACCGAGGAATTTAATAAAGAATTGTGTCGCAAGATCAAGCACTCACATGCACCAGGAAGAAGCAGGTGAACTCCAGCGGACCTTGGGGCAGAAGCAACGGATGCAGGAACACGGGCGCACGGGCTTGGTGAATCGCGGCAGACCCGAATCCACATCGGACAACGCACCGCGGGATCGCGAAGGGATCGGGTAAGTAAATCTGCCCCAATATTTCCAGGATTTATCAAGTAGACAAAGTCTGTGGTTTATGAACAAAGATGCCAATAATTAGATGTTTTTTGAGTGGAAACGTCTTTCCATGATACCAGCTATACCAGGGTGTACTGCTAATACAGAGCAATGAATGTCTTCTAGCACCCAGAGGCAACGATTAGGAGGTACAAACAATTTATCCACAGGAGTCTTTCTAGGTGCTAGATCTTGAGAGTTAGTGATGGAAGTTGTGAGATCATGATCAATGGTAGCAATCACGGCACCAAGAGACAATATTTTTTCAGGAGCAACCTCTGAGGCTTCGCTGATACAAGAGATGGCATCTGCCTTTACATGTTTAGTGTCAAGACAATGAAATGGAAGCAGGTAATTGCCCAGCGAGCTTGAATGGTTAAAAGTTAACGATAACCTATGAAATTGTTGTGTAGAGGGAACAGCGTCAACAGACAAGTGAGAGACCTTGAGACAAAACAGCTCCCACCACTACTGCAAAGTATCAACTTCCATCATAAACGGATGATTCGAGTCAGGTTTCATCCAGACTGAAGCACTTCTTAAACTGCACACATTTCTGCTTCTGTGGTCCAATTGGTCAAATCAGCACCCTTTTTAGTAAGATCTGTCAACGGCTTAGATAAATCAGAAAATGTTTTAATACATTTATGGCAGTAAATGGAAAACATTGAAGAGCTTGAGCTTGAGGTATTTCCAATTAGAAAATGACTCAGTGGTGATGCTATATCCCAAAAAGGTGAATAAGGACCCCTAGTTAAATAAGGACCCATCTGCCCCCTGTGACCTCTGGGGAAGTTCTCTGGATGTTACTATAGTCCCAGACTGCAATGATCAGCTGTAAGGAGTCTGTAATGAAGCTTTATTGAAAATCCGATTGTCACTGGGGGGGGGGGGAATTGTCTGGATCTACAATTATAAAATATACAGTTTCGACTTACATACAAATTCAACTTAAGAACAAACCTATGGACCCTATCTTGTATGTAACCCAGGGACTGTCTTACATTAATGTGGACGGCCAAGATAAAACACTACAAAACGACCTAGCAGATCGCAAAAAATATTATTGACACACTTTTGGAAGACTGCAGGTACATTTTGCAGCTCGAAAGGCATTTTAGGGTATTCAAAAATTGAAACGAGTATAAAATGCATTTGTTCCCATTACATTAAAAACCTTTTAAAATCCAGTTGTCAAAGAAATAAAAATACATTTTGTCTGGAGCTACAATTATAAAATATACAGTTCTGCCCTACACAGAAATTCAATTAAAGAACAAACCTAAAGAACTTATAGGGTTCACAGGTACAATTTGCTATGGGGCCCGACCTTTCATAGTTACACCCCTGAAGACAGGGATATTGGAACATAAACCCTCTTGATGTTTGAGTGTATGACACATGTGGTACAACTTTTTTACCACTGTGATCCAGATGCTAGTAAATTGGATTGTGTTGTTAGCCCTTGACCTGACTAGGTACAAAGGAGGGTTTGGACAAGCAATGCTTATCAGAAAAGGGAATACTCCCATATGTGGTTGGTAATGGGATTAAAGAGGGGTTAATAATGCAAACAAAAGTTCATGTTACCCTTTCCCTTGGGAATGTTGATTAAAGTCACCCCCTGCAAGCAGAAAGCTCCCTCACCGCAATCCCTTCCCTTCACTCTATTGTTGGCTGTGTAACACTTAGAACCAAGATCCTTGCATCAAAATGGCACAGGAACCATGATTCTAGTCTATATAGTCTTATATAGCATAAAAATGTAAACCTGTAATCTCTTCTGCATTTTGGCCCTTGATTTGGACTTAAAAAACACAAAATAAAGCGCAGATGTTGTGTATAATGAACAAGACATTAGCGCATTGAAATCTTATATCTCATTTTCAAAAACACAGTTGCAAATGCAAGACATAAATACTAGAGATGAGCGAACATACTCGTCCGAGCTTGATGCTCGTTCGAGCATTAGCGTACTCGAAACTGCTCGTTGCTCGGACGAATACTTCGCCCGCTCGAGAAAATGGCATGGGGCACATTTACTTACCCGGCCCATTCGCGATCCAGCGGCGCGTTCTCTGCACAGGATACGGGTCCGGCTGGGATTTAAGATGGTAGTTCCTCCGCCGTCCACCAGGTGGCGCTGCAGCGCCGAAAATAATCTTAACGCCCCGGAATGCACCATCCCATAGAAGGTGAAGGTGAGCGCTCCCCAAGCGACACATTTGCGGTTTTTAAATGCGGCGGTTTTTCCGAATACGTCGGGTTTTCGTTCGGCCACGCCCCCCCGATTTCTGTCGCGCGCATGCCGGCCCCGATGCGCCACAATCCGATCGCGTGCGCCAAAAACCCGGGGCAATTCATGTACAAGCGGCGCAAATCGGAAATATTCGGGTAACACGTCGGGAAAACGCGAATCGGGCCCTTAGTAAATGACCCCCATTGTGTTACTGGGGAGTTTATGGGACTTTTATTTTATTTTTTTATTTATTCAATTATATTATAAAAAGATTAATTTTTTTTTTTAAACTTTTTTACATTTTCTACTTCTTGGCTTGAATAAGCGATCATCCGATCGCACATTCAAGCCTTTACACTGCAATACACTTGTATTGCAGTGTATAGTGTAAGTAACTGAGCATACCAGGAAGGCAGAACCCGGCGGGGAGAGAAGCTTGCATCCTCGGGTCACTCGTCGGGACTCGGGGCAGTGGCAGGAGGGATCGGATCCCCCGGTAAGTTTTTCCGATCCCGGGTGTTAGTGCCGGGTCTGGGCTGTAAGATCACAGCCCGACACTGGCACCAGCGAGACCCGGTGTCCCGAAATCTTCTTCTGACGCGCCGCCGTAGAAAGGCGTACGCGTCAGACGAAGTACCCTTAATGACCGCCGTAAAAAGCCGATACGGCGGTCATTAAGGGGTTAAGCGACAGAGATAGTGCTCCGGCGGCTGTTCTTGCCGCGTCAAGTACTACTGCCATTACTATCAGGGGGCCTCCTCTGGCAACAGAGGCCATTACAATGGCGCCAGGTTGGCATAGGTGTGGAGACCAGTCCACCAGTAGGCCAGTCCGACCCTGGAGAATGCCAAGTAATATTAAATCATTACTAACTTTTCTCCACCATGAATGTGCCTCTGCTGGCTCCCACATCTTCTCTCCTGTCTTCTCCCACTGTAGCCGGATGTTTGGGTACAGAAGTGCATCCTAGGGCAGAGCGCGACATGTATCGGGAAGGCTCCCGGGAGAGTAGTACTCACTCTGACAATGGCATCTGCGTCTTAAAGGAGTTTTCCGAGACTGTAAAAAAATCTTGGTGGCTGGGAGGGGGCTGCTTAAAAAAATAAACATTTACTGACCTGCTTGCGCCCTACCGGCATCCCGCGCTGCCGTCTCTCATGTCCCATGTAAACAAACAGGGGCCAGGAAGCCACGCTGTGCTCAGCTTGCGGTCTGCTGAGGTGGCTGACCGGCGGCTGAGCTTCTGTGCCCCTGTTTTTTTACATGGGGCACGGACCCGAGAGGCCGCAGCACGGGACGCCGGGGGGGGGGGGGCCCCCAGGGGGGAAGAAAATGTTTTTTTTTTAAGCAGCCCCCTCCCGGCCAACCAATGTCAGGTTCGCTAGGGAGATTGCTGGGACTTCTGGTTCTTCTGGTGGTACCAGCAGCGTTCTCCGAACCCCGGCGCGTATCCGCGCAAACTCCACCTCTCGTCCTGGGCAGCGGCTGCTAAGATCTCGCGCTGTCTAGGAGTGGCTGGGACTTTGAACCTCTGCTTGGTGCCTGGTTGTTCTGCACCATGGGGGGTTAATTCCCAGATGCTGTCCAGCTCCTATCAGGTTCTGGAGGTGGAGTTCTGGCTGCATAAATTGCAGCTTCACTAGTCACCTGTGCCAGTGTTTGAAAATCCCTTTCTCCACTCGCTGCTCTAGGTTGTATTGATCAGTATCTTTATCTGTATTGTTGTTACCTCGGCTCGTTTTTGACATTGACTCTTTGCCTACTGATTTTGCTATTGACGTACCCTCTCGTTGTGACTCCGGCTTGTTTACGATTCTTTTGTGTTTTATGTTTGTCAGTCTGTTTGTGTTTCCCTTCCCTCACTTATCCAGCGTATCTCGAGTCTTCAAGTAGTCGCCCCACGGTTTAGCGTGGGGGGGCTATAGGAAGGGACAGAGGTTGGGGCAAGCTCAGGGCACACTATCCCCTGTCTTTTGTGTACCAATCTTAACAACCAGCTTTTCTTTACTGTCTCAAACAACCCCTTTAAAGATGCAGGTGAGGGCTTAAGGTCGACAGTGATTTTGTGACTTTTTTAAATTTTTGCACAACCCAAACAAATCCATCTCAAATGCCTGGAGGGGACCTGAGTTTTTTTGTGCAATGTTTTAGGCAAAATCCAAAAGTAAATCAAGCGTCAATTTGAGGAAGCAGGTAAAAGTCCAAGGTAAGTTAAATAAATCAAGTTATATAAAGCACAACCTAGGATTACTAGTCGATGGCAATCACTCACACGAGCATGAAAAAGTGGCAAAAAATTGTCAAAAAACCCAATGTCCAGTGATCAGTCCACCTACTTCTGACATCACGTTAGGTCCTGTGTTAATACTCATGTCGGGAAGGGCAAGGAGAGGGAGAGAGCAATGCACAGGCTTTGTCAGCACTTCACCTATCCTCTAGGACAGCGGTCAGGAGAGTCTGAAAGTACAGGATCCTCCGGACCTTTGGTCTACAAGACAAAGATGCTTTTTAGCAAGAATATTAGCAAAATAGTGGAGATTATAGGTAAAATTGCCTCCAGTCAGATCTGGTTTTAAAAGGAGTGACCTGCTAGAGATCCCTTCTAGATCTACTAAGAACCCAGAGTCTCAGTAGATCCAGGACGCTGTGTGCCGGTGGGGGACACTTTAAAACTGTAACTTAAAACACCAATCTCAATAAATCCTCCCATTAGTATCCATTGCAACGCTGCTCTCCATGACTTTACTCCAAGTCTGAGATCTAAATCCCAAAATGTGATCTTGATTTTCACCTCTCAAATATTTCATTAATTTCATAATATAATTTTTTCTGCTTAGTTCCCTTGATACATCTTTCAAAGGAAACAAAATGGGTTTAGTTGAAGAAAAGCATAACAAGGTTGAGCCCATTTGTAGATATCAAAGAAAGGAGCCGAGACTAGGTGTTAGAAATGTCGTATTCTATTACCTAAAGATCTTTGATCAAGCGGCCCACATTCTCACAACTATTTACTGGCCAAGCATTTAGCACGACTTAGCATCACACATGGTTTATATCATGCTCCATTTGTTAAGTGGAGCGTTGAAAAGAGATCTAAGCCATTTAAAATGCCCTCTCAAAAGGGTAAAATTGACGGATGTGACACATCTATAACTGGAGTCACAGGACTTGCTTTGGCCAGTAGGTGACCTTTTCGAAGTTGGGACAATGAAGGAAGTGATGTCCCATGGTTAGAGGAAGTGAAATCTGTTGAGTTGAGGATTCACTCATTGGCCGAACCCATAAGCCCCAGAACCTCCAGTCTGGACTTACCAGAGAAAAAGGGGATCAGGGGGTTTGAAGCAGGATACGTACACTTAATTTTTTGCCACCCCTACTTCAGCTACTATTAACATCCCATAGAAGAAATTTCTGCTTGAAATCCTAGATGAAATGTTGCAATTTTTGTGTTGGGTTTCTTTGCTGGGTCTCAGGTCTCAACTGTTACATTGCTAATATTAAAAATGGAAATGTGAAACCCACAGGTGGAATTGACAAGGGTTTAGAGGGAATCTTCACATTTGTCCTGCAGAATCATACCTTTGTGTGTATAGTAAGTAGCGCCAGGACTGTAAAAAATTAGCTTTCAATCCAGGTTTGCAGCTCCTGTAAGTGCCCTGATCCTGAAGAGCTTTCTGCTCTGTATGTTGAACTGTGCCACTACCTCTCCCTTCTTCTACGAGTGGCTGATGCAAGTATCCATGCAAAATCCTGATATAGTTAGCACATGGGATAGACAGTGGCAGAGCCGGATTGAGTCTACCTAGGGCCCTGGGCTGTAGGAATATTATAGCCCCTACAAGTCTGGAATCACTTCCTACATCTGGTACTAGAATCAGCTTCTTGGGGAATGGAGGATGCATCTCTTCAAAGGTCCTAAAATGACTATTGTGTACACATGTATTGAGAGCATGAACAGATGTACAAGAATTTTATGGGTGCGTCGTTTGGGAAGGCTTGGGCCAAACTGACTATATTATATTTCACTACTGGACTGTGGAGCAGTGCAAAGAACAGAAAGCTCTTCAGGCTGAAAGACCTGCCCAGAGCCCTTGTAAGAGTTGCAGAGCTGGATTACAACTTTCGCAGTTCTGTCACTACTAAAGGTCTCATTACGGAGATCTGTGGGGCTGATCCCTAACAATTTGTATGGTCAAAACTTCTGAAAGATTTCCTTTAAAACCTGCACAAAGCACATGGTTTTTATGATGCATGTGGATGGGATTTCTTTAAATTACATCCACCATGCTGCTTCTGTGAATAGCCGCGGGCTAGCCACCTGCATATTCACTAAAAAAGCCTCTCTCCATGTGACCCATTTAGGAAGTGTGAACATTATGAGCTGAAAGGCTATTCACAAAGAGCATCTGCTGCTCTGGTGGACCCAGATCATCCATGAAGTCCATGGGTTCATGTGAATGGCTGCCATGTTATACTACAACTGGGGAAGTTAGTGATAATGGATGATCACTGGTTTTCTCAAAAGTTTTATCTGCTCGGATCAGTTTGCCACAAGAGGCTGTCTTCCAAAGAAACATCATTTGATGAGATTCGGATGAAATATATTATTTGTGCCTTGGTTTTATTACATTTCAGTCTTAGTCATAAAATTCCAGTATAATATTGGCCATAAATGTTTTATTACTTCTGGAACAGTACAACAGCTTTGTGTACCATAACATATGCTTGTCATCTAGTCCTTGATAACAAGCACATGGCATTATGGGTAATGAGCTGGTATAGAAAACACTAGGTCACATAAATAGTGAGACGCCTGTTTTCTTACAAAATACAATGAAGGTCTCATAAGCCGATTGAACGTATTGAGTGTTGTTCATGAATTTCTCAATTGTATAACAATAAGCAATGCCTGGAAACGGCTAAAGTTGGGTTTTCTCAGAAATCTAATTTTCTTGTTTTTTTATTCTATTGTATGTTTTGAAATGTACAGATGTTTTCAGAGAATTTCAAAAAGAAATTTCAAGCTTAAAAAAGGGTGAGTCAAACTTTGATTTAAACCTTTCCTTTAAGATGGCTTTAGGCTGCACGGAATACATCTTGGTTTATATCCAATTTGCCTTACATAGATTTGATTAGGGCCAGGACACTATAACTTGGGAGAGCTGTAGCCCCAAGGCATGAGGAAGGATAGGCCTCATTGCTGGGGCCTATTAAATAGACATTATAGTATATGTTTAGACTACAGATTAGACTATGACTTTGTACTAGTCTTACACTTTGGGACTTACTTGTGGATGAGAGAAATTAGTGATGGTGAGAATAGGTGAAAGTGATGACATTGAAGATGATGATGATGGAATGCAAGGCCATATTCTATAATGCTACAGTCTGGAATAATTCTGTTGTGCACTTAAATAGCTGCACTTAGAAAAAATGCACTGGGCAAGACCTCAGTCAGGCATGACCTGTAATCTGCAATTTATACACACAGGGAAAATTACTTAGTTAAAAAGAGGGTGGAGAGACAAATAAAGGAGTCAGGAAGTCTCCGGGAAGAACAGGGAAATGGATATGCATTCACACACACTATAAACATAAAAGGTGCAGAGAAAAACCATACTGCAAGAGATTCTGGGACATTTGGTTCCGAATTAAGCATACCTGTGGTTGAGAGAAATAAGTGATGGTGAGATCATGTAGAAGTGATGACATTGAAGATGATGATGATCGAATGTAAGGCCATGTTCTATAATGCCAAAGTGTGGAATAATTCTGCTGTGCACTTAAATAGCTGCACTGAGAAAAGATGAACTAGGAAAGAACCCCTGCCCTTTTTGTCCACGTAGTTTTCACACTATAAAAAATAGAAGCATGATGGAAGCTACCCTTCGATACAGAATGTTTACCATCTTTTGTTATGGTTGTTCTCCTCTATAATAGAAGCTGGTAACACATACATCTGAGGCAAATATGAACTGAGCTCACAAAATAAACCACAACTCCTATAGTAGGTTGACTGTATGTGCCATGGTTTCTTGGATATTTACATATTTACATCATTAATGAATGGGAGTTCACAATACCATTGTTCTTGTCGTTGAGAGAAGATCCTAAGGATGAGTGTAGTGGAAAATGCAGAACCAAATGTGTCTCAGGGACTATATCTTCACATAAGGTGAAGCAAAATGAGAGCTTGCACTTCCTGAGCTGGATAGGGGAGTATTCATGGAGTTCACCTGAAACATTTAAAGATCTATGAGCTAGATAAAGGGGATGTCCTGCTTGTGGGTTCAAACAGGTTACCAAAATTTGCTCAAGTGCAAAAGAGAATGGCTTTAAGGTGCCAGAGTCAGAACATCCCTGATATTGGGTGGGCAACTGTCCGATGAAGGTGCCAATCGCAGATCCTCATTGGTCTAATTTGGGTGGGCATCTTCCTCCTCTTATTGCAGCTGTTGGTCCTGCTGGAGGGCGAAGGGAAACAGCACAGGCTCTTTGAGCAGACAATGAACCTGTAAGTACAACACTAAACTTCCCCCATCCAGTATATATGTATATGTAAACTGTAAATGCATGTTGTGTATGTATGTGTTTTTTGTTAATATATGGATATGTTTGTGTGTGTTAGTTTATTTGGTGGCATATGTGTATGTAAGTGCATGATGTGTGATATATTAGTATATGTGGTAGTATATGTCTATGTTTACATCTTTACAACATCACAAACTCAGTCAAGGAGTCTGGTCAACCTTGAAAGACAAATGCAAGAGAGGACAGGATCGTGTGGAGAATCTCCATGGGTAATCGACAAAGTAATGGCCAAGAAATCCAAAAACAGTCACACAACTGTGGAAGAGACAGGAAGAAGAGTGCACCAAAATCTCAGCAAAGCAGTGTACGGGACTAGTGGTGTCCTGTGGTCACAGATGTGCTGAAGTCCTGTGAATGGTGTGACCTTCAGAGACATCTAATCTTGCTCTATGCTACAGTCATGTTCTCTAATTCTGATCATCATGTTTTTTTACAGGTTTAAATCCACAGATTTTATGTGGATTTTTCTTTGGTTATTGTGAAAAACACTATTTTAGTGGGATGATTTATCCCTTACAAAAATTCCTGAAAAAATGGCTTTGTTTACACTACTATCATGGTTACTAAAACGTTTCTGCAAATAGGCTCCAGCAGTACCTAGCAAACCCTAATGACTTATAATTGGGTCTTTCTGGGTTCTGTTGTGTTGTCTATTGTGTTAATTGTATATTGTGTCTACAGTTGATTCCATTAAGGGGACATAAACGGTAGTAAACCTGGTCCTCACCCTCACCACACTAATTCTCCAGAATGTTGGGATGATGGCAAAAGCTCAATTCATACAAAACTTTTTACCCAAATGGAGTAGAAAAAAAGGTAAATCAGTGCTTTGAGCTAAAAGGGTATTAATAAATGCCCCACTCTGTATCAAGTAATTCAATAATTCCAGTTCTGAGATGTAAGAGGCCTTTATCTGTCATACAGCCCAAGGCCTATGGTATCCTTAAGGATACCCCTAAATTTGAATGACTTTTACTGCAGGTACACCTAAAACTGGACTATGAAGATCACAGTGTCCAATGTGGACAAAAAGGTGATAGTTAGAGATAAGCGAGCCCAAACTTTATGTTTGACTTCCTCCATTTGGCAGCTTCGCCTAACCTAGATGTGTTGTTTGATGTTCTGCAGAGCAGTCAATCAGGCAACTTCACGTCTCTAGCAACTATGCATGGCTGTGATTGTCCACGGGTATACAGGAGGTGTCCATCTGGCCAATCACAGTCATTCATAGTTGCTAGATGTGTAAAGCTGCCTGACTGGATGCTCTACAGTCCATCAAACAACACATACGGTTTAGGCGAAGCTGCCAAACGGAGGGTTTTGAACCTAAAGTTCTGGGGCTGGAGGTAAGTACAAGATTTATTTTTTTTGGTGTCATAGCTATATGGTGTCATAGCTATATATACTATTACTGGGGGAGGCTGTGCATTAAAGGAAAGGCTGTGAATTACAGGCGGAGGCTGTGTGCAATACTGGACAGAGCCTGTGTATACTAGGTAATACTGGGGAAGGCGTGGCTCTGTATACTGTCTATCTGGGATCTGTATATAGGGGCTCTATTTTAATTAAACCTGTGTGGCCTTGTATGGAGTACTGTATATCAATCAATTTGGGAGTATGTATATAAGGGCTGTTATAAATAAATTAGGGCAACTGTTTAAAAATAATATGGGTGTGCATATAAATTAGCAGAGTGCTTTAGTTCAGGGTGTGTGGTATATATCGTTTTCGGTGCCGTACGTACTAAAATTAATTATTCGGGGACTATATAAAGCATGTTTTATGTGGGGAATAGTGGAAATATATATTTAGGAACATGATCCATTATACTGTAAATGACTGTTTTTTTAGGAGCGCGGTGTGGAGTTGTGCTGCATAGAGGTAAAGACATTACACTCTGAATTTAGCACAGATAAACCATGGCCAGGAGAAATCGTAAAGAATTTTTTGGCAGAATCCCAGTCTGGTAATTGATAGGTGTCTTGAAAATCCCTATTTCTGTCTGGATTTATGGGTTATTTGTCTTTATCTTTTATCTGCACATAGATTTCTGCCCAATTTGGCACTATAATCACAGCTATGGAAATCAGCTAGGGACATTAATTTGCCAGATTGGAAACCAATTGGGCAATATGTCCTTGCTGTGCGGGGCGCACTTAAACCCCAAACCCAAATGGGAAGTTCAGATCCACTCATCTCTAGTTGTGGCTGTTCCATCAATTTTTTCCAAATTTTCTTGAAGTATGTTAATTTCTTAAATTTGTATTTCTAAAGGCTATTTCAGAACTCCTCTAAGCACAATGCAGAGAAAGGGGGAACAAGATGGCAAAGTACAAACATACTGAAGACATTTCCTCCAGTTCCTCTAGCTGGAAATTTTTTTTTCTGTTTGGTTCACTGAATAAAACCATCTTTTATGTTGTCTTTGGGCTGCCATTTTCCAAGAATCAAAACATAAAATTTATTTCCATTGTAGCTTGAAAGTTGAAAATTAGTTGGATTTTTGGCTCTATTTTAAGTGACATAAAATGTATCATTCCACTTGCCATTTGTTCTCAGTGTTTTTCATGTTTTGTGTTTTTTCTTGCCGTGAGAATATCGGAGAGAAGTGGGAGCTCTGGCTTCGATATATCGGGAAACCAGGGGACGACCTTTCACATCTCATTGGAACATAGTTTCTCCGTTAGGACGTTAAAAATGTTCTGGAGTGACAGGAAGCTGTTAACCTTTGTTTTAAAGAAATTGGAACAACCGGGATAATCAACTGTGTTATAGACATAATAGGAGTCAGATGTGCAATATAACTTTTTCTTTTTAAAGATTTGGAGATTTTTCTCCCAGTCCATCCAAGATCCATCGCATTCGAAATGTAATCCAAGCTATAATATTGTGTAGTGTTAGAGATTATTTAATAATATAAAAGAGAGAAAATATTGAACATTATTGTTACATTTCGTTGCGACCCTGTAGATATTATTCAAATTTGCATTTCACACTCAGGGTACAAAGACCCTCGGGGTATGGAGTAATGATCTGCAGACCTGCTTCACACTGTCTGATTCTACTATAAGGCGAGGCACATTAGAGAAAGTGAGAATATCCATATAACATAACACAATATCTCTTCTTTACCGTATATACCTGGAACTATGAACTTGAACCACTTGAAGTCTTGAGACCTCGAAGAAGAACGTAAACTTTAAGCAAGAATTTAGCTCTATATCATATGCATTTTTGATACTATCTAAATAACGTAAAAAAAGCATGTGCCTGAATTCTAGAACAAAGAAAATGTATTGAATAATTTCCACATGTTTTCTAAAATCCATTTAAAATATGAATATATATATATTTTTTAGTCTATTTTGCCCTGCGAATATTTTCCAAAATTTTATTCCAAATTTTTGGTATTTTTTTGATGAGTGTTTCCTCGTAGATTGTAAGCTCATGTGAGCAGGACTCCCACTTTTATGGTTTCATTTGATTATTTTATAACTTTCTTATTTCCAGTCTTCTTGGTACATACAATTACTCATTTGTAAAGTGCTGTAGAATATGTTGGTGCTACATAAATAATAACATTTGTACACATTAACATTTTCATACATTCCTTACACTGCCCCATAAAGTTAATCCGAATGATATAAAATGTTAATAAATTACAAATCACTTCTTTCATCTACACCAAATTTTTTCAATTGAATAAATAAACTTTATTTGTCACTATACATTACCCGACTCTCACCTTAAGTCACATTTACTACTTCCTTAGAGCTGAATTAAAATTTTTTAAATTTGCAATTAGTTTAGAACAGTTTGTACAAACATTTGTGTCTTTTGTACGGCTTTTCACACTAAATATGGCAGATTTATCAGCTTCGGAGACTAATGATATATGTTTCCACTGTCTTTGGTGCGGGGTATTGCTCTGTTTTATTTATTCTCATTTTTATTTTTATTTTCATTTTTTTCATTCTCAATTAATGTATATTAAGAAAAACATAAAGATTTAAAAGTTAACTAAGTAGTCCCGTATTATAAAAATTGCTAAATTATAAATTAATAAAATGAATACATTTGTACACATGAATATATAGAATAATATCATTATTCTTTTTCCCTAACTGTGGATTTTGATAACTACTTGTTTAAGGAATTGTCTCGGCTTTGTTAGACTTAGAATATTTCATATTTTGTAGCACATTAGAACACTAACACATTTTAGAATCGGGATAGATATGAGAAGATAGATAGGGTATAGAAAAAATAGCACTCAAGCAGGTCCAATTTACAAAACTACTCAAGGATTGAGAATTTTGAGCCGAAATGTCACCTTTATGGAATAAAGATCTAATAATTTTGTAAATTGGACTTTTTTCTATACTCTATTATTGGAGGACCTGAAACCCGACTCTCGTAAACTTGCACCCTTTTTTTTTTCTCTCTTTTTGTGCTGCTTTGAACTTTATATATGTAGATAGATAGTTATGAGATAGACAGACAGATAGATAGATAGATAGATAGATAGATAGATAGATGATAGATAGATAGATAGATAGATAGATAGATAGATAGATGGATGGATAGATAGATGGATAGATAGATAGATAGATAGATAGATAGATAGATAGGAAATAGATAGATAGATGATAGATAGATAGATAGATAGATAGATAGATAGGAGATAGATAGATAGATAGATAGATAGATAGATAGATAGATAGATATGAGATAGATAGATAGATAGATAGGAGATAGATAGATAGATAGATAGATAGATAGATACATACATAGATAGATAAATATGAGATAGATAGATAGATAGATACATAGATAGATAAATATGAGATAGATAGATAGATAAATAAATATGAGATAGATAGATAGATAGATAGTTATGAAATAGACTGATAGATAGATAGATAGATAGATAGATAGATAGATAGATGGATACATAGATAAATAATTAAATATGAGATAGATAGTTATAAAATAGACAGATAGATGGATAGATAGATAGATACATAGATAAATAAATATGAGATAGATAGATATGAGATATAGATAGATAATAGATTGGTATGTAGATACAAGATAGATAGATAGATAGAAAAAAATAGATAGCTATGAAATAGACAGATGATAGATCTATAAATAGATTATAGACATAAATAGATAGATGACTAACATTCATCTATCCTAAAATAAAACGGAAATAATGTGGATAAGTATAATACTTTATTTCTGTGACTTGAAACAAGTTTTGTGATCTCTTCACCCATAAACATGGTCTTCTTATTAAATAACTTTTAATCAAAATTTACAGACTGTTCCCAACTTATAGACGGCTCCTAGTCAGACTTATGGAAACTATCATAGAACGGACCTATGGAACCCAGGGAACTGCCTATAATATGTAAATATTATAAATGAAATATATTGACTGATTATATATAATGCATACAGTAAACTAAGTGAATACATTAGAATATACATGAATCTATATTTTGTTTTATTTTAATAACTCGTTTGATGTGAAAGTTGCTTTTTTTGTTAATCTGTTGCAATATATTAATAATTCAGAACTCGTGAACATATACGTTGGGAAACATTCTTAAACCAAAATTAGTGTAGAAATTCTTAGTTTCTTCAATATTACAACACTTGTAGATTGAATGTAGTAATAGCATTAAATCATGCTATAGTACAGAGTGCTGCCAAGCGGAATATGATACTGAACCTGTTACTACTATAATAATAAATCTTTCTTCCTATGGCGCCATCATATGCAGCAGCGAAGTACAGATCATGGGGGACGTATACAAACAAAATAAGACATAACAGTGCAATAACGTGGTCAGATGATACAATATGAATGAGGGCCGCGCTCATAAGAGCACCACAATTATATAAAGATGTATTAAAAAAGAAGATATAGTGGCTATGATAATAACTATTGTGTCCTCTATTATGCCTGCTCTCCTTTTTGAATGTATCTTATAGTTTTTGGCTGTGTAACCTATTGTTTGTAAATGTAAAAAAAAAACTATGAGAAATAGTTTAACAAAAAAAAGATATAGTCTAAACTTATTGTTAATGACACAAATTATAAGAATGAACTGTAATTTCTAAAGATCAGATTTTTGACAAATACAGGCGCGGTCCCCTACTTAAGAACACCCGACTTACTGACGATCCCTAGTTACAAACGGACCTGGTGACTGCTAAGTTAAGATTTACTGTAAATCCTGATTCTTATGACAACCCAACATTTATAAAATCCAATTGTTACAGAGACCAAAAAGATTCTGGCCACGGTTACAATTATAAAGTATACAGTTTCGACTTACATACTAATTCAATTTAAGAACAAACCTATGGAACCGATCTTATACGTAACCTTGTGGACTACCTGTACATAATTTGCAGCAAAGCGCTGAACAAGCCTAAGAAATGTTATCCTCCTTCAGCATATTGATAGATATATAATGAAAGCCTCTCACCTGTAACACATGGAGGCATCGGCAGACTCTCTTAGTCCTTGAATCTGAAGTGAATTCACTTTGAATAAATTTTATATTCCAAAATCTGTGATTCCAGAAAAAAAATGGGATAAAAAGTTGAGATATGTTGCAGACAATATGAATGTGGCTCAGGTCTCTGTGCCTCTTCATGAGAGATGTGAAGTACAGGAGTGCAGTGTCTCTCAGGCTGGTGAAGGTTATGAGGGAAAGCTCCAGGGTTTATGGAGTGATATCCAGGGACGTCCTGTTGCACTTTGCCTTTCTGTCTCGTAGTAATTATAGTAGGAATAGTAGCTCTGTAATACAACAGGTATTAGGAAAAATTGAGTTATGGTCCATCACTGAGACGTCTCAATGAGGTAAATGCAAAGTACTGGAACGTCTTCAACGAGTCTTTATGTTTTCCTTTGAGAGTAACGCTCTTAGAAAGTTTATTAACTCACCAACTGCTGGAACATTATTATTCTTAAATGTTACACTTAAACGATATAAAAAAAAAATATATCAACATGAAAATATATTCTTAATTGTCACCTTATACTATTCTATAATCATATATTTATTAAAGGATATAAAAAAATAATTTCCTTTCTAAGTAAAATTTTTTACAACTTTTTCTCTATGTACGAATCTCTATGCACCAAGATTTTTCTTAGCTCTTCATGTTTTATTTGCCATGAGTCTGATGTGATTGTGTTTCATATATTTGTGTTTCACATTTGCTTACCCGTCCCTGCGCGATCCCCGATCCAGACTGTCCGACGAGCATGAACTCTGCCGCGATTCACTATGGTTGTGCGACCGATATCCTGCATGTGTCGCTTCCCTGATGAGGTCCGCCGGAGTTCACCTTCTTCTTCCCGGTGTATGTAAGTGCTTGGCTTGCGACACAATTAAATCCTACAGTTTGTCCGAATCCGTCGATCATCCAACGGCCCGCCCCCTCGATTTCTGTCGCATGAAAGCCGGCACGATTGCACCGAAATCCGATTGCGTACTCCAAAAACCCCTTTTAAATTCCTGTCCCAGTGCGGTCCATGGGGCCCTTAGTAAATGAGCCCCATAGTGTGTTTCCATGGATTGTCAGTAAAAAAATACTGATGCAAAAGTAATCAACAAGATATTGTGCTGTCCACAGAATTAATTTAATAGTTATTAATTTTATTAGTTATTAAAATCACTACAAATGTTTGAAAATGGGGTTCCGGGTGCGAAACTGACCGTTCCATAGGCTTCTGGTCTTTTTTGCTTTTTTATTAGCAAATGTATGTGTAACTGTAACTGCAGGCAGTGATATGATAAGAACCTTGCAGAATCTTATAGAGGAGTAATAGAAAGCAATGTAGCGAAAAAGCGAAAAAAATCCCAGTTTACTATTTTGATTCTTCAAACTATAAGGCCACAAAGCCACTCCAGTACAGGCGGTCCCCTACTTAAGAACACTCGACTTACATACGACCCCTAGTTACAAACGGACCTCTGGATATTGGTAATTTATTGTACTTTAGTCCTAGGCTACAATAAACAGCTATAACAGTTATCAAATGTATCTGTAATGAAATTTTAGTGTTAATCCTGATTCTTATGACAGTCCAACATTTTTAAAATCCAATTGTCACAGAGACCAAAAAAGTTCTGGCTGAGATTACAATGATAAAATATACAGTTCCGACTTACATACAAATTCAACTTAAGAACAAACCTACAGACCCTATCTTGTATGTAACCCGGGGACTGCCTGTAGTAGCTGAAGGCAGATAGAATTTACCGATACACTTTAGAGATGATCGGTCCTGAACTCATGGTTTGGCGTCTTCTGTTCGGCAGCTCTGTCTGACTGGATATGTTGCTTGATGTGGTACAGAGCAGCCAATCGGGTAGCTTTAGGCCCCTTGCTACTAGGCATGGCTGTGATTGGCCAGGTATGTGAAGTGAGTGTCCACCTGGCCAATGCCTAGTTGCTATGGACATAAAGCTGCCTGATTGGCTAGGCTGGTTAGGCTGCATCCAGGTTATGCGGAGCAGCCAAATGGAAGATGTCGAACCTAAAGTTCGGTCCACTCATCTCTAATATATTTCTGTTGTGTAACACCTTGTGGCATCTGGATGTAGTTTTGCATAACCTGAAATAATTAGTACAACTTTCTACATCTGGACATTGTATAAGTGCATTCCACATAGGACCGGGAAGTGACCGTGATAACACTAATTGTGAATTTTTAAACCCCCCCCCCCCCAGATGTCTCAATTAATTCTGACATAATCTGGTATTACCATGACTGCAAAATTGTAAAAAGTTGTGAAACAACCCAAAAAACATATGAAAACTTTTTTTTTTACGCATAGCTCCCAAAATTGTAAAAAATACACACATATACATCTAAAGCACACAACCCCTCCATCAGAAATAAAAGGTGTTTATAAAATGATGGCAACATAAAGAAGATATAAAACATGTTAGTAACTTAAATGTTAAATTTTGTAAATTATTTACTGTAATTTTAAATCATTTTTTATTATTTTATCGGGGGAGTTTTGTGAACATCTTTTTAATATACTTTATTTAGAAATACTACTTTGTAAAGAAAAAGGTTACAACGATCCCCTTAATAACTGGTTTTATCTGGATATCTGGTTAAGATCAGTATGCCAGGTACCCTACAGGTTTCTTTTTGTGATTGTTGATAAAACCCTGAGCAGTCGGTTTTAAACCCTTCTTCCTGGCTCTAGTCTTCTATGAGCATTACTTTCAAACAGAATTCTTTTTCTCCCTATAACAGCGTCATAAAGAAAGACATGTGGAGCAGAGATTGATAAGATCTTTGTCAGAAAATAATACCAATAAAATAATATAGCCAGAAAGGTTTAATACTTACTGCTCAGAGCCATAAAAACAAAAACAGGAAGAATAGTTGAAAGCTCAAAGTCAGCTCCATAGACACAAACTCTACAGGGTTTAATATCTACTAAGAAAAAAAGGGGGGATTCTACACACTGGGGAATATTTACTAAGGGTCCGAATCTGCCGGGTTTCCCAAATTTTTCCGATTTGCGCCGAATTGCCCCGGGATTTTGGCGCACGCGACAGGAATCGGGGGGAGTGGCAGTCGGAGAACCCGACAGATTCGGAAAAAACACGGAATTTAAAAAAAAAATTGTGTCGCAAAAATAGCACTCACATACACCGAGACGGAGGAGGTGAATTATGACGGACATCAGCGCTTCAGCGACACCTAGTGGACATCGGGTGAATCCCGGCAGAACCTGATTCAACGTCGGAGAACACGCTGCTGGATCGCGAATGGGCCGGGGAAGTAAATCTGCCCCACTATGTTTTACAAACCAAGCAGAATTTTTTAAAGTAATTTTGCCAAATTTAAAGGGAACTTGTCACCAGAAATGTCATTTTTAGCTAGTGACAGGTTCGAATAACCTATGCTATCCTGATTTAAAAAATGTCTTTGTCAGCATTTTGAATACTGACACTACTTTATAAAACTTTATTTCACATTATCTGACTTCCTGCCAGCAGTTTGTGGTGAATCCCAGGGGAAGGGGGCAACTGCAGCCTATGTGTGCCTGTGTCTCAGTCTACTGAATGCATTCTCCCCCTAATTCACATTCATGCAGCTCCTTTCAAGGCTTCCCCTGTCCTCTTACTGTCATGTGCATTAAACAGGCAGAGGAGGGTGTGGAGGAGAGGAAGAATGCATTGAGGAGACTGAGACACAGACACACAGGCTGCAACTGTATTTCCAAGACCCCACACCCTACCCTTAAAGGTATTTTGTTGATAAAGTATTAACGCAACACTAAAACTAACAAATATTAATGAAGTATAAAGAACATAATACATGCTTTTACAAATTGCAAATTTGTTAACGAAAACAAAGCAGCATAGCATTGCCATGCTTCATCTATCACGGTGGGGATGGGGTGTTATGATGATGTGCAGTGTAGGCATTTCTCTATGAAATTTGTTTGCATCTGACCTTCACCTTCTTACATTTTCTTGCTGTACCATACATAGATTTTTGCATGCTACAAACTTGACATCTTAAGGCTTTCATTCAAAAATGTCAAACATTTGTAAAGGAAAGCCATAACCTCATCCGCACTCCCCATCCCAACCACTGAGCATTGATTTTTGGATGCCATATTTCAGGACCTTGAGGCAATGAAGATGTTAAGAAAATGTGGCCTGGCATCAACCAAACAGTCCAGATCTACGCTACAACAACCGTATAGCACTCCTTATCTTTGCTTCCAAATCGCAGTTTATGCCCATGTATGTGGCATTGTTAATTGGTTTATTTCAGGTATGTATACTCCTTCCTGCCACAACCAATTTTTTTTCTAAAGGATGTTCTGATTTGTAGTTTTTTTTTGTTGTACAAGCTCTACATTTTCTACTTTTCTGTCAATGTGGCCACGTAAGGTGTAACATCTGTGTAGGTGTCTTTCTCTGTCTGTGGCATGTGGCTGATGAGTGACGATGATATCCTGATGTTTATCTGGTATATTGTAGAGTGAACACGTGTTTAAGCTGGCTAAGTTGTTTGGATTGATTAGCTTAGACTTTCCTCTGTTTAGCTCTCTTTCCTCGATACTTATAGGATTACACATTAAAATCCTACTCACCCATCCTAGGGTGTTGACTATAGAGGTTTCTTCTTAGTTAGCTCCATACCATTCTTGTCATTGTAATCTTTGTTTTCCTGGTATCCCAATTTTTTACTTGTGTTCAGACTATTCTACTGTCTTGCGATTTTGTACCTTGTTTGCTGTCTTTGTTGTGACCTGGCTCTAGCTAACAATCTTATCTGTTTGTGTTGTCTTGTCTCCAAGCTTTGTACTTTGACGCAGGGAGGGAATGTGTTCTAGGTGTCAAGAAGAAAAGTACTCAGTGTAGCTCTTGATTCACAGGGTATTGGATCAAACAGGTCTTCTTTATTGTACAATGAAAAAGGCCATACAGTATACACATGGAGCAGTGCTCCTAAATCAATGCCTCAAGTCTCAATCGTGATTAAGATGCCTGGCATCGAAATGTTTTACCACTACTCAGCCGTGCTGAGCACCTTTTTTTTTCCCGTTGTGTCTGTAAGGCTTTGGACTTAACTCGAACACCTCAAGTTTAACAGGATATCAGCGGGAGTGAAATCTACCCAGTGAGCTGGACAGAATTTACTTGTAGCAAATATTTGCTTAAAGCCTTCTAGTTGTCTGCCCACCACCTAAGATGGGCTGGGATGTAGGAAGGAACAGCTGGAAAAAGGGATTAATCTCAGAACCCACTGTGTCTGTCTGTGTTTGTTTCCAGACCCTGCGTGACATAAGGGCTTGATTTTTGTAGGGTGAGACGTGTTTTTTAATTATACAATTTTTGCTGGCATGTCTTTAATTTACACATTTTCGCTGCTTATTAACTTTTTGTATGCTTTACTAACTGCAAATAAAATACACATTTTCGACAACAATTCATGCATGAGTATCTATTTTTTGCAGTTTAATTCAAGTCTTCAAGAAGTTGAGATGTACTTAATTGTGGTGTACTGGGTCTCACTAATATATTCCTATTTCTGTTATTTATTGCCCATTATTCATAAAATCTCAGTTTTCTTTTAACATCTGTAGACTACAATATGACAGTCAGACAAGTTTTTATACATTTATGTAACAATTGTAGATTAAAAGATTTGACCGTTTTCTTAAAAAAGAATTGAAAGGGAAACCCTTTTTGAAAATAGAAATTTAAGATAAACCCACCTCTCCAAAAGGACTCATTGAGACCATTTGGAGCCAAGGATAGAGAGCCAATGCTGAGACCATGGAAGTCCACCAGAGATTTTTGTTTTTTATTTCTGCTACACTCAGCCCCATTTAACACATGCTAGATCAACTTTCTTCTTAAACTGTTATACACAATGGTTTAAAAGTCCCTTTTATTTCAGAAACATAAGGGAAATTTCATATCTGAAACCCCAGCAATTAATCTGGAGGGGCTTTATCTTTTAAGGCAATGGCCAGTACATGTGCGCCATCTTGAACGCCACCATATTGGAATGTTTTCAATGAGCTGGTGGTCATGAAGCATATGAAAGTATACCGAATCGTTTTAGAAGTTGATTGCCACCATCAGATTTGCAATTCCTGTTGTGGTTCAAATTTTATTGCAACAATAACTGGGAATGTGCTGAACACAGACCTGATGGTGCTGGATCCAATTGTTATGATCCCAATCTCTGAAGCAATGCTGGGGATGAAGCTTCACCTCACCATGGGGCAGGTTTTTGACAGTGACTGGATATTTAATTCCTTGGTGATTGGCTTAGCTGTAATGGCAATGTTCTCCCAACCCCTGTGGTCATCACAGACAAATTATGTATGCTGAGAAAATCTGCAACAAACACCACCTTCATCATCACACCATGGAGGCTTTTCTTCAGAGATTCTTATGCGAGTCCATAAAGGAAATCTACAATCAAATTATGATAAACCAGGGACACTTACTCATAGATCCCGGCACTGTGACCGTAACTTATATTTGTTATCCATGGCATCTTTCCTTCTAAAATCAACTTTTCTAATTATGCTAATGAGTTGTAATGGCTACTGGGGCGGTTCCCAGAGCCTCTTTACTGCAGATTCACTTTACTGCCATGAGATTAGAGGTAGAGGGAAGGGGAGTGCCCAGGTAGAGGGAAAGGGAGTGCCCAGCAGGAGGAGAAGAAGGAGACATTCTGTGAATCTGTATCATGGGGGGTCTCTGGAAACCACCCTAGTCACAGCGCCTGGATCAATGATTAAGGGTCACTGGTTTATCATGATGGATTTTGATGGTAGATTTCTTATAAAGGGCTTGTAATAAAAAAAAAAAGGCTTATACTTATCTCCAGTTGACTGGCGCCTTCTTTGTAAGTACTGGTCACCGACTCCAGCATTGGATCCAATGCTGTATCCGGCGTGCAGCAGTGGTTGGCTCTGTAAACAGCACTGATGGGAAATGATGCTGGAGTGCCATCTAAGGCAAGTACAAGACATGTTTTCTTTTCTTACCCCCCCCCCCCCCCGCCAAGTTATATGTTTTAGATTAAAGCAGGACAACCTCTTTAAGGATTGGATCCAGCACCCTCAGCTCTGTGTTGATTTTCCCTTTCGTTCCAGGGTGTCCTGGGACTTTCGATTGACCCTGTAGTTTCTAACATAAAAAAACATAGTTTCTTATGGTATGAGAAATCTTCTAGCGTGCTGTTCTTTTCCATTCATTCTTTATGTAAGTATTAACAATGTGTTATTGTATTATTATGATGTTTTATTATAATAACCTCATTAGGTAGAGCCGCCTCACAATGGAAGACCCTTTTGTAGGGTCATCGACAGCTTTTATTTTCAATGTTACATGGTGTTAAACTTAAAGTGTATTGAATATCCCTTCAATAGGCAAGGAAAGGCGACTTATGAGATGAAAACTAATTTCATTAGTGAGGTGGTGAGATAAATCCCAGACACAGAAAGTGCTTTATAGATCCTGGTGCCTCACACATTAAATCCCCCAGGCTAACACACTTACTTTATAATGTGTGTCTTGAAGAATTAAGGACTTTATGGTAAATGCAGCTCCCTGCTAAGTTGAAAGTCTTCAAGTCTTTTTTGCATTAAATCACTTGTTTAGATTCCATCTGTATGTCCACCACTTATAATTAGATTTGTTCAATATTGGAATATCCTACAATATATGTTATGGGAAAAAGATGTTAAAATCCTATTGGAAATTGCTAGAAAATATGTTAAAAAAAAAGAACGTAATCAAATACCCTGATTTATAAACCATAATGTGTATAGTCATGTTTTATATCTATCTTGTGTGATTAAATACTTTATTTTATTAATAATAAACATTAGCTGCAGAGGCTATGGGGGTGTGAAATAGCCTCTCTCCGAGCTCCGGGGACTATACCCATACCACCAGTAGGCTCTGCAGAGATGTCTCCTAGCACATCCGCGTCGACTGTGAACTTGAGTCGACGACCTGCACATGAGCAATGGCTCCCTCCCCGTTGCCAGTTTCTGCGGAGTTTAGGGATGACAGTGGAATGGGGACAGGGCCGATTCTAGTATATTTGCTGCCTGAGGCGAAAACTAAGATGCTGCCCCCCCTACTTTCAGTAGCCTACTCCCGTTCCATTATCCACACTAGGATAGTAAATGCTGAAAACTAACAATTAACATCCCCACAGGCAGCTCCCTGACACTGTGTGACTGACTACAGGTTCTGATAGTCATTAGTGACATCTAGTACCTTAGAGATGACAATCTCTTCCATCAGTTGGACTTTATTACAAGTTTTCCCACCCATGACCTATCACTGCTGAATTCACGGCCAGATATCTTCAGCTCCGTGCAGAAACTCCACCCGGTGTCCCTAAAAATACCACAGTCACTCACAGTATCAAGTCTCCTGGATAACAACACTGTGCTCCTAAATAATATATACCCCTCACAACACAACTGACCGCACTCTGCTCATATATAAAACAACCCTTCATTATATATATATATATATTCTACTGGAATTATAGCAGGCACAATAATAATTAATGTACCCCTCTTCCAATTAAATGATATACAGATCCTCTCCTTCTCCTTCTTCCCGTCTTCTCCAGGCACTCCTGGCTCCCATCTTCTCCCGGGTCCGGTTTTCTCCAGGCACATCCGGCTCCAGTCTTTTCCCGGGTCCCGTCTACTCCCGGCTCCGCGCAGAGACACAGGCGGCGTAACATCATCACCCACCGCCTGTGTCACTGCATCGTATGGAGTGACGCAGACAGCCTGAAAGGCGCTGCGTCACTTGGCATATCTAGCGCACCTGTCTTAAAGAGACAGGTGTGATGGATTTACCTGGTGGGCAATTAGGGTGTTAAAGGATGCCCAAATCACCCACCATATAATTGGAAATAATGCCGCTCCCCAATGGGCTCTGCATTCTGCCGCCTGAAGCGAGATTTTCATCTCACCTCATGGCAGATGCGGCCCTGAATGGGGAATCTTCCTCAGTAAGTAGATTCCAGACATTGGGGGTCATTTACTAAGGGCGGGTTTTCCCGACGTGTTACCCGAATATTTCCGATTTGCGCCGATTTTTCCTGAATTGTCCCGGGATTTTGGCGCACGCAATCGGATTGTGGCGCATTGGCACCGGCATGCACGCGATGGAAATCGGGGGGCGTGTCAGAACGAAAACCCGACGGATTCAGAAAAACCGCCGCATTTTTTAAAAAAAAGTGTCGCTGGACACGTGCTTACCTTCACTCTTTCAATTCCAGTTGCATTTCTGCAAATAAAGGTCTTTTGACCAAAAAGATAAAGTGAAAACGGTAAGTATAAAATTTAACTTTTATTTCTATTTGTCTAATAAATAAACCAGAACTCAGTCTGTATTTGTCTCTTATTTGAAATCGGTATACTGACGCTTACGCTGACCGAGCGACAAACATTTTAATCTTTGTGATAAAAAGTGGTGGATATCCCTGAGTCTAGATGTGTTGGACTGCAGTGACACATAATTAGACCTAATTTAGAAATATATCTTTACTTACCACAGATATAGAGAGACATTTAGATAATAGTGCGGATGTAAGCACAATACCTGTGTGGATGCAAATGTGAGTGCGTGAGATCTCCTACAAATACCCCTCGACGGATTCAGAAAAACCGCCGCATTTTAAAAAAAAAAAAGTGTCGCTGGACACGCGCTTACCTTCACTCGGCCCGGCTTGGTGAACTCCAGTGCATTCAGCGCAGCAGCGACACCTTTTGGACGTCAGAGGAACTGCCTTAGTGAATCGCCGGAAGACCTGAATCCACCACACAGAACGCGCCGCTGGATCACGAATGGACCGGGTAAGTAAATCTGCCCCTTTATATTTCCTTTACAACTGCAAAGTAGAAAAACTTTTGCCTAACTCCGCACTAAGCTAAAATAAGCAGTTCTCTAAGTTTCTCTCACTAGCTATTTGCAGTTGTTGGCCTGCTAGCAGGCGTTTTACCTTGTCTCCCTGGCTGCCTTTATTTGGTTGGTTGCCATGGGAATCTGTGTCTAGATGCTGGAGAGGTGTAGAGGGTGGATGGATCTTATTTGGAGGGGCACTAGGAGGGACTGATCACATACTTCAGGTCATCCAATTACAAGCATTCTATGTAGCAGTGCTGTTTGTGTTTGGAAGTTTGAATGTAGCAGAACTGTGTATGTATGAAAGTGTGAATGCAGAAATAAAGACATACACGTACTGTGATGTTGCCATGTGTTTATCTTTTTATTTCTTTGTAGGTGTTTTATAGTGTAGATGAACATGTTTTAATACATATTTTTCTTTGTGGTTTCTTACTATGATGCAGGGTTCCAGTGCTTTGGGCTGTCAGCTCTGTGTCTACCCTGCCTTGCTCTGCACTAGAGTGCCCTCTGTGCCCTGGCCTCACTGACCTTAGCTGATGTCACAACCAGGAAGTTCCACCTACTTCAGGAGCTATAAGGATTTAACAGATAGGAATGATAGATATATGAGGCTATAACTGAGGATAGGAAAAAGCCAGAGGCATGATATAGGTTTTGTTGGAATTGTTCTCACAGGCTCTCTCTAGCTGTGCTTAAACTATATTTTTTCAAGTAACTTTACAGTTACTCTTTATTAAGAACCAGTATTTACCCAATTTGAGGCTCTGCCCTTGTGGAGATCCCCTTTACTCCTTCAATCATTCCAGAATCCACCACACAGAACGCGCCGCTGGATCACGAATGGACCGGGTAAGTAAATCTGCCCCTTTATATTTCCTTTACAACTGCAAAGTAGAAAAACTTTTGCCTAACTCCGCACTAAGCTAAAATAAGCAGTTCTCTAAGTTTCTCTCACTAGCTATTTGCAGTTGTTGGCCTGCTAGCAGGCGTTTTACCTTGTCTCCCTGGCTGCCTTTATTTGCTTGGTTGCCATGGGAATCTGTGTCTAGATGCTGGAGAGGAGTAGAGGGTGGATGGATCTTATTTGGAGGGGCACTAGGAGGGACTGATCACATACTTCAGGTCATCCAATTACAAGCATTCTATGTAGCAGTGCTGTTTGTGTTTGGAAGTTTGAATGTAGCAGAACTGTGTATGTATGAAAGTGTGAATGCAGAAATAAAGACATACACGTTCTGTGATGTTGCCATGTGTTTATCTTTTTATTTCTTTGTAGGTGTTTTATAGTGTAGATGAACATGTTTTAATACATATTTTTCTTTGTGGTTTCTTACTATGATGCAGGGTTCCAGTGCTTTGTGCTGTCAGCTCTGTGTCTACCCTGCCTTGCTCTGCACTAGAGTGCCCTCTGTGCCCTGGCCTCACTGACCTTAGCTGATGTCACAACCAGGAAGTCCCACCTACCTCAGGAGCTATAAGGATTTAACAGATAGGAATGATAGATATATGAGGCTATAACTGAGGATAGGAAAAAGCCAGAGGCATGATATAGGTTTTGTTGGAATTGTTCTCATAGGCTCTCTCTAGCTGTGCTTAAACTATATTTTGTCAAGTAACGTTACAGTTACTCTTTATTAAGAACCAGTATTTACCCAATTCGAGGCTCTGCCCTTGTGGAGATCCCCTTTACTCCTTCAATCATTCCATGCCAAGACTGGGGACAGGTGACAGTGTCTTGCTGGGGTGACATAAAGCTGGCAAAAGCCTTGTAAAGCGTACCCTTGCCAGTGCTGGACAAGCTGCCTGCTCGCCTACTCTCCCTCGCTACTTGTCCCGCAGAACTACGCACTCTGCCGCTAGCGCTGTCAGAAGGGAAATACTGTTTCAGCTTGTGCACCAGGGCCTGCTGGTATTCATGCATTCTCACACTCCTTTCCTCTGCAGGGATGAGAGTGGAAAGATTTTGCTTGTACCGTGGGTCCAGGAGAGTGAACACCCAGTAATCGGTGCTGGAATAAATTCTTTGAACGCGAGGGTCACGGGATAGGCAGCCTAGCATGAAATCTGCCATATGCGCCAGAGTACCAACGCGTAAGAATTCACTCCCCTCACTGGCCTGACTGTCCATTTCCTCCTCCTCCAACTCCTCCAACTCCTCTTCTTCTGCCCATACACGCTGAACAGTGAAGGACTCAACAATGGTCCCCTCTTGTGTCTCGCCAACATTCTCCTCCTCTTCCTCCTCATCCTCCTCCACCTCCACCTCCTCCGATATGCGCTGGAGAAAAGACCTAAGGGTGCTTTGGCTATCAACAAGGGAAATCTTCTTCCCCCGTTTCTGTGAGGACGCGCAAAGCTTCCGACTTCATGTGACCAGAGAGTTGTCAACAGGCCAAGCAGCGGGGATGGTGAGGCTGATGATGGCGGCACGCCACTGACCATCGTGTTGACTCCTCAAAGTTTACTCAGCACCCTGACAGATATCAAGAATCCACGTCCAATTCCTCATTGTAGACTTGAGGAAGCTGGACTGACCTGACTACCAGTTCTGGTGGAAGCTGGACATCTGGCAGTTCTACATCGCTCGGCGCTGCTGTGGTAAACTTGGATAAAATGGTCAGTGTTGAATTCCACCTCGTGGCAGTCGCACAACAGTCGGTGAGGGCGTTGGAGGCCGGCGCTGCGCTGCCCTGAGAGTGGCAGCATGTGGCGGGACTTCCTGAAATGCGCACAGATGCGGCGCACCTTCGTGAGCAAATCAGACGATTGGGGGTATGTCTTGAGGAAAAGCGAACATCAGATTTAACAAATGGGCCAGGCATGGCACATGTGTCAGTCTGCCGAGTTGCAGAGCCGCCAACAGGTTACGGCCGTTCGGTCACACACAACCATGCATGGTTCAGGTTCAGCGGTGCCAGCCACAGATCAGTCTGCGCCGTGATGCCCTGTAATAGTCTTGGGCGGTGTGCCTTTTACGCTAGGCTCAGCAGTTTCAGCACCGCCTGCTGTCGCTTAGCGACGGCACTGCTGCTGTGCCTATGAGCTACGAATGATGGACGCCATCCAGGATGTCGTTCGGAGGAGGAGGTGGGAGGAGGGGTGGGAGGAGGAGGAGGCATAGTAGGCTGAAACACCTGACGAGGTAGGCCCCGCATCCTCGAGTCGGCAGTATCAGTATATGACCAAGCGAGGTCAGACTCGGTCCCAGCCTCCACCAGTTAACCCAATGTGCCGTCAGCGAAGATTATAGGGCCCTGCCCCGCAGCAACTCGTCCACGTGTCCTGGTCAGGTGGACATTGTCAAAACGGCGTTGGTCAGGGCACGGATTATGTTGTCTGACACGTGCTGGTGCAGGGTGGGACGGCACATCGGGAAAAAAGTAGTGGCGGCTGGGGAACCGAATACCGAGGGGCGGCCGCCGCATGAGGCTGCGAAACGCCTCGGTCTCTACTAGCCTATAGGGCAGCATCTCCAGCTTAGCAATCTGGAGATGTGCACATTAAGGGCTGGGCGTGCGGGTGGGGTTGCACTTTATTTGCGTTTCCGCTCCAGCGTCTGGGGTATGGAGAGCTGAACGATGGTGGATGCTGTGGGGATATGGAGGCGACGAGGGGGTTTTTGTGGCAGGGTCCTGGACGGGGGCGGATATCGCTGACACAGGGAAGGAGCAGTGGTGTGCACGGCCGGAGGTGAACGGCTTGTTGCACTGAGTGGGGTGTTTTAGCATCATATGCCTGCGCATACTGGTGGTAGTTAAGCTAGTACGTGTGGGACCCCTGCTGATCCTGGTTTGGCAAAATGTGGACACCAAGTCGTCGGTCATCCGGTGTTTCCTAAAGAACCTCCAGAGTTCTGAAAATCTAGCCCCTGCCGCAGGAGCCTCGCCCCGGGAGCTTCATAGTTGACACAATTGGCGATGATGCACCAGCTTGGCCCTGCCTCTCCGTCTGGGCCCCACCACTGCCTCTTCAACCTGTTTCTGGTCGAGGGACTCTCTCCGTCTCAGAAGAAGACTGTGTTCACCGGCCTCTCAAACCCAGTGGGTCTGTCAACCTCATCATCATCCGATCCCTCAGTCTGCTCCCCCTCGGACTTCCTGCCCTGACAACAATTCCCACTGTCTGACAACCGTGTCTCTCATCGCGGACACCTCTTTAACATTCTTCCACTACGTTCAACAGGTCATCATACCCACAGACTGCGATGGTGGAAAACCTGGGCATCGGAAATTGCTCATCAGCAAACGGACAAGTGTTGTGCTGTGGGAAGGGTCCAGAAAACAGTTCCTCAGAGTATGCGGTTCAAATGGCAAATTTTGCTGGGAGGGGGCATGACGGGGGGGAGGAGGCTGAGGTGCGGAGCGGAGAGTGCCGATTTTCGGTGACATGGGTGGGATGCGTGGAAGACTGATGGTGGACCAATTGCTCGACAGCATTGGTCGGCAATCCACGACATCACCTGTCGCACTGTTCTGGCCCTAACAGTGCTCTACCACGAGTCCGTAACTTCAGACATGAACCTAGGGAGTGTAGCTCTGCGGCGTTCCCCTGCTCCCTCATCGCAGGTGGTTGGTCCACCCCGCCCAGGCCCACGGCCTTGACCCTGCAGTAGTTGGACGCCCACGTCCCCGCCCTTGTCCTCTACCCTAGCCCTGCGGGTTTAAACATTTTGAAAATGCGAGAGATAAAATTTAATTTTTTTTTTACTTTTTTTTGTGTTTTTTTGTGTTTTTTTGTGTTTTTTAGTTTTTAAAACCAAACGATGCTATCCTATTGCTATGGCTATTTTCTAGCCAAGTATGAAAGCACACTGCTATGCCAGATGAGATGACGCTGAGTTATGAAAAAAATAAACGTAAAATAAAAAGTAAATGGCAGACTGTGCCTAATTGAAATCAAACCCCTAATAAATTGTCCCACTTTGGTCTTTGCGATGGATATGTGCGTCACTAAGCGCTAAACACAACGGTCGCAAGTCTCACTACAAATTCCTCACAATATGGTAGTAGATGCACTGCAGCAAGGACAGCCACCAGCAGATCAACCAGAAATAAAATATATAACGCTACTGTAGGCGTAAGTAAGCCGTTTGGATTCTCCTATGGCTATTTTCTAGCCAAGTATGAAAGCACACTGCTATGCCAGATGAGATGACGCTGAGTTATGAAAAAATAAACGTAAAATAAAAAGTAAATGGCAGACTGTGCCTAATTGAAATCAAACCCCTAATAAATTTTCCCACTTTGGTGTTTGAGGTGGATATGTGTGTCACTAAGAGCTAAACACAACGGTAGCAAGTCCCCCTGCTAATTCCTCACAATATGGTACTAGCTGCACTACTAGTGCCAGCAAGCCCAGCCACAAGCAAATAAAAAAAAAAAGTATAACGTTATTGTAGCCCTAAGAAGGGCTGTTGGGTTGTTGTAGAATCACTCCTGCCTAACACTATTCTAATAGAACACCCTAACGCTTTCCCTGAGCAGCAGCAGCTCTCTCCCTAGCGGCATCCAGACACAGAATGATCCGAGCAGCGCGGGCAGCGGCTAGTCTATTCCAGGGTCACCTGATCTGGCCAGCCAACCACTACTATCGACGTGTAAGGGTACCACGTCATGCTGGGTGGAGTGCAGAGTCTCTTGGCTTGTGATTGGCTCTGTTTCTGGCCGCCAAAAAGCAAAACGACGGGAGATGCCATTTTCTCGAGCGGGCGAAGTATTCGTCCGAGCAACGAGCAGTCCCGGCATTTACCGAACACCTTAACAAACATCGTACTTGTATGTAACCCGGTGACCTGTCTGGGAATTTCCTAACCCCAATTCACAAAAAAGTGCTCTCCTTCTAGGTGCCCAGGCCCTGTGTTACAACACATCACGATCCCTGTTAACTCCTACAAAGTGCTGTTATAATTACCTTGTTTTTATTAGTGCTTGAGTCATATCTTCAGATCTTAATCTGTAACAGCAAATGCGTTTCAACTGTCTCCAACAAAGTTTTCTTTCGCCAATATGCCAACATATAAATTTTTTTTATAAAAGTAATCAAATGTCATACCGTCCCAAAAATGGTAGCAATCAAACATCAGCTCATCTTGCAAAAGATAGACACTCCACAGCTCCATACAACAAGAGTCTGAAAAAGTTATTCTGAACATGAAGAGTATTAACCTAAGGTTTTAATTCTTTAAAATGCATTAACACACAAAACTAAAATCTTATAATAATGAATAAAGAAGAGGTGTCCTTTGGAGTGCACGGAAAGCTGAAAAAACTGATCATTTCATTCATTGCATTTGGATTTTTTTTCCTGCTTTCCAGTGCAAGGCAAGTTATATTAAATAGTCACTAAAGTATAATTTGTTTGCAAAACAAGCCCTGACACCTGCTCACTGTACACGAAAAATAAAAAAAAAAGTATACATTTTTCCAAAGGTGAAAAATGTAATAACACAAAAAAAGTCCTGAGTTGTTTATGGTTTAAGAGAGTGTCTATTTAAATGTTTGCCCTTCATAGTGTCAATGCACCGAGCACGACTAAAGAATGTTGACTAAGAGAAAAAACCCCCTTAAACATTCACATATGTGCAAAAATGTAAAAAAAAAAACATTGCACATGTACAGGCGGGTCATTCAGGCGGTTCCCCCTCACTTACAAGAACCACTCGCCTTACATACGACCTCTATTTTTTTACAAATGGACCACTGGATATTGGGGTAATTTAAATTGTACTTTAGTCCTAGGCGAACAATAATCAGCTATACAGTTATCACAGGTGTCTGAATGAAGTTTATTGTTATTCTGGTTCTATGACAACCCAAATTTAAAATCCAATTGTCACAGAGAACCAAAAAAATTCTGGTGGTTACAATGAAAATATACAGTTCCGACTTACATACAAATTCAACTTAAGAATACCTAAGAACCGATAACTGTACGTGACCCGTGGATGCCTGTATATATCAATTCCTCCACCCTGCGCTTGTAAAGAGCAGTGCACCTGACTATCCCGCACAGGATGAGACAGTAAAGGTTCCTAATGAATTACAAGCACAATTTAGAAATCAAGGAATTGAAAAACTGGTTGTAATTCAAGATCTCTTTACTGTCCATATTACAATGTATTTGCAGATTAATTTCGGCTGAATTATAATTATGTTTTTTCACAAGAAATATTCTCTGGTGACGCTACTACTACTATTGTTGAAATGAAACTATATGTAAATTGCAAAATAATAATAATAATAATAATATAATAATATAATATAATAATCTTTATGTATATGGCTCCATCAGATTCCGTATCTCTTAACATATCATAGGGGACATATACAAATATAATATACATTACACCAGTACACACTGTCATTGACATAGGAGTGATTATAAGTCAATCACTAAATAAATAAGTACATCATTACTCCTTTTGATTAATTCCAACAAATACTTAAAATTAATAAAAAAAAATTATAACAATTGTAAAAAATGTATATATGGTGACATAAAAACTCTGAAAAATTCTTAAATTAAGTAACATCCAATTCTTTTACATCCCGTAATAAGGGTTTGTAAGACCTATTGGTAACGTCAGCCTTAGCCATGGAATACATTCTCTAAGATAACTCAATATAATATTACAGTCTAGTATTTTGCCAAATCAATCAATACTATATCATTATTTTATTTATTTAATACAAATACACATACAGCATGGACTCCTTGAAATGAAAATAAACACAATTGTAAGGAATATTTTTAAGGTTATGAAAGAGTTAAAAGACGTTAAAAAAAATATAATATAAAAAATATCATTTTGATATTAAATTTTATACCCCATTTAATGAAATTTGTTTGAATGCATAAAACATTGTTATGCATAAAGACTATCATAGATACTTTAATCATCATTAATGTATTGATATAGCTAACCTATGTAAATTATTAGGAACAATATTTTGTTTACACTTTTATTACATGCTAAATAATATATATATACTTTTTGTCAGTGTTTAGGTTTTTGTTTACATAAAACATTTTTCATTAGGGAAAATGTTTTTAAACTTTTTTTTTTTTTCAAACAATGAGATATATATATTTCCAGTATATATCGCAAAAGCTGTAAACAAATATAATATGATTCAATAAAAATTTCAATTTTTTTTTTCATACAATGTTTTTATTCATGAGTAATATGGCAATTTTTAAAATCCTTTTAAATTGTAAAGTAACCTTTCAATTATTTTTGTATAAAGAATTAAAAGTTTTATAATGCTCACCAGATCTATAATCATCTCAAAAAGTTTTCTTACCTGTATACCTGTAACGGACTGAGAACTTCAATTGTGCCAATAGTACTGGTGCCCAAATCCAGTGTTGGATTTCATTTAAATTAGATAATTTTGGGCATTTTGCCACGTGTTGGGATTCCTTAATATGGAGTCGGCAGTTTCATCGGAGATGATTAGGAGTCTATTGTCCTCATCGCAGTTGAGTAGTCCTTAGCTTTGTCGGCAAGTAGACTGCGTGCACTAATTTGTTTTGGGAGGGCCTTTGGTGTCTTTATCAGCAAATAGACCCCACTAGAGTCAGTGTCCTCAATCGCACAGAATATGTAACGTTTTATATTTAAAAAAAACGTTTTTTTAGAAGAACCATCTGCTATCAGTTAATAGCCACATGGAAAGGGCACAATTTTGATCAAATGTTCTTTATAGGGAAATATCTCCACTAATGGTATCTTCAAAATTCTGCTTTAGAGAGGCTAAGACTCCCTATGGATTAACTATCTGTGATCGTTCATAAGATAATTGAAAGGTAGCTGCGATTCTTGGTACTAAAGATACGGTTGCATTTGTTTTCTAATTTTCGGCTCTTCTTTACAATATTACAAACTGTAATCAAAACACCATTCCCCTTATTTATTCCTTGGGCAATACTGAGAAACATTGAACAATAATGCAACCGTGATGTAGTTTTATGGCATGACAAAGTTAAGTCAATTAAGAATACGGCGCATATACAACTAAGAAAGACCAAAGATTCTATAGTCTATAAAGCAAAAGATTGAGATGTGTGTATCAACTACCATGGCTCTCCAAGAATGCTACATTCAGTTTAGAATAGAATCATGGTCTGCACCCTGTGTATTTCTAGCAATTGCGATCTGTTCCTTTGAAGTTTAGGGCAGGGTTAAAGCTGCTTAAGGTTTTTATTATTCAGAAAAATTAACTCCTGAATCGACTTTTACGTTCAATTAACAAACACACATGGATATAATACATTCCCGCAATTTTCCTAAGATGTTCGCGGAAAACCCCCATCTCCTTTAGCTGTGAACTTGTTATTTGATCTTGTTTGTAATTGTACTTCTTCGATCTTGTGGTCCTCTTTATCTGCGCTTCACTTGCCATGTTTGATGACTTTTTACTCTCTGAGAGTGTGACGTGTTCTAGAAAACATACACAAAAACATTCCAGCTGTACACGTCAGTTACAAGAACATTGGGATTTCTCTATTGTACACTATAAAATTTATGTCTTAATTTTGGGCGCAGTTTTTGGTTTATTTGGGCTGATAAAAAATATTTTTTTATCACTTTCATCACAATAAATAAGGCTAAATCACTTTAAGGGGGAGGTCCAATTCTCAGTTTTGATTCTATAATAGGGATATGTAGAGCGAGTAGAGATCGATGGTTAATTGAGTGCACTATAAGAACGCTCTAGTGGAAATCTAGTGCATGGATTGAAGTATAATACATTGATTGGGTCGCTAGACAGTGAATGATAGGAACATTCCTGTTAGTCAATAGAACTCTGGTGCTCCTACATGTTGATTTCTGAGGAAGGCAATAAACTGAGATGACAACACCCCCAATGGCCCTATAGTAACAAGAAAAAAAATAAAATCAGTGAGTCCAAATTGGTTGTTATCATAAATCCCTTGATGTCCCCTGTCTATGGTGATGGTAGAACCTCCTCTCCTCTGGTGTAGAGAGATGCCCCTGTCCTAGGGTTACGTAGAACCACCCCTGTTCTATGTGTAAAGGATGCCCCTGGTATGGTATGGGTAAGCACCCTCCTCTCCTCTCGTGTAGAGGATGCCCCTTGTATAATGTTGAGGGTTAGAACATACTCTCCTCTAGGTTTCGAGGATCCCCTGTCCTATGGTGAGATAGAGCTGCCTTTCTCCCTGTAGGTGTAATGAGGAGGTCCCCTGTTATGGTGATGTAGGAACCATCCTCTCCATCCTAGGTGTCAGAGATGCCCCCTGGACTCCTGTGGTGATGGTATAGAATCCCGGCCTCCTCCTCTAGGTGTAAAGGGATGTCCCCCCCCGTCTATGGCATGGTAGAAACGGTCTCATCCTCCTAGTTTATAGGATGCCCCCTGTCTGTAGTGTGGATCGTAGACTGCCTCTCCTCTATAGTGGTGTAAGACAGATTTCCCCCGTCATGGCGAAGGTAGGAACGGTCTCTTCTCCATCTAGGTTTATAGAATGCCCCCTGTCTGTGGTTATTATAGAGCTTCCTCTCCTCTAGGTGTAGAGGCATGCCCCCTGTCTATGGTGTTGGGAGAACCACCCTCTCCCTCCTAGGTGTAGAGGATGCCCCTGTCATGGTGATGGTAGAGCCGCCTCTCCTCTAGGTGTAGAGGATACCCCCATGTCTAGTGATGGCAGAACCCCCTCTCCCTAGGTGTAGAGGATGCCCCCTGTCTGGGTGATAGTAGAACTGACCCTCTCCTCTATTGTAGCGGATGTCCCCTTCTGGTCTATGTGATTTAGAACCCTCCTCGCCGCTAGGTGTAGAGGATGCCCCCCTGTCTATGGTGATGGTAGAACCGGCCTCCCCTCTAGTGTAAGGATGTCCCCTTTCCTATGTGATGGTTAGGTCTCGTCCCTCTAAGGTGTGAAGGATGTCCCCCCTGTCTATGGTGATTGTAGAGGTCGCGTCTCCTCTCGGTGTAAGATGATATCCCCTGTCTGTGTATAGTAGAACAACTCTCCTCTAGGTGTACAGGATGTTCCCCTGTCTATGATGATTGTAGAACTCCTCTTTTCCTAGGTGTAGAGTATGACCCCCTGTCTATGGTGATGGTAGAACACCCCTCCTCTCATCTCGGTGTAAGGACGACCCCCTGTCTAAGGTGATGGTAGACCACCTCTTTGCCTCTATGGTTTAGAGGAGATTGCCCCCTGTCTTATTGTGATGGTAGAACCGCCTCTCCTCCATTGTGTAGGAATGCCTCCTGTCTAGGGTTGAGGTAAACCGCCTCTCCTCTAGGTTTGTAGAAATTCCCTGTCTATGGTATGGTGCAACATCCTCTCCGCTAGGTTTAAAGGATTTCACCCCATCGTCTATGCAATGGTAAACGGGCCTCTCCTCTAGTGTAGAGGAGTCCCCTGTCTCGGTGATGGTAGAACCTAAGCAAAGGAGAAAGCCACATCACCTGGTACGGTGTTCCGTTCAAGACTTCTTTATTATAAAGACTCATCCGAGCATACAAATTTGCAATGTTTCGATTCCAGATGAATCTTTTCAAGCATAGAACATCATTACTAGGTTCACATAAATAGAATAAGTGATAGTGACATAATATCCTGTGTGTGTGATCATCCAATAAAAAATTCATTTATCTCTGTGTCCAGTTTGTTATATATATATCAATATATTTCATGCACAGTGTAAGGTAACAATGCATTAAAAATATTTTAAAACCATCCGTGCCTCCATAAAATATAAATAGGTTTTCGAGAAAGAAAAAAAATTCACTGGCATAAAGAACAACACCCTCCAGTGGTTCGCGTCCACACCATGGTATTGTTACATATTAGCCTGTTCTACAAATCTAAATCGTCAAGGAAGGACCGAGCTCTACGGCGCTTGCGTGGCTATTGCTTTGTCATGGCATCGAGTTCTCTCCATTGGATTCTGAGGACTCTCCGATGGTTTCAGTCTCTGGCTTCCGGTCAGGTGACTGTTACTCCGGTCATTGATACCTCCATGACTATACTAGGTTGCCCCTAATGTGGCTTGGTAAAGCAATGCGTAGGTGAGCATATCTAGTCCTTTTACGCGCAAAGACAATATGGAAGTGACTACGCTATATATCGTTTTTGAGAAATAAAGTCCTCAAAATAGATTCTCCTTCTGGATGGTAGAACCCTTCCTCTCCTCTATGTGTAGAGGAATGTCCCCCTGTCTATGGAGGTAGAACCGCCTCTCCTCTAGGTATAAGAGGATGCCCCCTGTCTATGGTTATGGTATAACCTCCCTCTCCTCCTAGGTGTAGAGGTGCCCCTGTCTATGGTGATGGTAGACCGCCTCTCCTCCTCTAGGTGTATCGTGATTCCCCCTGTCCCTATTGTGATGGTAGACCCCTCCCTCCTTTAAGATTGTAGAGGATGTCCCCGCTGTCTAATGTTGATGGAAGAGCGTGCCTCTCCTCAGTGTGAAGAGGATGCCCCGAGTCCCTATACTGATGTGTCTAGAAACCTCTTCTTCTAGGTGTAGAAGAATGCCCCCTGTCTATGGTTATGGGTAGACCACCCTCTCCTTCTAGGTGTGAGGATGTCCCTGTCTTGGTGAAGTTGGTAAGACCCACCTCTTCCTCTAGGTGTAGAGGAATTCCCCAATGTCCTCGTGGTGATGTAGAACAGATCTATCCTCTAGGTTTGAGAATTCCCCCTGTCTTATGGGTGAAGGTATAACCTCCTCTCCCTAGGTGTAGAGTGTATGTCCCCTGTCTATGGTTAGGTAGAACCGCCTCTCCCTAGGTGTAGAGGATCCCCCTGTCCTATGTGAGGTAGAACCGCCTCTCCCTAGTGTAAGAGGATGCCCCCTTCTAGGTGGATGTAGAACTCCTCTCCTCTAGGTGTAGAGGATGCCCCCTTCTATGGTTTGGTAGAACGCCTCTCCTCTAGGTGGTAAGAGGATCCCCCTGTCTATGGTGGTAGTAGAAACCTCCTCTCCTCTTAGGTGTAGAGGATGCCCCTTTCCTATGTGAAGGTAAGAACCTCCTCTCCTCTAGGTGTAGAGGACCCCCGGTCTAGGGTTATGGTAGACTTCCTCTCCTCTAGATGTAGAGGATGCCCCCTGTCTATTGCAATGGTAGAACGGGCCCTCCTCTGTGTAGAGGATGCCCCCCTGTCTAGGGTGATGGTAGAACCACCTCTCCTTTAGTTGAGAATGCCCTGTCTAATGGTAATTGTTGAAAACAAAGAACTGCCTCTCCTCTAGGTGTAGAGGATGCCCCCTGTCTATGGTATGGTATGACTCCTCTCCTCCAGTGTAGGATGCCCCCTGTCTTGGTAATGGTATTACTCCGTCTCCTCTAAGGTGGTTAGAGGATGCCCCCCTGTCCTATGGTGTGGTAGAAACCTCCTCTCACTCCTAGGGTAGAGGATGCCCCCTGTCCTAGGGGTGATGGTAAGAACCTCCTCTCCTCTAGGTTAAGAGATGCCCCCTGTCTATGGTTATGGTATCACCGCCTCTCCCTCTTAGGTGCAGAGGATGCCCCCTGTCTCTGGTGTAAGTAAACCTCCTCTCCTTCTAGTGTAGATGAGCCGCCCTGTCTATGGTGAAGGTAGAACCTCCTCTCCTCTAGTGTAGCAGTCTGCCCCTGTTCCTATGGTTTATGGTAAAATCTCCTCTCCTCAGATGTAGAGGATGCCCCCTGTCTATGGCAATGGTAACGGCCTCTCTCCTCTAGGTGTCGAGGATGCCCTGTCTATGGTGATGGTAGAAACCACCTCTCCTTTGGTGTAGAGAAATGCCCCCTGTCTATGGTATGTTAAACTGCTCTCCTCTAGGTGTAGAGGATGGCCCCCTGTCTATGGTAATTGTATTACTCCCTCTTCCTCATGTGTAGAGGCTGCCCCCTGTCTAGGTCATGGTATTACTAATCCCTCTCCTCTAGGTGTAACAGTTTTCTCCTTCCCAACAAGCCTATGTATAACAAGATTACTAGAGAGATCTGATACCGAACTAGAAAGTCCTATAACGTGCTTTTTTTCTCACCGCCCATTGGATGGCACCCTTTGCAACTGCTGTCCCTGGCTCCAGGCTGCTTTTTAGACTTTCGTTTCTAGGTGATCCGAGCGGGTCCGCTTACGGATGACATCACCGGATCAGAATGAAGTGAGCTTGGTGTGAATAAATGATTCTCCTTGGTTTTTTAAATGGTTGATTTCCTTTAAATTTATATTAATTGAAAAAAACCTTTTTTGAGAGTTCTTTGGTTGTGTTACTGCCAGACTTTACTGTTTCCTCCTTATGCAATCAAGTAATTAGATTTTTATTACAAATGGGACGTCTGTAACGATTTTCATCATTTTCTCATTGTCATTATGTCAGTTATACCTTCTGACCACCGCATATAGCATTTCAACCCAGAAGTTCTCAACCACTTTTGTTCCTCAACACGCAATGACCTCCATGACGATGTGCACTATGTGTACTCAGAATAATGATTAACCTTCACATGTAAGATTTTTTGTTCATATAAGTAGAGTGAGACAACATTGTCCTCTTTTTAAGAACGTACAACGAATCTTTAAGAAATGTTGTACAGAAACATTGACTAACTAACCTCTAACCGAATTTTTTCATGAAGGTTCCACACCTTCCAGATTATGTGTCTTTCATTATCCGGTGAGATGACATCAGACACAGTATGGTGCCATATCCATTGAGAGGCTTTGGCTTCTTACTAAATATGGGTGCAAACTTAAATCCGACAAGTCTGAACTGGCAGAGTTTCTTGCTGTAGTAAATCTGGTGGGCTGAGCGTTCACCCCTCTGCCTGCCCTCTTGCCACCATACTCCTCTACCAATCTCCACCCCAACAATTCCAAAATGGCATGCAGGTCAGAGAAGCCAGAAAACTGGTGGACAGTCTTTCTAACGACTGAGCATCTCCCCAAAATCTAGAAGTTTTACAAAATACTGGTAGTGAGCATCAATGTGTGGGTTGGGGTGAATTTGAGTTTTGTCGAGTTTGTCTGAATGTCAGGGAAACTTCACTGGAGATTTTGCTTGATCCTCAATCTGACCCTTACGACAAACCTCTTGAAAGTATGGGGACCCGAATTTTGACACCCTTTATCTGGGTTTAGTATAAAGGTTGGGGGCTACAAAATGTGGGTATAAGAGGGTCGTTGGCCAGGCAAAATGTGGCACGGGAAACTATTTACTATTTAACTAATAACAATACTTAAAAATGTAACAAATAAAAAAAAAAAAATAAAGAATAAAAAGCCTGTTAATGGCACTTGATTCATAGAAGACAATATTGTAACAGAGAAAGCGAAATCTTTTGTCCTTTTCAAGGCGTGTCAAGTAACTGAGTGTATTCCCTAGAATGCGAAGTCAGACACGTTAATGCATTGGGCCATTACATTACAATAGTTCCTCACGTTCCATCAGATGGTCTTCAATTACCCTCCAACTCTTTTGGCAATCAAGGCTTCAACCTCAACCCCGTTCCATTCAACGAGGACATCTCAGACACAGGTTTTGAAGCACTCACTAATGCTCTATGATAACTCTCTTAGCTGGGATGTCATCCACCTACCCCTGCCCCAGTTACAGGCCCAACAACTTGTGTTGGAGGATGAGGATGAGGATGTGCACAGCGACCATCGCAGAACAACTTTCATAATGATGATAAAACTAAGTGCAACTTTCTGTAATGTGGAGACTGACAAGGAGGGCAGCATTGAGGGCTCCTTATCCAGTGAGTGTCGAGCCCTGCCATGTTTCACCAAACCCCTTAACCACAACATACCTTCAGAGTCACCATGGGGAGTCATACGACCATCATGAGTGGTCTTTCAATACGCCCACAATATGGTCCCGCCTGTCACCGCCATCATCGTGATACCATCCCCAATCCTTTCCTCTAAAAAAAAATCACTGTCTCTTGATAAATGGAGTATTAAGAGGAAAGGTAGACGGAGGTAAAGAGGTGTCACAGTCTCCACATGGCTTCGCTGGGTGTGTTGCTGGTCCAAAAGGGACAAGTACTTCTCCACTGTGCCAGCTTGGAGATAGTTTTGGAGGAGGAGTGTTTTCTCACAGCTGGGTGAAACCATTGCCAACCCAGCGCTTTGTTCTAACCTGTGGGCAGTGAAAGAAAGGGACTGTTTTTTCCTTTGTTCTTTATGGCAGTGGAGAGGAAGGGCCAGTTTTTCCCCATATCACTAGTGTCGATTATGGGATCTGTGCTATAAAGATAAAATAAAACCTTGATTCCATTAGCTTAGCATGATAGAAGTAGTGGCGGAAGTTTCCCAACTCTAACATTGAGGGCTCAGGCTTGAGCATGAGGACGAGGATCAGAAGTCACCAACATAGCAGGCACACCATGGACCCATGAAGAACAGTCCGACAGTAAGGACATAGGAACTAAGGTAACAGTTTTTTTAACTTTGCAGTTACAATGCCTTAAGGGACCGGTCTCAGGAGCAACCTTTAACTGGATTCACGTGTCCCCAAAGAGAATAGTGTGCGCATGCCATGTTTTTTTTTTTTGAAATAAAACTGTTTTTCCCATAAAAGATTAGTTTTAAATAGATTTATGATGGAGCTGTACTGATATGGTAAAGGTATCACTGTATGATGAAACAGTCTAAACAAGTACTGTATAGAAAATGTCTAAATTATGCTGTGTCGACATTAAGGATACAACTATATGATTATTAAAATATAAATTCTTTATTTAAGACTTTTTTTTCTAAATATGATACAAATGGGAAAAGTATCTTCCAAGTGTTTTGTCCCCAGCACTGATGTACATTCTTAAAGAGAATATACCATCAGAATCCGCCATGGTAAACCAGGGCAGTTAATCAAAATCCGAGGCACTGCAACTGTTGTAAATCGTCCTTATATTTGTTATTCAATGGCTCGCCTTCCTCTAAAATCAACTTTTCTAATTAGGGCTAATGATTCAGATGGGACGCTGGGGGGCCGCACAGCTCACAGGCAGATACAAGGCTGTACAATGAGCATTTCCCTCTCCGTATGGTGCAAGATACACAGGCAGAATGATGTGGGAAATGTGAGAGAGCCAGGGTAGAGTGAGACAAAATGTTTTTTTTTTTTTTTTTTATATTTTTATAATTGAGATCCAGCACCATTTTTTTTGCCCCCACCGTCCCAATTGAATTTCAAAAATTTTGTGCTGTCCTGGGAACAAGATTTCAATAAAACCTCCTTACAGACACGGTCACAGGGGCAGAGGGGTCCGTCTACTAAGCGGCGTCTGGTAGCCGCATGTCCCTTAAAATCGGGACCTCCCTGTACCTGTTATCATCAATAATCTTCTTGTGTGTGAGTAAACTAATCTCTTGATTATGACCAGCTTCTTTCATGCTTAGTTGTCCACACAATTCTTAATTCTAAAACAAAACATTTCAAGAATTAAAAAGAGAAATTAGTATAAATAGTAAGAATGTCATTTACTTTCTTTTTATTTTATATTAGTATTAATAACGTTCATCAAATAATTGTATTACAAAATATAAACATCGGTCGCTCCAACCAAGGACCCCTAATTTATATTGTGTGTCTCCTGCCATCATCTCTAACAGTGGCGTCCTATCTGCATGCTGCAATAACGAAAGGGGTCCTCAATCTGAACTTTTGGTACCTGGACCCAATAAACCTTATCTAAAAACCCTGTGTCTTTCCTGATGTGTCTATGTGCTGCCCACCCCGTGGTTCTTTTAAAGAGTTTCAATCTCCTGGATGATAAATAATATTTTAATTATTGTCGTTTGAGAAAGCAAATACTTAAAGGGGTTGTTGCAAATCTTAGAAGATTCATCAGTGGGCTGGGGGGGTGGGCTTTCTTAAAAAAAATGTCCTGAACCATTGTCCATTGTAGGCAAGCTTCGCCTTGGTGCTCACAGGGTCAATAGACGATAGCTTCATGTAATTATTCAACTGTTCGGCGTCTACCACTTATTCCTGCTCCATACTCCTTATGTGAGGAAATCTCCAGGATTGTTCACTAAATAGATCCTGTTTATTATAGGGCAATGCCATTTCATGGGATTTAATTGGATTTGTTTTGCTAAGGCCTTCACGAGACAGTACAAGGGTCCTGGTGGAAGACAGGTAGGTTAGACTTCACAACTTCTCTGCTGTCTGAAGGGAGATTTCTGCGCAAGAGCTTCAGACAGAAAAAAAATGGGCCATCAATCGCTTTGTTTGGGGGATGAATCATAAAAAAGCATTTATAAAATTGGTGGTACACTTTAAAGGCTGTGTGAGCCGTGTATTCTGACTCATTACTCATTTCAAGAGGAAAAAGCCGCCACTGACTTGTTGTCATTTTTATAGTCCATGAAAATACAAACATAACTCTTTGAATGAGAAGGTGTGTCCCCATTTTGGTCTGTCACTGTATCACACATTTATACTTCCTTATTTACACAAATTCTACCCCCTTCACACTCAGTGTACACATACCTCATTACCATTATAAGCACACCTTTACTCATATACCCCATTTATACACAATACATACAGTTATGTAACCGCAATACAGTATTACACCCATACAGTAATTACACATCATATACACACACATACTGTTACACTTAAATACCTCAATATTACTTAGACATACAGTACGTACCTTATTTTCCATGCGGTGGAGTGCAGCAACTCGTCCATGACAAATGAAGTGTCCGACACAGGGGGGTACCAAATAGGGGGAAGCCCGGAAGACGAGAGGAATGAGGGTAGGGGTAGGGGGAAGGATAATTTATACGGAAGAATCCCTTCCCTTTGTTACTTTGGCTGTAACAGAAGGTGTAAAAAGCGGTAGGAGAGCCATCCAGTAGGCCTTTTTGTCGCAGTTATTGCGGCAGGCTGCTTGTGTGGCTGGCATCTTCCGTGGTATGTTGAATGGCTAGCTTCAAAGAACGAAGTGTGCAGGTGTGGTCAGCACAGCGGTAGGGGCCCATTACTTGCGGCAGCCATATAAATCTGCTGTGCTGTTCTACACCAGGCACCCCCTGACAGGCTGAATGGATGGGCCCGGGAGAACATCAATGATCTGCCATCCATCCCGGGCCCCTGTTTAATGTGGGCCCCCGTTAATGCCCATAGCAGTTTTGCTACGGCTGTTGCCCTGAATCAGGATGCTGTTATAGAAATGAATTTATGAATATTATACTATCCGTAGTAATATAATTGATTTAATATTGGCCACTGTAGGAAAAATTCCTATTGGAGGAAGGGTAAATATTGTATTACATTTTGTGGGATACAGTAAATATTGTAATTTATACAGACGGTTCCCTGGTTTACATACAGATATTTTCTGTAGTTTTTCTTAAGTTGACTTTGGATGTAAGTTCGGAACTGTATATTTTATAATTTGGTAACCCACACCCGAATAATTTTTTTTGGTTTTGTGACAATTGGAGTTTTAATATTTGGGTTGTCCATAAGAACCGATAATAAATAAAGTCTTCATTGCGCATACACCTGATAACGTTATAGCTGATTGTGTAGCCAGGCTAAAGTACAGTTAATCCAACATCCAGAGCCGTTTGGTAACTAGGGGTTGTCTGTAAGTCAAGTTTTATCTTAGTAGGGGACGGCCTGGAAATAAGAGGAACTGCATGTATTCCTTAATTAATAATTTTTGTGAGATAGCTTGTGATGTTTTCATATATCTACATTCAGAGGGTATCAATTACCATCTTTAAGAACATATATTGTATTACTGTTTTCTACATACGGGCCGAGCAAGGCGCATGGTCATTTTCGGTGTGAGGGTATGGTTGATATATCTTTTGGGCACAGTGTGGGCAGTTATGAGTAGTAATATATTATTTAGAACACTGTGTGGGAGATCGAGGAGACACTGTACTGTCAAGTGACTTGTGTTGTACCTGTTCATTTTGATATTGGGAAAAGTTTGGTTCTAGGCCGAGACTTCAACCATGAACTTAAACCCCAACATAAAACTCTGCTAAAATCAACAAAGAACCCAAATTTTTAAACTACTTTACAATTTGATTAAAAAATGCCTGTTAATTTTTTTAGCAGTGGTTTAAAGGTGCTCTGGCTGTTTGTAGGTACTGTGGAGTTTGTCATTTCAAGTTATATTTCATGTACTGCTGAACTTTGTCAATTTCAAGTATAGCACCCTTTTTGTGTGTGCTCCTAAGCCTTTTAAAGGGCTTTAGGACGAGAGCCCAATGTTTAAATCTGCCATGTCTTACTATATGTGCTTTGAACTCTGTGGAAACACTTTTAAACTATCCCAAGGGATTTTAGACTGCTTTCTTATCTTTTGCCACATTTGCTCGGTACAACATGTTGGTAACTAAGTGGTCCTGGTCGGACGCATTCCATTGGGTTTTTCTGAAGTGTTCGGCCGTCGAGTATTGGATTGCCCGATTGTCTTACCTGCAATTGCCTACAACACAAGCGTAAGATCCACGTGTGTGATACATTGCTAGTAGCCGTGCATGCCAGCGGCCGGCTGTCTGAGACAAGGTAACACAAAGGACTCTCAGTGGTCAGTGCTGCTGCACGTCAGTGACACACCCGACGGAACTAACTTTCCTCAATAGTAAAACATAAACTGCAAGCTAGATGTAAACCCTTCCAATTGCGTGGCGGCCGCAAGAGAAGCACAGCACCATCAACCCAGAAAGAAAGAAAGTGACTCCCGTGGACCTCTGTGGGGGAAGCGACACACATGCACGCCTGCAGGAAATTTGACCTGCACTAACAATCTTAGTGAGAGTAGTCGCAGTTGTCCGAATCCCGCTAGCCTCGCTACACCGAACGCATGTGATTCGGCGAGATTCCGATGTGCGGCGTCAACGGGACGGGTAAAGGAAATGTGCCCCATTTGTATTTCAGTTGCGTGAAAACTTTTACATTTAAGTATGAAAAAATGAAAATTTGCCAAAAAGGGTTGATTTTCTTTCACGTAATTTCATAACCCCCATAAAACTTCGTAACTAACATTCCTGAATATTTGCTTTATGTTGACAATGTATTGTTATGTGGCCCTCATCATTTCTCCGGATTTTCTTAACAAAACAATAACCAACATCAATTGGACTTTGGAGAAGCCCAAATAAAAGTAAAACCCCCTAAATGATCATAATAGAACTACACCTGTCAACAGTCTGAAAAAAATTTCAATACATTTGCTAACTCTATAGGTGTTTCACAGGTGTTTTAGCCAATGCAATTATTTGGACCCAAATATTAAACATGCAATGGATTACATGATGAACGCTCCAGAGTGCGCTGATATGTGGTGGTAACCTTCTCTATGGCACCTGTACTGCATAGATAGAAGGAGCCGCGCATTCAGAGCATGATTTTGCATTGCCTATTGTACAGAGGCTATAAGTATTTTTTTGTAATTGGACAATATGGGGACTTATTTTTTGTTGGTAAGATCCCACTTTAGTTACAAAACCTCATGTTGGGCAATCTATAGCTACCTGATGAATTTTATTTACTCTTTGGTGGGCATAGGCAATCATACAATTCATGATGTTTTTGAGGGTTTTTATCTTTATATTTTTTGGCTATGCGATATGTGGTTTTACATTGTGGGCATTATGGGACTGTAACTTTTTTTTTTTTTAAAACTGTTTATACTTATTTTACTGTTTTATTTAATACTTTAATTACTATTGTATAATTTATTTACTACTGATGTCTTAAATTATATTCCATATGGGGTAATTTGAACTCTTCTACCAACTATTCGATGCGGTCAAGTCCTTAACTTAGTTTGCTCAGGTGGTCCAGGCTGGCCCAGAGGCAAGGAAAAGTTTCCTTGTAGGATGTGGTCCTCCTCCTCCCCTTTTCCACTGGCACTCTCCATTGACACCCGTGATCGCTCCGGGTGGCAACCTTTTCTGGGGAACCTCCTCCTCTTCCTCATCCATGTAAGGACTGGCTAACCACCTGTTTCTACACATATTCTTCCTTGTGTCCCATTCTCCATCATGATCAGAAGAGTTTTTTTCCAAACAGGCGAAAGGTGGGAATATAGCTCTGGAACAATACATCATCATCACTGACTATGTTGTTGTTATATTGAAGCCGTGCAGCACTGAACACATCTCCCCATGGTGGTCCCTTTTAAGGAGATGCCCATGGCGTACTTGGTGCACCTTTCCCAATACAGTACGCACTTTGTCTAGACAGGCCCGCCCAGCACCCGCATACCTGGGCAAGTTGCGGGGCCCAGAGGGCTGCCGGGGACCCACACACGTCATGCACATCTGTTTTGACTGAGGAAGTAGTCGGTGCCCTGCACTGTTTCCTCCCTCCTCGTACCAAGCACAGGACAAGTTAGAAGACAGAGAACGCATTGCCGCACCAGATTGTATATATAAAATGAATTTCTTCATTTCGGTTTCTTCTTTCATAAAATGGTAATGTCCCATAAAAGGCAACGAGAGCTTGTGTTGTGCATCCCTGGTTGACTGGACCAGTACCAGAAAAAAAAAGAGAAGGTGAGGCATAATGGCCTACGCGTTTCGGACGCGTTACACACGTCCTTACCTCATGGCTAATGGCCATGAGTAAGGACTGTAACGGCCCGGTCGAAACGCGTAGGCCATTCTGCCTCACCTTCTTCTTTTTTTTTCTGGTACTGGTCCAGTCAACCAGGAGGCACAACCCCACTCTCGTTTTGCATGTTTATGGACATTACCATTTTTATTGAAAGACCGAAATAAAGAAATTCATTTTATATCTACTCTGGTGGCGGCATGCTTCCTCTGTCCCTTCTTACTTAGCCCGTTGCTCGTGGTCCCCTGAGCAGCGCCAGCACAGACAACCGAAAATTGAGGTGAAACGCCAACTTCCTCTATTTCTTCTCACCTTACGTAGAGGCTGCTGAGTCAAGCCTATAGAATACGCACATAATGGGGTTAACCCACCCTTCCCCCCCCATCTCCCCTCCTCTTCACCCATCTCTTCACAACAACGCTTAGTATATGCAGAGACTTGCAACTTAGTAGATCGGGACGAGAATGGAGGAGGAGAGAGCCTGAAGACTCCTCTGTGATATCAGGCTGCTGCAGACACCATGGGTGGTAATGGTATGTTACAGGTATGGCTGTGTATGACTGATCATCTGGTGAGTTGTAGGGTATGTGTGATGAATGTTTTCCCTGCATTGGTAATCTGGTTCTGTATCTGTCTGTCAGTGTGGTGTGTTTGGCCCTCCCTGCTTGTCTGTAGTTATCTGTCTGTATGATAATCCGCGGTATTGATCTGTTGCATATATCTGTTTCATGTATCTGTCGCATGTATCTGTTCTACATGTGGCTTCTACCTTGCTGGCAATGTGTGACGGCTCTATTAATTCTTGATGCATGTTTGGCATGCTTGGTTTGTGTTTGTTATGTACATGAGAAGGAGAGAGGCGTCTGTTCAGCAGTGATGTGTATTATGAGATTCTGCGCAGCAAAGTTGTGTATTCGGAGGTTCTGCAGTAGCTGAGCTGTATTATGATGCATTGAAGCAGCTGAGGTGTATTATGTTAGGCAGCAGCAGTGATCTGTATGATGAGGTCCAAAGCATCTGAAGGGGTGTATTACTGAGGTTCACAGCGCTGAGGGGTGTATTATGAGGTTCCACAGCACTGAAGGGTGTGTTATGAGGTTCTGCAGCACCTGAAGGGTGTATTATGCGGTCTGCCAGCGGAGGGGTGTATATGAGGTTCCGCAGCAGTGAGGGGTGTATTATGAGGTTCTGGCAGCAGCTGAGGTTTGAAGCTTCAGTTTTATTACTTTGCAGAGGGGCAACCACGTTTAGGCTTGTCCGTGGTTTAAAGACCTCCAACGGCCCGACCGTGATACGGTTGTTTGGATGATAAATTAGGGAGACTGTTTTTTTAGTTTGCTGAATTTTTAAATGCTGCCACGTGGGGAGTTTCACTGCAAATTGGGCCCCCTGAGTTTTTTGTCGCCCAGGGGCCTACTAGAAACTTTGAGCCGGCCCCTGGTCGAAACACATCTGCATTTTAAATGTGTTTCACATCTTGTGAACAGGTCCAGTTATGTATCTTCTCACAACCACGCATCTTCATTTTGCAAAAAGCATTTCGAATACTATAATGTGTTATTAGATATATTAATTAAGTATTGATATGTTGTTAGAGACTGTTGTCACTCTCTTTTTTTTGGGTTTTGCTTTAGTTGTTTTTAGGTAGTGTTGTGGAGTGGGAGGTGTTATGTCTATCCCCATACTACCTTGCTGAAGGCTGCGGTTTAACACTGCACTCTGCAGGTCTCCTTCTGCCATACCGAGGATGCCGCGAAGCCTCAACGTAGGACTCTTTTAAAAGTTCCTCTTTTATGAGGGGCAAAAGACCGCTTGGTCACACCAGGCTTGGAAGGGTTCTGGGTGCACATTTTGGAGGAACTCTGAGCAGGGGATGTTCCTTGCAGAAGACCCATGTCCGCTACTCGAATCAAGCCCTCCCAAAGAACAAGATACTGGCAAAGTTTCTGGACCGAGTGGGACTAGAATTTTTATACTTCATCATTCCAGACTGGTAGCACCGGCGAATATACTTCTTAAAAAATGGGAACTTTTTTGCATATAGAATTGCTATGCAGCTGGATTATTATGTTTATATAGAGTATGGACCAATATAACAGAGCAATTTCCCAGACGAACCCTGAGGTGGAATGTTCTTAGTAGACAAAACGCACCCACTCCCCCAAAACATAATTAGGACCAAGAAGAACGGTTTTTATAGCCTAACTTTGTTTCTTCTTGAGCTTTAGCCATTCTCGGGGGTTAGAGTTGACTCAGATTTTGGCAAGTCGAGAATCTGAAGATTGAAACCCATAGTTACAGAAGAATAGCCCTATTTTATTGAGAAGTTCACTCTGTTGTTTACAGCAAATTCCAGCACGAGGAGAAACTTTTCTTCCATTTCTCGTGGTCATCAAACACAAAACACCCTACAAACTGTGTTGGTATTTGAGTAATTCTCAGTCTGTCCCATTTTTTTCTGGTGAATGTAGATGAAAGAGATGTAGAGATGAACACTGCCCACAAACGTCTCTCCAGAACCTGAGACAAACTGTAACCCCGATCAGATACAGTGGGGCTTATTTTCTTCTAAGGGTCCGCGGGGCCGCGATTGACAATCGGGTTTTGAAATATTTTCTGAGTGTGCGAATTGCCCTGGGTTTTGGCGCACGCGATCTGATGTGGCTGCATTCCTTTCCGGCAATGCATGCAACCGAAATTGGGGGGCGTGGCGTCAGACAAACCGATGGATCTGGCAAACCGAGGAATTTTAATAAAGAATTGTGTCGCAAGATCAAGCAATCACATGCAACGCAGCCGAAGCATGTGAACTCCAGCGGACCTTTGTGCAGAGCAACGGATCAGGAACACGGCGCACGGCTTGGTGAATCGCGCAGACCCGAATACCACATCGGACAACGCAATCCCGCGGGATCGGAAGGGATCGGGTAAGTCACTCTGCTGCCCCAATATTTCCAGGATTTATCAGTAGACAAAGTCTGTGGTTTTATGACAAAGATGCAATAATTAGATTTTTTTTGAGTGGAAACGGCTTCCATGATACCAGCTATACCAGGGTGTACTGCTAATACAGAGCAAAATGAATGTCCTTCTAGCACCCAGAGGCAACGATTAGGAGTACAAACAATTTAGCCACAGGATTCTTTTCTAGGTCTAGGTCCTGAGTTTAAGGGATGGAAGTTGTGGAGATCTGATCAATGGTAAGCAACACGGCCCAAGAGACATATTTTTTCAGGAGCACCCTCTGAGGCTTCGCTGAACTACACCCATAGATGGCATCTGCCTTACATGTTTAGTTGTCAAGACATGAAATTTGAGCAGGTATTGCCCAGCGGCTTGATGGTTAAAAAAGTTAACGATAACCTATGAATTGTTGTGTATAGGTAACAGGCGTCAGACAGACAGTGAGAGAACCATGAGACAAACAACTCCCCCCTACTGCAAAGTATCACTTCCCTCATAAAGCGGATGATTCGAGTCAGGTTTCATCCAGACTGAAGCACTTCTTAACTGCACACATTTCCTGCTTCTGTGGTCCAATTGGTCAAATCAGCCAACCCTTTTTAGTAAGATCTGTCAAACGCTAGATAAATCAGAAAATGTTTTATACATTTATGGCAGTAAATGGAAACATTGAGAGCTTGATCTTGATGTATTTTCAATTAGAAAATGACTCAGTGTGATGCTATATCCCAAAACGGTGAATAAGTAACCCCTATTTAAATAAGGACGCCATCTGCCCCCTGTTAACTCTGGGGAAGTGCTCGGATGTTATATATCCCAGAACTGCATGAGCAGCTGTAAGGAGTCTGTAATGGAAGCTTTAATTGAATCCGAATTGCCATGGGGGGGGGGGGGGGGGGGAGGGAATTGTCTGGATCTACAATTATAAAATATACATTTTCGACTTACATACAAATTTCAACTTGAACAAACATGGCCCTACTTGTATGTAACCCATGGACTGTCTTACATTAATGGTGGACGGCAGATAAACACTACAAACGACCTAGCAGATCGCAAAAATAATTTATTTGACACACTTTTTGAAGACTTTCATGTACATTTGCAGCTCGAAGGCATTGTTTAGGGTATTAAATTGAAACGAGTTATAAAATGCATTTGTTTCCATTACTTAAAAACCTTTTAAATCAGTTGTCAACGAACTAAAAATACCTTTTTTGTCTGACGCTACAATTAATAAAATATACAGTTCGGCCCTACAACAGAAATCTCAATTAAAGAACAAACATAAAGACTTTATAGGGTTTCACAGGTATCATTTGCTATGGGGCCCTACCTTCATAGTTACAACCCCCTGAAGACCATGGATATTGGACCATACCCCTCTTGATGTTTGAGTGTATGAACACACTGGTGGTACAACTTTTTTACCATGTGATCCAGATGCTAGTAAAGTTGGATTGTGTTTTAGCCCTTGACCTGACTAGGTACAAAGGAGGGTTTTGGGCAACCAATGCTTATCAGAAAAGGAATACTCCCAGATGTGGTTGGTATGGGGATTAAAAGGTGGTAATAATGCAAACAAAAGTTCATGTTACCCTTTCCCCTTGGTATGTTGATTAAAGTCAAACCCCCTGCAAGCAGAGCTCCCTCCCCCGCAATCCCTTTCCCTTCCTTATTGTTGGGCTGTGGTAACACTTAAACCAGATCCTTGGACAATCAAATGGCACAGAAACATGATTCTCAGTCTATATAGTCTTATATAGCATAAAATGTAAACCTGTACATCTCTTCTGTCTGCATTTTGGCCCTTGATTTGGACTTAAAAAACACAAAATAAAGCGCAGATGTTGTGTATACTGAACAAACCTTTCGCGCATTGAATCTTATATCTCATGTTCAAAAACGGTGCAAATGCAAGACAGAAGCCTAAGAGAGCGAACATCCTCGGCCGAGGCTTGATGCTCGTTCGAGCATTAGCGTAACTCGAATCTGCCCTTGTGGAGATCCCCTTTACTCCTTCAATCATTCCAGTGACCCCTGCAGCCAATCACTGACCTCAATGATGGAGTCCAGTGACTGGCAGCAGCAGTAATATGAATAATGTATAGGACATCACTAGTGCAGACAGTCAGGGATCAGTCACGCTGGAGGGTCACATCAGGAGAAAATTCTGCAGACACTGCTGCCATTCGATGTCAAATGTATCAGGAGAAAATTCTGCAGACACTGCTGCCATTCGATGTCAAATGTGAAGTGGATGTTATAAGTAAGGCACGGACTGATGAACGCCAATTATCAGAGGATATAATAAATAACATGGTTTGTACAGTTTGTAGTAAAATATAATGATTATAAAATTATTCTAGGCATCATACCACCATCTACTGTCATGAGTATGAAAATACAACCTAAAAATATGTGTATGGATTTACAGACCGAGATTCATATGGATCAATAGTTTGGGTGCACTTGGCCTGATTGAAGCCATCCAAAGGGAACCTGTTAGGAAGATTTGGACATTATGATGTCCAGGAGCACCCCCTCATCAAATAAATGCCCAGCAGAGCCCCCCCTTAAAATAAAATGTCCACCATAGCCTCCTTAACCAAAAAAATGTCCAGCAGAGCCCCCCTTTAAAACAAGTTCAACAGAGCCGTCCTTTAAAAATAAAGTCCAGCACTGCCCCTTTCCTGATGAAATAGTAAACAAAGTGCTCACCTCCGACACTCATCCACGGTGCCCTCTTCTCCCCATGGCTCATCTTCTCCCTCAGGTCCGGCTTCCTGGAAGTGTGGGTAGGGGCACATTAATGCTTTCTGCCCACATGTGCACACTATGAGACAGTGCGCCACAGTACAAGCGTTGGAGTATAGAGCATAGACGTGCCTCTGCCCGCACTGCTGGGAAGTTTGAGATGCAAGGAGAAGACAAGCCACGAGGAGAGAGGACACTGAGGGTGAGCTTCGGAGGTGAGTACTAAGTTTTTAAAAAAATATATATATATAATTGAGTATAAGCCAAGTGGGGCTTTTTCAGCACAAAAATTGAGCCAGTGCCCTGTCTACCCCCAGCCTAAAAGGGAGCCCTAGGTACCCCCAATCTTAGCTGGAGCCCTGTGTACCCCAACCTGAGCTGGAGCCCTGTGTACCCTCAACCTATTCCCAATGCTCCAGTGATAACTCGATCTTATTACTTGTAAGCCTCATTACCGACCTTGATCTGTACCAAGTCATTTCCCTTCATTATGCGGGGTTTGCTGTTTTCTAGACTCGGTTGCCGCGCACCCTACCAACTCTTCGTTTGTGGTGTGGCGAACGTAACAGTACTGGTTAAGTTTAACTATTGTAAAGATCTGGTGGCGATGCACGTTGGTTGTATGGGGTGCCGCCAACGTATCGTAAAAGCCAGCAACTACTTATCTGCCTAATGCTGTTCTTGGCATTGCGGTTTGACAACCATTCATATCTTGTGCCAGTCAGCCGGGAGTCAGACCTCAACGATAATTTGTCATTGTTGCCTGGACATTCTCATCCTCCGGAGTAGGACTTATATTTTCAGCCAGTGCTTGCCCCTGGTGTGAGTCTATCATGAAGTATGTACGTACTCTGTTCGTGGTTCCCTACTCCGCCTCACTGCTTATCCAGCTTGCCAGTGTTGATTCGACATGTGTTTACAGAATCCCTCGATTACTGCCAATTAAAGTCTCATTGGGGTTATGCAAGATATCCCCGGGTTAATTATAGCACACCCGGTGTGCAAAAAGGCAATGTGCGGCACCTATACGTGGTGATTCTTCGAGCGCTGCAAGCCTACTCAACCGTCCCCCCGCTCGCCCAGTGTGCTGACATAATAGCGACCATACCTATTTTTATTTTCCCTGTCCTCCCCACGTTGTCATTGCACCGCCCATATTAGTCATGTTTGTGTCGATGTGACAGAAATCTTTGATAGCCGGTCCCCAATAACTGAAGTCTATAGACATTCCCTGCTTTCCTTTCCTTCCCCCCCCCTTTTTTATTGTCCTGTATCTTCCCATCATCGTAAAGTGCCCCTCTCATGAGTGGGAGCGCCTCGGTGACCTAGTGTTATGGATGTTAACACTCAGAAGATTCTAGATCAAAGCAGTTAAACATTTCTATTTGCTTGCCTCCGTTTATCACCCCGCTACGCCTGCAGTGCCCGTTGTTCAGATATTTTCGACATTCCTAACTTCTTGATTCACCACGCGTACCTTTGCTCATCTTACATACGTTCGTCCTCCCGTCAGCAACTCACCCCTCGTTTCCTTTGCCCTGTCGTGTTCGTAATTAGCCGGGCTAACGAATGGTATCGATCCTAGTGCTAAAGGCGCCATTTATTTACTTTTATGTCATCGCGTCATTGCGCGTGCCTAACTGTGAATTGGTCTGTGGCCCGATTGCAGCCCTAGTAAACAGAGGACATGATTCCGTTTGTAGGTTGGAGCTATAGGGGGGATGCCTGCGAGCCTCCTTGCCAACTCCCCCCCACCTCACCCCCAACGCGGCTTTTTCCCTCTAGGGACCAGCCCACAGTGTGCCTCCCTATTTCCCCTTCTCTTTCTCCATCTCTCTACCCAAAAGTCCTCTTCTTTGCGCACTTTCAATGCCCTGCAAGTACTCCTCCTCCCAAAAGTTTGCTAAGGTCTCTTTATCCCTTGTCTCTCACAAAGTAGAATTTTCTTCCTTTATTGATACACAGTAGCTCCCCTCTTTCCACTACCTTCCCATATACAGCTCATACTATCTAAATTTCTCCCCGTATTTCTCATCTCCCTCTTAAAGTTACCCACCCACAATGTGCTCTTTCTAGTTCCTTTTTCCCCTTAATTTTAGTATAACCAGTTGTATGTCTCCCCATTTTCCCAACTCCTCTTCTTTCCCTTTCCACCACTCTCTCTTTCATAGTCTACCTGTACGCAACCCACATATCCCTCCCATCCTTCCCCAGCCAAATCACCACCTCCTCCCTCCTCACCTCGTTTTTATTTTATTCTTTCTTTATTCCCTTTTCATTAATTTTCCGTACTATTTATTTAGGATTATAATGAACTTCTTCCACCACTATATTTCACCCCACCACCCCCCCCCACTCAAAGCAAGGCCATCAATTTTTCCCCCCCTATCATAAAACATTTTTTGCTTTATCACCTCGTTGACACATGTGTTTATCCTTCTGTATTTCTTTGTACGGGTTTTATTATGTGTAGATGAAACATGTTTTTAGATAATATTTTCTTTGTGGTGTCTACTATGATTGCAGGGTTCCAATGCGTTTTGTGCATGTCAGCTCTGTGTCTACCCTGCCTTGCCTGCACTAGAGTGCCCTCTGTGCCCTGTGGCCCATGACCTTAGCTGATGTCACAACCGGAACCTTCCCCCAGTCCCACTACCTCAGGGCTATAGGATTTAGCAGATGGAATGATAGATATATAGAGGTATAAATGAGGATAGGAAAATATCGCAAGAGGCAAATGATATAGGTTTTTGTTGAATTGTCTCTAGGCTCTCTCTAGCTGTGCTAAACGATATTTTGTCAAGTAAGAACTTTACCAGTTACTCTTGTATTAAGAACTAGTATTGCCCAAGTCGAGCTCTGCCCTTGGGAAGATCCCCTTACTCCTTCCAATTCATTCAGTGACCCCTGCAGCCAATCACTGACCATCAATGATGGAGTTCCAGTGAATGGCAGCAGCCGTAAATGACTAATGTATAGGAACATCACTAGTGGCAGACAGTCCGGGATCAGTCACGTGGAGGGTCACATCAGGAGAAAAATTGCGCAGAACTGCGCCATTCGATGTGCAAAATGTGAAGTGGGATGTTATAGTAAGGCACGGACTGATGAACGCCAATATCAGAGGATATAATAAATAATATGGTTTGTACAGTTTGTAGTAAATATAATGATTAAAAATATTCTAGGCATCATACACATCTACTGTCATGAGCTAATGAAAAAGACAACCTAAAAATATGTGTATGGATGTACAGACCCGAGATTAATATGGATCAATAGTTTGTTGTGCACTTGGCATGATTGAACCACAAAAGGGAACACTGTAGGAGATTGGACATTATGATGTCAGGAGCACCCCCTCATCAAATAAATGCCCAGCAGGAGCCCCCTTAAAATACAAGTCCACACATAGCCTCTTAACCAAAAGAATGCCAGCAAAGCCCCCCTTTTAAAACAGTTAAACAGAGCCGGCCTTAAAATAAAGGTCCAGCATGCCACCGTTCCTTGCTGAAATAGTAAACAAAGTGCTCACCTCGACCATCATCCACGGTGCCCTCTTCTTCCCCATGCGCTAATCTTTCTCCCTCAGAGGTCCGGCTTCATGGGAAGTCGTGGGTAGGGGCACATTAATGCTTCTGCCCACATGTGCACACTATGAGAACAGTGCGAGCCACAGTACAAGCGTGGAGTATAGAGCATAGACGTCCTCGCCGCACTTGCTGGGAAGTTTGAGATGCAAGGAGAAGACAAGCCACGAGGAGAGAGGACACTGAGGGTGAGATTGGAGGTGAGTACTAAGTTTAAAAAAATATATATATATAATTGAGTAAAGCCAAGGGGGCTTTCAGCACAAAAAATTGAGCCAGGCCCTGTTACCCCCCCGCCAAAAGGGAGACCTAGGTACCCCCAATCTTAGCTGGGCCTGATGTACCCCAACCTGAGCTGGCAGCCCCCTGTGTAACCCTCAACCTGAGCTGGAGCCTGTGTACCACCAACTGATCCAAGGGCTTGTGTACCCCAACCTGATGCTGGAGCCCTGTGTACCCAACATGAGCACAGAGCTTTGTTTACGCACAACCTGAGCTGGAGGCCCCATGTACCCCACCAACCTGAGCCGGAGCACTTGTGTACCCCCACCTGAGCCAGACCCTTGTGTACCACCAACATGAGCTGGAGCCCTGTGTACCCTCAACTGAGCTGGAGCCCGTGTTTACCACCAACTTGATCCAGGGCCCTTGTGTACCACCCACACCTCCGAGCCGGAGCCCATAGCTGTACCCCAACTGAGCCCAGACTTCTGCTTACGAAAAAACCTGAGCTGGAGCCCCAATTGTACCCCCACCTGGGCCGGAGCCTTGTGTACCCCAACTGAGCTGGTGCATGTGCTATCCCCAACATGAGCTGGTGGCATGTGGTTTATATACACACCCACACCAGAGGCTGGAGCCTGCTATACCCCCCCAACCCCTGAGCTGTAACCCTTTGTACCTCAGCCTGAACCGGAGCCCTGTACACCACAACGAGCAGGAGCTATTGTGTACCCCCAACCTGAGCCAGAACCTGTGTACCCCAACCTGACGCTGCGAGCCCCCCTTGCCTCCGTAACCACACCTGAGCTGAGCCCCTGTGCTACCCACAACCTGAGCAGCCGACCGCTCTGCCGGCGCACCCCTAGCTTTATTTGGTACCCCAAGACCTGTACTGAATCTCCTTACCCCTGTACCTGCTCCTGCCGTTTCTGGAACCCTGTACATACCATCCGAACACAGTTCTGCCGAGACAGGATTGTTGACAGACAGTATAAGCTTGTTTGTTTGTCCGAGGTACCCGCGCCTGAAAGGGGTTGGGATAACCCACCTTCCCTCTACCATGACACTTGCTTATTCTTGGCGGCAGCCACCTGGTCATGCAGATCCCAAATTTCATGATTTTATTACAAAAAAGATATCACACAACATGTCAACTTTTTTTTTGGAGTTATACCCAGCCACCGTGGGGGCGTGTTCAGACACCAAAAAGTGCAGCCAGTGCCTGTTACACCCCAGCCTAAAGGCGAGCCCTAGGTACCCCAACTCTAGCCGGCAGCCCTGTGTACCCCAACCTGAGCTGGAGCCCTGTGTACCCTCAACCTGAGCTGGAGCCCTGTGTACCACCAACTTGATCCAGGGCCTTGTGTACCCCCAACCTGAGCTGGAGCCCTGTGTACCCCCAACCTGAGCCAGAGCTTTGCTTACGCACAACCTGAGCTGGAGCCCCATGTACCCCCAACCTGAGCCGGAGCCTTGTGTACCCCCAACCTGAGCTGGTGCCATGTGTACCCCCAACCTGAGCTGGTGCCATGTGTACCCCCAACCAGAGCTGGAGCCCTGTATACCCCCAACCTGAGCTGTAACCCTTTGTACCCTCAGCCTGAACCGGAGCCCTGTACAACCCCAACCTGAGCCGGAGCCTTGTGTACCCCCAACCTGAGCCAGAACCCTGTGTACCCCCAACCTGAGCTGGAGCCCTGTGTACCCACAACCTGAGCTGGAGCCCTGTGTACCCACAACCTGAGACGGAGCTCTTCTGCCCTTGTGGAGATCCCCTTTACTCCTTCAATCATTCCAGTGACTCCTGCAGCCAATCACTGACCTCCATGATGGAGTCCAGTGACTGGCAGCAGCAGTAATATGAATAATGTATAGGACATCACTAGTGCAGACAGTCAGGGATCACTCACGCTGGAGGGTCATATCAGGAGAAAATTCTGCAGACACTGCTGCCATTCGATGTCAAATGTGAAGTGGATGTTATAAGTAAGGCACGGACTGATGAACGCCAATTATCAGAGGATATAAGAAATAACATGGTTTGTACAGTTTGTAGTAAAATATAATGATTATAAAATTATTCTAGGCATCATACCACCATCTACTGTCATGAGTATGAAAATACAACCTAAAAATATGTGTATGGATTTACAGACCGAGATACATATGGATCAATAGTTTGGGTGCACTTGGCCTGATTGAAGCCATTCAAAGGGAACCTGTTAGGAAGATTTGGACATTATAATGTCCAGGAGCACCCCCTCATCAAATAAATGCCCAGCAGAGCCCCCCCCTTAAAATAAAATGTCCACCATAGCCTCCTTAACCAAAAAAATGTCCAGCAGAGCACCCCTATAAAACAAGTTCAACAGAGCCGTCCTTTAAAAATAATGTCCAGCACTGCCCCTTTCCTGATGAAATAATAAACAAAGTGCTCACCTCCGACACTCGTCCACGGTGCCCTCTTCTCCCCATGGCTCATCTTGTCCCTCAGGTCCTGCTTCCTGGAAGTGTGGGTGGAGGCACATTAATGCTTTCTGCCCACATGTGCACACTATGAGACAGTGCGCCACATTATAAGCGTGGGAGTGGAGAGCATAGACGTGCCTCTGCCCGCACTGCCGGGAAGTTGGAGATGCAAGGAGAAGACAAGCCACGAGGAGAGTGGACACTGAGGGTGAGCTTCGGAGGTGAGTACTAAGTTTTTTTTAAATATATATATATAATTGAGTATAAGCCAAGTGGGGCTTTTTCAGCACAAAAATTGAGCCAGTGCCCTGTCTACCCCCAGCCTAAAAGGGAGCCCTATGTACCTCCAATCTTAGCAGGCCCTGTGTACCCCAACCTGAGCTGGAGCCCTGTGTACCCTCAACCTATTCCCAATGCTCCAGTGATAACTCGATCTTATTACTTGTAAGCCTCATTACCGACCTTGATCTGTACCAAGTCATTTCCCTTCATTATGCGGGGTTTGCTGTTTTCTAGACTCGGTTGCCGCGCACCCTACCAACTCTTCGTTTGTGGTGTGGCGAACGTAACAGTACTGGTTAAGTTTAACTATTGTAAAGATCTGGTGGCGATGCACGTTGGTTGTATGGGGTGCCGCCAACGTATCGTAAAAGCCAGCAACTACTTATCTGCCTAATGCTGTTCTTGGCATTGCGGTTTGACAACCATTCATATCTTGTGCCAGTCAGCCGGGAGTCAGACCTCAACGATAATTTGTCATTGTTGCCTGGACATTCTCATCCTCCGGAGTAGGACTTATATTTTCAGCCAGTGCTTGCCCCTGGTGTGAGTCTATCATGAAGTATGTACGTACTCTGTTCGTGGTTCCCTACTCCGCCTCACTGCTTATCCAGCTTGCCAGTGTTGATTCGACATGTGTTTACAGAATCCCTCGATTACTGCCAATTAAAGTCTCATTGGGGTTATGCAAGATATCCCCGGGTTAATTATAGCACACCCGGTGTGCAAAAAGGCAATGTGCGGCACCTATACGTGGTGATTCTTCGAGCGCTGCAAGCCTACTCAACCGTCCCCCCGCTCGCCCAGTGTGCTGACATAATAGCGACCATACCTATTTTTATTTTCCCTGTCCTCCCCACGTTGTCATTGCACCGCCCATATTAGTCATGTTTGTGTCGATGTGACAGAAATCTTTGATAGCCGGTCCCCAATAACTGAAGTCTATAGACATTCCCTGCTTTCCTTTCCTTCCCCCCCCCTTTTTTATTGTCCTGTATCTTCCCATCATCGTAAAGTGCCCCTCTCATGAGTGGGAGCGCCTCGGTGACCTAGTGTTATGGATGTTAACACTCAGAAGATTCTAGATCAAAGCAGTTAAACATTTCTATTTGCTTGCCTCCGTTTATCACCCCGCTACGCCTGCAGTGCCCGTTGTTCAGATATTTTCGACATTCCTAACTTCTTGATTCACCACGCGTACCTTTGCTCATCTTACATACGTTCGTCCTCCCGTCAGCAACTCACCCCTCGTTTCCTTTGCCCTGTCGTGTTCGTAATTAGCCGGGCTAACGAATGGTATCGATCCTAGTGCTAAAGGCGCCATTTATTTACTTTTATGTCATCGCGTCATTGCGCGTGCCTAACTGTGAATTGGTCTGTGGCCCGATTGCAGCCCTAGTAAACAGAGGACATGATTCCGTTTGTAGGTTGGAGCTATAGGGGGGATGCCTGCGAGCCTCCTTGCCAACTCCCCCCCACCTCACCCCCAACGCGGCTTTTTCCCTCTAGGGACCAGCCCACAGTGTGCCTCCCTATTTCCCCTTCTCTTTCTCCATCTCTCTACCCAAAAGTCCTCTTCTTTGCGCACTTTCAATGCCCTGCAAGTACTCCTCCTCCCAAAAGTTTGCTAAGGTCTCTTTATCCCTTGTCTCTCACAAAGTAGAATTTTCTTCCTTTATTGATACACAGTAGCTCCCCTCTTTCCACTACCTTCCCATATACAGCTCATACTATCTAAATTTCTCCCCGTATTTCTCATCTCCCTCTTAAAGTTACCCACCCACAATGTGCTCTTTCTAGTTCCTTTTTCCCCTTAATTTTAGTATAACCAGTTGTATGTCTCCCCATTTTCCCAACTCCTCTTCTTTCCCTTTCCACCACTCTCTCTTTCATAGTCTACCTGTACGCAACCCACATATCCCTCCCATCCTTCCCCAGCCAAATCACCACCTCCTCCCTCCTCACCTCGTTTTTATTTTATTCTTTCTTTATTCCCTTTTCATTAATTTTCCGTACTATTTATTTAGGATTATAATGAACTTCTTCCACCACTATATTTCACCCCACCACCCCCCCCCACTCAAAGCAAGGCCATCAATTTTTCCCCCCCTATCATAAAACATTTTTTGCTTTATCACCTCGTTGACACATGTGTTTATCTTTTATTTCTTTGTAGGGTTTTATTATGTGTGATGACATGTTTTTTTATAAATATTTTTCTTGTGGTGCTTACTATGATTGCAGGGTTCCAATGCGATTTTGTGCTGTCAGCTCTGTTGTCTACCCTGCCTTGCCTGCACTAGAGTGCCCTCTGTGCCCTTGGCCCACTGACCTTAGCTGATGCTCACACCGAGGAATTCCCTCCCCCCAGCCCAACTACCTCGGGCGTATAGGATTTAGCGATAGGAATGATAGATATATGGGCATAAATGAGGATATGGGAAAATATCCAGAGGCTAATGATATAGGTTTTTGTGAATTGTCTCTAGGCTCTCTCTAGCTGTGCTAAACGTATATTTTGTCAAGTCAAATTTACAGTTACTCTTTATTAAGAATAGTATTGCCCAATCGAGGCTCTGCCCTTGGGAAGATCCCTTACTCCTTCCAATTCATTCAGTCTGACCCTGCAGCCAATCACTGACCATCAATGATGGAGTTCAGTGGAATGGCAGCAGCACGTAATATTGACTAATGTTAAGGACATCACTAGTGGCAGACAGTCAGGGATCAGTCACGCTGGAGGGTCAAATCAGGAGAAAATTCGCAGACAATGCGCCATTCGATGCAAAATGTGAAGTGGATGTTTAGTAAGGCACGGACTGATGAACGCCATTATCAGAGGATATAATAAATAATCATGGTTTGTACAGTTTGTAGTAAAATATAATGATTAAAAATATTCTAGGCATCATACAACCATCTACTGTCATGCAGCTAATGAAAAAGACAACCTAAAAAATGTGTATGGATGTACAGACCGATGATTATAGGATCAATAGTTTGTGTGCCACTTGGCATGATTGAACCTACAAAAGGGAAATGTTAGGAAGATTGGACATTATGATGTCAGAGCACCCCCTCATCAAATAAATGCCCAGAGAGCCCCCCTTAACATAAACAAGTCCACACCATAGCCTCTTAACCAAAAAAATGCCAGCAAAGCCCCCTTTTAAAACAAGTTAAAACAGAGCCGTCCTTAAAATAAAGGTCCAGCACTGCACCGTTCTGTGCTGAAATAGTAAACAAAGTGCTCACCTCCGACCATCATCCACGGTGCCCTCTTCTCCCCATGCGCAATCTTTCTCCATAGGGTCCGGCTTCAGGGATAGTGTGGGTAGGGGCACATTAACTGCTTCTCCCCACATGTGCACACTATGAGACAGTGGCACAGTACAAGCGTGGAGTATAGAGCATAGACGTCCTCTGCCCGCCACGCTGGGAAGTTTGAGATGCAAAGGATGAAGACAAGCCACGACGGAGAGAGGACACTGAGGGTGAGATTGGAGGAGGTGAGTACTAAGTTTTAAAAAAATATATATATATAATTGAGTATAAGCCAAGTGGGCTTTTCAGCACAAAAAATTGAGCCAGGCCCTGTATACCCCCACGCCAAAAGGGAGCCTAGGTACCCCCAATCTTAGTGGAGCCTGATGTACCCCACCTGAGGCCTGGAGCCCCTGGGTACCCTCAACACTGAGCTGGAGCCTGTGTACCACCAACTGATCAGGGCCTTGTGTACCCCAACCTGAGCTGGAGCCCTGTGACCCCCAACATGAGCCAGAGCTTTGTTTACGCACAACCTGAGCTGGAGCCCCATGTACCCCCCAACTGAGCCGGGAGCCGTGTGACCCCCACCTGAGCAAGCCCGTGTACCCCAACATGAGCTGGAGCCCTGTTGTACCCTCAACTGAGCTGGAGCCCGTGTACACACCAACTTGATCAGGGCCCTTGTGTTAAAACCCCCAACCTTCCGAGCTGCGGAGCCCATGTGTAACCCCAACCTGAGCCCAGACTTCTGCTTACGCAAAAAACCTGAGCTGGAGCCCCAATGTACCCCCACCTGAGGCCGGAGCCTTGGTACCCCAAACTGAGCTGGTGCATGTGCTCCCCAACATGAGCTGGTGCCATGTGTTACCCCACCCAACCAGAGGCTGGGCCTGTATACCCCCCAACCCTGAGTCTGTAACCTTTGTCACCTCAGCCTGAACCGGAGCCCTGCATACAACCACACTGAGCGGAGCTATTGGTGACCCCCAACCTGACCAGAACCCTGTGTACCACCTCGCTGCACCGCCTCGTACCACGATGCGAGCCCGTGCTACCCACAACCTGAGGGGCGCCGTACCACCTGGACGCGAGTCGTGTACCCCTAGCTTTATTTTGTACCCCAAGACCTGTATGAATCTCTTACCCCGTACACTGCTCCTGCCTGTTTCTGGAAACCCTGAACTAACCATGAACCCACGTTTGCCGAGGACAGGATGTGTTGACAGACAGTATCAGATGTTGTTTTTTGTGAGGTAGGCTGAAAGGGGTTGGGATAACCCCCCTTCCTCTACCATACACTTGGCTATATTCTTGGGCAGCCACTGGTCATGCATGATACCCAAATTTCATGATTTATTACAAAAAGATATCACACAATTCATGTCCAACTTTTTTTTTGGAGTATACCAGCAAACGTGGGGCTTGTTTCAGACACAAAAATGAGCCAGTGCCCTGTCTACCCCCAGCATCTAAAAAGGCGAGCCCTAGGTACCCCAATCTAGCCGGAGCCCTGTGTACCCCAACCTGAGCTGGAGCCTGTGTACCCTCAACATGAGCTGGAGCCCTGGTCACACAATCTGCTCCAGGGCCGTGTACCCCCCAACATGCGCTGGAGCCTGTGTACCCCCAACTGAGCCAGCAGCTTGCTTACGCACAAACCTGAGCCGGGACGCCCATGTACCACCCACCCACCTGACAGGAGCTTGTGTACCCACCCAAACCTAGCTGGGGCCATGTGTACCCCCCAACCTGAGCGGTCGCCCCATGTGTACCCCCAACCAGAGCGGGAGCACTGTATACCCCACCAACCTGAGCTGTAACCTTGGCTACCATTCAGCCTGAACCGGAGAAACTGTACAACCCCCAAACTGAGCCGGAGCTCTGTGTACCCCCAACCTGAGCCAGAACCCTGTGTACCCCCAACCTGAGCTGGAGCCCTGTGTACCCACAACCTGAGACGGAGCTCTGTGTACCCTAGCTTTATTTTGTACCCCAAGCCTGTACTTGAATCTTTACCCTGTACCTGCTCCTGCCTTTTTCTGGAACCCTGTACCTACCCTGAACCCACGTTCTGGAGACAGGATTATTGACCAGAAATATCAGGATTTGTTTGTTAGGGAGGTGACAGGGGTTGGGAATAACCCCCTTCTCTACCATGACACTTGGCTTATTCTTTGGGTCAGCATGGTCATGCAGATCCCAAATTTATGATTTTATTACAAAAAAGATATCACAAACATGTCAACTTTTTATGCTTCAATATACTGAGCATTGTTTGATATTGCTTTTTTCCGGTACCAGCTGACATTTTCATTAATACAATTTAGAGACCTTTATAACCTTTTGATGTTTTTTTTTTAATTCAAATTTTATGGGTGACGAAAAAGTGGTGATTCTGACACTTTTTTCTGTTATGATGTTCATCATATGGCATAATTATTTTTATATTTTTATATTTTGTATTTTGGGGATACCTAAGCTGTTTGTGTTTTTATTTGTTTATTTTTTTTGTATCTTTCAGAGGTTTTCGGCTGTTGAATGGGTAAATACTGTATGTGCGTATATGTGATGTATATGGTGTATTTACTGTAGGGCAGCACGGTGGCTTAGTGGATAGCACTACAGCCTTGCAGTGCTAGGGTCCTAGGTTTAAGCCCCATCCAGGTCCACATCTGCAAAGAGTTTATATGTTCTCTCCGTGTTTGTGTGGGATTCCTCCAGTTTCCTCCCACACTCTAAAACATACTGGTAGGTTGATTATATTGTGAGCCCACTGGGGGGAGGAACTGATTTGGCAAGTTCTATGCAGCGCTGCGTAATCTTTGTGCACTATATAAATAAAGGAACTAAATAATATAGCACACACAGAGTTTGCCAAATCAGTCCCTGTCCCCATGGGGCCTACAATCTAATCAACCTACCAGTATGTTTTGGAGTGTGGGAAGAAACCAGAGGAAACCCACACAAACACGGAGAGAGCATACAAACTCTTTGCAGATGTTGACCCTGGAACTTGAACCCAGGTCCCCAGCGCTGCAAGGCTGTAATGCTAACCACTAAGCCACCGTGCTACCCTAACTGTTTATTATTATTATTATTATTATTATGTGTGTAGACAGTATAATTAGCATAACGAATACTGAAGCTACCCTGGAACAATGCTGTAGACCCCTAGAGAGATATAAGTATTTACATTGATTGCTTGGATACAGTAGATGCTATAGAAATAATTCACACTATACCAGAACCAGTAGTACAACGCCCATTAAGTATGTACAGAGTTAGGGTTAGGGGAGGTGTTGAAAGGTCCTCTATAAGCTTTGCACTTGATAAAATATGGACTTGTTAGACCACTTGGAAATAATCTGATTGATGTATGTGCTGAAATCTTAAAACATAAACATGATCTTTGGAATATTCCCAGCCAGACATTTGTTTCATACATCCTCAAGTTAGGAGTAGGAATGATATTTCCTAAGATATAACCCACATGTTTACTTTTAGTCCTATGTGTTTATTGATACCACGCTGGCTTAATGGAAATCTACCTTTAAAATCCATCATGATAAACCAGGGACATTTCTCATAGATCCAGGCAACGAGACTGTGGTAATAGTCTTATATTTGTTATCCTTGGCCTCCATCTTTCTAAAATCAATCTTTAAAATATGCTTAAGGGATTACCCGGGCCCATCCATGTTGCAGCTTCACAGGCTGTTACACTGTGCCGGAGCCCTCCTGTTGTAATTTCATGCTGAGGTAGCAGGGGGAAGGGGGAGAAAGTGTAACAACCTGTGAAGCTACAACCTGTAGCAACCCCCCCAGAGTACTTCTGGCTGATTAGCATAATTTTAAAAGTTGAATTTAGAAGGAGGGAGAACATGGATAACAAATATAAGAAGATTACCACAGTCACGGTGCCTGGATCTATGAGTAATGTCCCTGGTTGATAGGTGTAGATCTTGACTTCCTTTAACCCCTTGCTGCATTTAAACCTCAGAAGCAGAGCCTGTGTAATTGCTGTGGGTGCCCAACTGTGTGTGGCATCCGGGCTCTCGCACTAACAGCTGGGATTGCGACATTAGTGATCCCCACTGTTTAACCCTATAGACACTATGGTCATGGTGGTCACAGCATCTATAGGGAAGTAATTCAGGTGGAGAGGCAGGAGACAGAGAGCACTGCATCGTGCAGACAGGAGAAGCTATTCATGCAAAGAATGTGCCCTGCCCGACCCTAGTCATAAGAAAGCACGAAAGGTTGGAATTATATCTATTAAATGATGTATTTTGTTAATAACAATGAATTAGAGAATGTGTTGGTCATGGGTGCCCCCGGGACCCACGTTCTGGGTCGAAGGCATACCCGTGGCCCTTGCTCAGGTCGCGGGCACACCTGTGCCTCTCCGCGGCCCCCGGCACCAATCCCTGCCTTACCTGTCTGTGCTCCTGCTCCAGCAGCCCAGCGCATTCGCTCCTTCCTCCTAGGGCACATGCATGCCGCCACTCTAAGAATTAAAGGCCCAATCACCGCTAATTGGTGCTGGCCATTTCCAGGAAATCTATAAAAGTTGGCATTTCCCAGCATCTCCCCCCCCCCCCCGGATCTTTGTGCCTAGTGCCACTGAGAAAGCTATTTCATGCGTTTTGCTGTGTTTCCAAATTTCCATTGTGACCCCAGTTCCGTTATTGACTCCGATCCTGTGCTGCCTGTCCTGACCTTCTGCTATGTCCCCGACTCTGATCCTGTGCTGCCTGTATCGACATCCTGCCCGTCCCCGAACACGAGTTTGCCTTACGATTCTGTACTTTGCCTGGGCCGCCACCGCAGACAAAATCACACCTGTGGAACGACCTGGTGGTACCATGCCGCCTGCTTTGCAGCAGGCTCTGTTGAAAATTGGGTACCACTTAGACTTCGGTCCCAAGTGTCAGCTTATGTCATCGTCCAAGTGGTCCAGAGGATCCACAACCTGTGATCCTGACAGTGCTATTTTCTTTTCCAGTTTTCTGTATGTTAAGAGGTGTAGCCTGAGAGCTTGCCAAGTCTTTGCAGGAGACATATGCATTCACAGAGCTCCACAGACACAAGGCTCTCATGCTAGCTACACAGAGCAGCATCACATGGTCTCTTCCTCCTTCCTGTATCATTTGTGTAAACAACATATGGACTCACAGAGATGATCTGCTGACAGTAAGGAGATAAGCTTCTTCCAGGACAATCTAAACTGAGGAGGATTGTAAAGAAGCTGCTGTATATAGGTAAGGAAAGTTATAGAAAGTTGTCCTGGACAGCAAGAGAGGAGAAAAACACATTATTCTAATAGGAACACTTTAAAGCAGCGGTTCTCAACCTTTCTAATGCTGTGACCCCACAATACAGTTCCTTATGTTGCGGTGACCCCAAACCATGCACAAGACTATAACGACTATAATACTGCCCCATATGTACAAGAATATATCTACTATAATACTGCCCCATATGTACAAGAATATAACTACTATAATACTGCCCCCTATGTACAAGAATATAACTACTATAATACTGCCCCCTATGTACAAGAATATAACTACTATAATACTGCCCCCTATGTACAAGAATATAGCTACTATAATACTGCCACTATGTACAAGAATATAACTACTATAATACCACCCCCTATGCACAAGAATATAACTTCTATAATACTGCCCCCTATATACAAGAATATAACTACTATAATACTTTCCCTATGTACAAGAATATAACTACTATAATGCTGCCCCATATGTACAAGAGTATAACTACTATAATACTGCCCCCTATGTACAAGACTATAACTACTATAATACTTTCCCTATGTACAAGAATATAACTACTATAATACTGCCCCATATGTACAAGAATATAACTACTATAATACTGCCCCATATGTACAAGATATTATAGTAGTTATATCTGTACATAGGGCAGTATTATAGTAGCTATTTCTTGTACATATGGGCAGGTATTATAGTAGTTAGTCTTGTATATATGGGCAGTTAGAGTAGTTATTCTTGTACCTAGGGGGCAGTTATTATAGTAGTTATAGTCTGTAATAGGGAAAAACAAACAAAAAAAAATATTATAGTCGTGTATCGTGTACATAGGGGGCAGTCTTATAGTACTGATATTCTTTTAAATAGGGGACAGGATTATAGTAGTTGATTCGGTACATAGGGGGCAGTATATAGTGTTATATTCTGGTACATATGGAAAGTATTATAGTAGTTTATTTCTGTAATAGGGCCAGATATAGTAGTTATAGTCGTGTACATAGGGAACGTTTATAGTAGTCTATCTTGTCCATATGGGCAGTATTCTAGTGTATACCTACTATAATACTGCCCCCTATGTACAAGAATATAACTACTATAATACTACCCCCTATGTACAAGAATATAACTACTATAATACTGCCCCCTATCTCTGTTTTGTGGACTCCCCCAGTTATTTTTTTCTGTCTTTTTAGATGGCCTCTTTAATAAAAATGTCTTTATTTTGTATTTTCTATAAATTTTATTTTTGGCAAGTCATGATAGGAAATAAGAGTATGTACTGTATTTATTGTTATATGTGATAAACCTTTATAACACCTTACGTATAGACATAATTCTGGACCATTATACAAGCTCCTATACCTGTTTTGTCACCCACCTCCTCATCCTCATAGACTGTAAGCTCTTGTGTCACCCCCTCGTCCTCATAGACTGTAAGCTCTTGTGTCACCCCCTCATCCCCATAGACTGTAAGCTCTTGTGTCACCCCCTCATCCCCCCCTCATCTCTAGACTGTAAGCTCTGGTGGTCACCCCCCATACTCATAGACTGTAAGCTCTTGTGTCACCCCCCATCCTCATAGACTGTAAGCTCTGTTGTCACCCCCCTCGTCCT